>BNST01001846.1:0-162298 GCA_019650275.1 Xylocarpus granatum | reverse complement strand
GAGCTCCCGCCCGAAAAACTGTGTTCATTTTTTCCCTCTTGGGCAACTCGAAAGTAGATTTAAAAATAAACGGAAAGAAACGTTTCACTTCTCACCTACCATTGTAGTAGAGTCAGCACCTGCCAAAAAATTGACTAATACCCAACGTTGTATGGTACATCTCACAAAAATGAAGAATACGAACTACAGGCAAGCCTAAATCAAGTGTCTTTGAAAGAGTCACTTGCAATGTAATGCCAGCTCCAAACATGCTATTGAGTCAAATATAAGTAATATTTGAAGCACACTTCCGTCCGGAAAATTACCCATGACAAAGTTCTAGCGATAACACAAAACAGAAAACAGAGTGCAATGCTCCCGAAGACTGGCAACAGTGACTGAACAAAAGTTAGACAACCATTGGGCCCTACCATAACCAACCTTTTCAAAGAGAAGAGCGGAGTCTCTGCAACCTTCCAAATTAAACCATCCAATGATTAATAATACTATTAAGTTGTTTAGTAAAGAATAACCATCATGAATTACACAAATCCACTCGTGAGCAACTCAAAGTCACATTGAAGATACTTGTCCTTAGTAGGGTTAATTACAAACAAATAACATTGATTACCTGTTAAACACGGGCTGGGTGAATCACAGGACTACATTTATGATAGGTCTTGCAGATGATCCAGTTCCTGAAAAATCACAGCGACCAAAATGAAGCCACTAATAGCCTCAGCATAAAAAGAGCAATATTCATTCTTTTAAACACCAAATGTGCAGGTTGCTAAATAGAGTAGTAAAATTGTTGATTGGTCACCAACATAGGCCTACCTTCAACGACTAAAATATCAAAATGGAATATACCCAGTTTCCTACAGGAATAGCCATTGCTGCACAAAACAGACTCCACTCACACTGGCAGAACATTGTGGAGAAAATCATCTTCCCTTTGCTTAGACAAGAGAGTTGATCAACTCATTGTGATTATCGGATTCTAAAACTGCTTGGCTAATGATTGACCCAACCAAGTTGGCAAAATGTTATGCATGCCCAATTTCAAGCATTCATACGATTGTTGGTTCCTGGTCTTCTTCAATCATTACCATCACATAAGAGTGGCTAAATCTTGAAAATTGACATATATACCCAATCACATTATCAAGGCATTTATTCTTATAAGACAACCTATGCATTTACAACTTACAGAATGTGCATGAGAATATGCGCTGTCAAAACTTCCAGGACAGGCAAAACAATTCCAGCCCATGTGAAAGAAATCACATATGTGCACAGATGATTTAGCACATACTCAACACCATAGATATTAAGTCTGGAGAATTCAAGTGGAAAAAACCTACTCTTTTTGCTTTTGCCTCTCTATTCTCATTTGCTAGTAGTTAGTTGCTTACTTAAGGCCTTATGTGCAGCATGCTGCAACATCAACACAATCAGATATAGAAGCAAACAATATAATTCTTGCAGCCAAGATTGTAATGTCCAGATGGGTTCCTTGTTTTGTACTGAAGTCTTCCCTTGAACAGTTGTAGAACCGTCATAAATGTTGCAATGGACAGAACGAAGTTTTAGAAATATTGATCAACCAACAATTCATTATTTCTCACCAGTCCGGAGGTAGAAGGTTGAAGTTGCAGTTTTCAATGGGAGATGTGTGCCTGCAGCTGCAAATCTAGGGTTTGAGCCACTTCTTTGGAAGAAGAAACTAGCTGGCATGAAAGCCGCTGGCTTGTATTTTGCAGCTTTTGCTGCTTCTGTAACTGTTGCCCAAACAATATTCCTCAGGCTTATCCCGCCACACGTTTGAGACATCAAATAATATAATTCTCATTTGCAAGTAGTTAGTTGCTTAGTTAAGGCCTTATGTGCAGCATGCTGCAACATCAACACAATCAGATATAGAAGCAAACAATATAATTCTTGCAACCAAGAGTGTAATGTCCAGATGGGTTCCTTGTTTTGTACTGAAGTCTTCCCTTGAACAGTTGTAGAACCTTCATAAATGTTGCAATGGACATAACAAAGTTTTAGAAATATTGATCAACCAACAATTAATTATTTATCACCAGTCTGGAGGTAGAAGGTTGTTGAAGTTGCAGTTTTCAATGGAAGATGTGTGCTGCTGCACTTCTTGGGTTTGAGCAACTTCTTTGGAAGAAGAAACCAGCTGGCATGAAAGCTGCTGGCTTGTATTTTGCAGCTTTTGTAACCATTGCTCAAATAAAATATATTCGTCAGGCTTGTCCCACTGCATGTTTAAGACATCAAATATATATTTTTCCGAAAGGAAAACCAAACAACAGGGCATGTAGGACCATAATAAAAGGCAGAAAGCGTTCTTTACTTTCACAAGTAACACAATTGTAATAGAACTTGTTTCCATCAGGGTAAGTGGGTTCACTCCAATCACACTTGTCTGGGGACTTTGAGGTGCTGTAGGAATGGTTAAGGAGCTAGCAATTGTCTAAGGATTATGTCCAGTCCTAGGAGACTGAATAAAACACACAACATTAATACTTGTCTGAGGATTATGTCTAGTTGCAGGAGACTGCAGATTACACATAACATAAGCACCAAATCACAAAACATCAGTATATATCATTTTAACTAAAGATTTTCTTTTTTTTTAGAAAAAAACTTAAAAATACGAGCTTGCCAATAAAAGAACCACCATCCCACCCTCCCCACCAAATAGAAGAAAAAAAAACCCCTTCAGTTCTTACAGGACATTAACACACCCACAAAATGCATGTAAGCAGGTTTATATTCACCAGCATCTAGGCTAAAAGTTCTAAACAAGACAAAGCTGAGCATGTGGAGTCCCTCCCACCAAAGGGTATGGAAAAACAAGAGTACCAAAGCTTAGAACCATCAATAGCTAACTTTGGCAACTTCTTAAAGTTCATGATTTACTCAGTATAACATTATGTTGTTTTCTATTTCTACAAAATTTTCATAAACGTGTAATAGAAGGATATGAAAGGTGAAACAAGTGGGCATCATCGCATTCTCAGCATTTGAATCAACTTCGCCAAATTTTCTTGCCACCAAATGGCTCTCATTCCATTTTAAGTACCGAACAAATATTCAATCATCATGGTACCTCCAACCCGGTAACTTGAGAATTTTGCCGCTGCTCAACATTTTGAGTCAACGGCTGTCCTAGATGCAACTGTTTCGGCATCTCAGAGACTGCCTGTTGAGATGATTGAGAACTTTGCCACGGAGTTTGTATCTGTTGTAATGTCATCAGAGACTACTGTGAAGGCAATTGCTGTTGTGAAGAACATACTTGTTGCATGACACTAGAGGCAGCAGCTTCTTGGTTTGATCAGTTTCAAACAACTTGTGGCTGTGAATTACTGGAAATATGTTGTGAAGGATATGACAGATTAGGGAGGATTTGCCCCCCTGTTGAATCACCAAGGTTGGTTGCTGGTCTAATGTAAACCAAAGATACTGGAAATTCAACTTAATGTTTGGACAAAAACATTTTGTGAGTGAGGGCAATGGGAAGAATGGGGACACAAAACATACTTAACTGGTTCTTGAAAATTGGGACCAAAACCCAGGACAGCAAATGCCCGGAAAGGACAGAGAGAATCACAAGTAAACTGAATGTCAGCATAAGTGATAGCAACAAAGCATGGAATTGCCTGAAAAACGAGTCAACTGATACTGCACAAAGAGTCAATTTGCATGTATATATACATTCAATGATGACATATACAAAAATTATGTTACTGATATTGGACCAGTTAATTACCAAGTAAATAAATAACAATTGACACCAAAAAATTATAAACATCAACTACAATCTTCCAATAACACACACTGCATAGATTGACAACTTTCACAAGTATTTAAAAAATCAATCAAACAAAACGTTTGTTCTCCTATCTTGGGTTTCTCAAGCTCCGCAATCTGAACAATCAGTGGCTGATCAGAACCCTAAAAAGCAAAGAATGGATAAAATGATATTTCAATGACTGTCCAAACATAATCAAAGTGGTGGTTCATATCAAAACAGTAAATACACTTTACTCTTCATGAAAACTTCATTTAATCCTTTGATTGTTGCCACCACCGTTTCTCTATGAGAAAATTGAACAAAGGCACGTCCTTCATGAAATACAAGATCTATCTCGGAACAAAGTTGTACTGAATGGTTGATACAGACATATGATACTTTCATATAATGAGGCATATTGAAGGTCTTTGATGCATGGGTCATCAATTCATGTACAGCACAGATGAAGCATAGAGATATAACTTGCATCTTTGTTCCATATTTTCTTATTTCACCCTTCACACAGAGGGTGCAAAAGTCCACAAAAGGTGGAAAGATGGACACAAGAACAGTCAGTCAAGTTATCAAGAAAACAAAAATTGCAAAAGCATAATCTGCAGAGTACTGTTTTTAATGAAGCAAAAAATCACGATTGAACATTCCAGTTTATGCGAGTATGCGGCAATATTAAATAGTTAAGAAGCAAAGTAAGAATAACGGAAGCTGACAAACCACAACTTTGCTTCAACTCATCACGCACAATGTAGATGTCTTCAATATGACCATATGAGGAAAATATCTGATACAGAAGATATTCATATATTACTCAATATGTTTAAAGATAGAGAGAAAAAGAGAGCACTAAGGCAAGAGTGCAGAGAAATATAGATAATTATAACCAAATGTAGTTTCAAAACAAGAGGGATTCATTTCCACCAATGCCCAGCATCTCACTAAAGACCTGCCTGATTTTATCATGTCGTGAAACAGAAACAAGTAGGCACGCACAAGTGGACACAGGTCGAATATGCAGATCATTGATACTTAACACAAAAAGGTGGCAAGTATGCACATGTGCGTACAGGTAAAATTTCCATTCTACTGTTACCTGTGTCGTGCATTATGTTACACACGACACACATGCAACAAATCCTAGTTTCTTCCGCAACGATAAGCAGTTATATACCTGGGACCATATTCAGTCCTTAAAAGCAACAATACCATTTCCTTAATGAAATAGATTTATACTTGAACCATAGTCTATAGAAACAAAAAGCATTAGTTGCTACCAGTCCACAACCAGGGAACTAGACTTCAAGGATCAATGTGCTATTGACTTTGGCACATATATTTATACTTGACCATGGTTTATTGAAACAAAAAGCATGAGTTGCTAAAAGTCCACGACCAGGGAACCAGACTTCAAGAATCAATGTGCTATTGACTGCGGCATAGTCTGTTCATCCCACCCATGGGATGCCTATGATCTGTGAAAGCGATAATTGCCACCACTTTTACCATCACGAATCTGCATATGTACCATTGTATTATTGCATACACATAGTAAGCATACCGCAATGGAGACATAGGCAACAAATGTTTGACAGACATGAAGCATACGTCCTTGGTTTCCTTTTTTGAAGTTTGTTTGGTCAGATAGCCAACATACAACTTCTCTGGAGGAGCCACTAACATATCACAAATGGAATAACATAAATAGGAACAAATGATTCAATATCACAAGGTAAAATTATGACAACAAAAGGTGCACAGGAATGATGATTTGGATATATTCCTAAAAACATAAACAATTAACTACAGAAAATAATTTTGTTACAGAGATAAAAGTTTCATATCACTTGAACAATACTCATTTTCACCCTTCTAGCTCTGTGGCAAAAGATTATATTAGGCTGGCCAGCATAAACAAAAAGTAAGGTCTTTTTAATTGTCCACTGATGAGGTGTCTTAAATCTTTAAAAGATAATTTCAAGTGCGAGAAGCTTAGTTGGAATGTGAAGTTCTCACTGAGATATGAAAGTATGTTAGGAAACAAGCACTTACCAGGGCAGCGTTCCCTTTCTCCACTATCAAATCTCACTTTGATGGGGGCCTGTTCCTGGAAAAAGCAAATTCATTAATCAGTAGCTTTCTTAGTTGCTATCCCAGCAGCTAAAGAACTCACCCCGGGAAAAACATGCCGACTGTTTAGAGCTCAAATAGCCCTACCACCTTACTCAAATGTCAAATATTTCAATAAGCAATACCCTGCAGAAAAGAAAGTTTTGCACAACAACCACTAAATTATCGTTACAGTACTAACATGTTCTAGGACATAGAGAGCATAACAATACAAATAGACGTCAAGTAAAAACTGCAAGGAAGATCTCAAAATTATACACTCAAGGTTTAACTCCCCTCTAATGCTCAAAATGAAATTAAGAATGACCAGCAGCATGCAGCCATGGCAACTACTATCAAAATAATATCCAGTGCCACTTATAGGCAAATCATCCACAAAAGTTTCTGAAGATTAATGACATCAGTGACATCTATATATATTTTTCCAAATCAGGGAAAAGACTCCATTTTTTTTTCCATACATACTAGAAAATATTGTTAGACAAAGGTGAAACAGGCCCAACCAGTTACATGAGAATTATATAGAAACCAAACTTTTTATAACAGATCATCAGTTCTTAAACCCTCCAGAAGCAACAAAATATATCTAAATAGATTGAAAATTATTTAATAAATTCATAACTGAGAGTAAAAGTATACGAACAAACTTCTTAGTTCTGATGAGAGGAGTCCAGGGAGACAAAATACAAACGTTCACAAATCATTGAAAGAACACTAGCTTCTTGGAGAAAACTAATGCCAACCACCTGGTATACCCACTCAACTTAGACTCTTACGAACTTTATTGCCTTCAATCTCAACCAAAACAGACCAAGAAAACCAAGAGTAAACATATTTAGCATCTGGAATCTTGGAAATGCGGTTTTTGCACAACAAACTGCAGCATGCAAGATAACTTGCTGAGCAGAGTTAATTATCATGATTTAGTATGCTGACATAAAATCTCAATTTATTCATCGATCTTTCTGAGAAAAAAAGCCACCAATTGTTGCAATGTCGAGGTTTTCTGCAACGCCAATTTTCTTTTGTGCTTACTATTTTCATTATTCAAAGTGGAGGCCACTATTACACTGATTGTACTAGGGGAGAAAAAGCATGCAGAATGAGATGTCTGCACTATCAACAAGAACCATTTGGACTTCTAAGTCATCCCATTATTGGGAATAATCAGGCCATTTGAAAGATAATTTCACTATTTTCTTCTTCCTCTTGGAAAGAAAAAGAAAATGGAATAGAAAACTACAATACTTGGCTAATATTTCTTTAGAACTACACATGATTATCAATTGAACAAAAATACTCCTTCACAAAATTTGAGCCTTCAGAAAAAGTTACACTCTAATTGGCACAACCCAGGAAGAAAAGAAAGAACTAGATGCTATCTAAGGACCCCACTTAAAATCAGTTAGCAGGTGCAATCTTCAGCATTGAGGTAGGACAAAATACTGAACAAACCATAATTAATTGTAGCATAAGATGAACTGAGCACTGCAGAAGACCAAGAAAGATGATACTGATATGAATCACACTCAATCCCTATAGAATAGCATCTAGCATACCTTGTTGCGGACTGTTCTCTTGTCCCTGGGTAGAACAACCTCAATAATGTTTCCACGTTCTTCAAGCAAGGGATGGATCTGATGAAAAAGAAATAATATTCAGAAGTTAAAGAATGATTTATAGCTATAACACAGTTAATATCCAAAAGTTATATAAGAGAAAATGAATCTAAGGAGATTAAACTAAAAATTTGAGAGAGAAGGAAAAAGCACAATCTTTGCATGCATGTGCACTTTTCCCACCACGTTCACCCACTGAGGATGTGCACATACGTGCATGATCAATAGAATGAAAGCATATAAAATAAAACGAGAAGGAGGAAACACTATATTAAAGTTTTTCCTAATTTTGCAAAAAATGTTCCAGACACATTCATCACTGAGTACAAATGGAACTTCTTACATCTTCTACAGTAGCTGTTCTTGGAATCGGTGCAACTTAGAGTTTTGCAGGAGTTCCAATATCAATATTATCTATCGAACATATGATAATAGACAAAAGTATAGAGCTTCAGCAACCGGTATCCTTATAGCCAGGCAGCCAGGAAGTGTCAGTAAGTTCCACCCGCAGTCAGATGTTCCTGCTTGGTAAGGAAGTAGGGAAGTCCTTCCTGTTTAGAGTAATTTCCCGCTATCTTTGCAGCTAGGAAGCAGTTGTTAGCTTTACAATTTTTGCTGTTCCTGCATTAGAAGGCGGGGGTTTGACAACCTTAAGAGAACAAAAATTAATATTCCATTTATAAATCAAAAACAATTCAACTGATTATTAAAAAAGATAAGCAAGCAGTAGTTAAGAACTAACAACACTTTACTCAATGTTAAAATCCGACATACCCCAGGGAGACGTTTTTGTTCTGTTATGCCAATGGTAAGCCGTGAAACATTTTTTACAAAAAAAATAAATGGAGAGATAGCTGATAGTCTTTTATGACAGAAATAGCTGATAGTCTTCTATGACAGATAACACAAGAAAGTAAAATGTATATATATACAGGTTCATGTAATTTCTTCATTTCCCTCCGTTTTAATGGTCACAATAGAAAGGGACTATATGAGGAGATAAACAAATAAGAGAATACCAAGAGAAGGACGAGGAAACCTCTTTTCTGGCCAGAAAAAGGCGTAGGCAGACCACTAAAGTAACCACCCGGTTCGCCATTCATTTGGTCGAATTGGTGGCACCCGCAGTGGTTATGATAGTTATCTGAAAAATTAGGTCTGAAATCATCCGATGGCCAAGGACAAGAATTGCCGGAATTTGAACTCCTGGCGATCACTGAAAAGTTCCCCTCCGTGCCACTCCATTTTGGCAACCATAACGCGGGGAATCTGAGTAGCAAAATTAATTAATGATAAAGAAAGCACGAGAGGAACATGAAAAAGAGCGCAGGAGGTACTGTGCCAGAACGTCGATAGCTTGGTCTCTGTGTTTGGAGGAAGAGTTGTTGTCTGTGATTGGTTTTATTAGCGTATTGTCGTTCATACAACGCTACGTTAAGTCGGTGAAAATATGACCGTTGGACATTTTAAGTCAATGTTTGAATCTTAAAGCTCGTGCGTTTTGGAATGTTAAGAGACGTGTTGATAAATTGCAGGGATAAACATGGAATTTCAAACATATTTGGGTAACATATGAAATTCCACGAGACAGAAGGTATTAAATTCTAAAAAGAAATAAAACTAAACGAACTGAGAAGCAACCAACAAGCCCTAGCTTCTAGACCTCACTCTCTCTCTATCTCTCGTATACCCGCTGCTCAACCCTCTGCAGGTATCAATTTCTTCTTATTCTTCTGCTTCTTTTGTTCTTAGGCAGCAGGTAAGTATGCAATTTGGGATTTCCTACTTTCAACGATGTCATAGTTGCTTGTCATCGTTTGAATTGAAATTTAGTCTGCGTCCAACATGCGAGCCATCGACTTCTGTTTTTTCAAAATTAGTCTCAGTTTGAGTTTGATAACGTAGATTATTACAGTTAACTTGCAATTCTTCCGTTTCAATCTAAGGTTCCTTGTGCAATCACGCAGGAAGAGAGATTAATGGCACGTGTTTTTCCCTCTCAAATTTGGACATCATAAATTGTACATTGACGTATATTCTGTCTGCTTATGATAATGTTTGTATTGCTAAAGCATTCTGTATTTTGGATTCAACGACTAATGAAAATATCGCGGCTGTTATATGCAACATTTAAAACGCTTAAATTTGGATGAATGTTTTGTTACGGTGTTCTTTATAATTGTAGCAATAATTTGATAGGTGTTTTGCATTGTACTTACAATTTGTTTGTATCTTTTTTTCTTCAATTCCGTTTATTGGTGTTGTTTTGATAGTGCAGGAGTCATTTTTAGTAGTTAATTTTCTTTTGCATGGCAAAAAGGCCGGATCCAGATGATGATGATGATTTCAGTGAACTCTACAAGGAATACACTGGTCCTCCAGGATCTGCTGTCACAGGTTCTCAAGATAGGGTAAAACCAAACAAGCGTTCTCATGCAGGTTCTGATGAGGAAGAGGAACCGCGAGACCCTAATGCTGTCCCTACGGATTTCACTAGTAGAGAAGCTAAGGTTTGGGAGGCTAAATCAAAAGCTACCGAAAGAAATTGGAAGAAGAGGAAAGAAGAAGAAATGATTTGCAAAATATGCGGAGAATCAGGTCATTTTACTCAGGTATTGTGTGATTTTCCTGCAAACAACTGGTTAATGACACGTTTATTTGCAAGTTATTGATAGTTTTGATTTTGTTTTACTGACATGATAGACCATAACATTTTCTAGATTCTTTAGAGTTGCACAATTCTTGTTTTACTTCCAAGTGTCCTTCCTGCTTTAGTTCTTGTTTCACATTAGCTTCTTACAGGCCAACTTGGACCTGAGTTAAGCATTGAACTGGGTGGGCTACCAGCAGGTTTGTTACTTTGTTTTAGTGAGCCATGATGCTATTGAGGTATTTTTTGTTTAATGTTTGTTTTGAACCTATGTGCTTTAACCAAATATGGATCCCTTCCCATCCACCACATCCCAATTTTGTTGTCAAACTCTGTATATTAAATAATGATGGGCCCATGTAAAAGCACATGCTTGGCTGCTTACTGTCAGAATGGATTTGGTGGAGGTCATTTACATTTTTTTTTCTACCATGATTTCTTTTTGATTTTTTTTTCTTTTTCTGGGTTATGAATCCATGCCACCTGATGATACATATATAGGGGTGCCCTACTACTCTCGGAGCAAATCGCAAGTCTCAAGATTTCTTTGAAAGGGTACCTGCCAAAGAGAAGTATGTGAAAGCACTTTTTACAGACAAAGTGATACAGAGGATTGAAAAGGAAATCAGTTGCAAAATCAAAATGGAGGAAAAATTTATTATTGTCAGTGGAAAGGATAGGTTAATTTTGGCAAAGGGTGTGGATGCAGTGCACAAAGTTATTAAGGAGGAGGGTGATCAGAGGGGTTCATCTAGTTCTCACAGGAGCAGATCTAGGTCGTCGGAGCGAAGTCCCATTGGCCCACAGTTACGACGCTCTGGATTCCAAAGGTCCCATCCAAGTTCACATAATGCATCACAATTTCGTCAGCGTTTTGGTAGGCTGGATAAGGTTGTGGAAGATCATGTCCGTGAAGATATCCAGAAATTTCCAGGGTGTTCTCCACAAGGTAGGGACAGCATAGGATATCTTTACGGCATCCATAGAAAGCTGGTAATTCCGTGCTCGTAGCTTGTGTTAAGTCCCTAGCAATGCTTTATATGACTTATAACAATTGTTTCCCAAATGTAAATTCTTAACGATTCTGCTTGTTGCTTATCGTTTGTTTGCAGCAAGAGGTAAGTCTTATGTTCAAGCATTATGTGCCCGTGTCTGAAGTAACTTTCTTGAGTGGGTCTGAATTGATCGGATTGTCTCCAAAATGAAACTATTTACTGAAAGCATATCTGGATTGCAAGGGATGGGATCACTATGTGAATATAAGATAGTATATCTAGTATCAAGTGCTTAACATATTCTTCCTTTCATGAAGCTTATGGTAATGATGGAGCTAGAGGTCGTACAAGCCATTCTAAATCTCCTGCTCGTCTCCCTTCTGCCAGCAACTCGTATAATTCATATGGTGCTCATAATAACAGCATGGGTGGTTACAGAAATGATGGACGGGATACAGAGAGATGGGGATCTGATATGCAACCAGGTCGTCAGTTTGAATACCCGGCATTTCCTCAGACGCTAGAAGAATTAGAGTTGGAGTATAAGAGGGAAGCTATGGAACTTGGAGGAATTCGTGATAAGGAAGAAGATGAAGAGAACTACAAGCATCGTGAGGTATTTGTTCTATCTTTCAATGGTAGTCCCTTGCTTATTTGAACATTTAAGCTATTTTTTGATGTATTTTTAAATAGTTGGATACATTTGGATCAAAACTGTCTGATGATTAAAGGATTCCCTTTGATACAAACTGAGTAAAGCTCTGGTTGTATGTGTTGTTTTTTCAGTTTTTGTTTTCTTTTGGTTGAGCTAAAGAATATTTTTTGGTTTTCTATTCAAAGAATTGACTCATAATCACTATAAAGTCGGTTACACTTTGCATAGGTTTTTCCCAGAAGTTTTAGCTGATTCAGGTCACAACTGACAGTGTCTCCCTAAATCCTTTCCACTTAAAAATTTATTTGCACCATTTTAATGGAGGGCTCTTATCTTAGAAAGTTGGATCCTAGTTAGATATGGCCAAGCTGATTTATTCAGTGTGAATGAACAATTGTCTGTAATAAAAAATTGTGTTTTCCAGACAGATAAGATTTCTCATTAAGAACTATTTTTGGTCCTCCACATTTGTCAAGAAAAAAATCCTAAGCCCTGCTGTGTGCTATACTGAGTTGGAATTTGAATATCTTACTTATGCTGTTGTGGATTCCAGACCATCAGGGAGATGAGAGAGACTTACATGAAGAAACTGATTCAGGTAAGAGGCATGCATGTGAAACAGTGGGAGGAGTTTTGTCAACTTGATGCCCAAAGGTATCAGCATCAAGCACAAGAGCAAATGTCTGCCTCAGGTTTTGGTGGTTACAAACAGCATCACTATTCTGGCTATGATGGCTCTTCAACCAATCCTCACTACGCTGAAGCCAGTTTAACCACGGATTCAAGGGGCAGATACCCAAACCCTTCGGAAAATTATCCTTCAAGGCCTCATGACACCTATGGTGGGTTTCAGCATCAAAGGTGTGAAGAAGTTAGGAAAACTTACACCCGATACTAAATTGCTGTGCCTGAATTGGGTTGGTGAGTTGTACTATTCTATAATTGGGTAAAGAAAAAATTTAGTTGTTGCCATTTTTATTTTTTTCCCACTGATTATTTATAGTCCATTATCTCCTTATCCTAAAATCAAAGTTTAGTTTTACAAGTACACCAGACATGATTCTCAGTGGTTGTCATGAGAATTTCTTGGAATTATTGTATTGTTCATTTATGACTCCCAGGATGCTGAAGGATTATAATTCATTAGGTTTTTAGTTGGGTATCACTGATGGATACTGGATATGTTTGCAGGTATTACATGGTTTTTCGCATATGCAGTGCCTAAAATTTGAATTCAAAATTTTCAGGGTTCAAGAATCACAGTCCTGGTTGGGGTAGGAGTAATGCACTGGAAGCTTCATTTCCATGTAAGTATGCTGTTCGCAAGGGAACTTTGGGACACATTGAATGCACTTTGAACCATCCCAGTTTGGTGGCACGGTATTGTTCCAAACTTTGTTGTAAGGATTTGAGTGCTGCTTTGATTAGAGCTTGTGGCATTCAGAATACCAACTCCTGAATAGTTGATAATTTGCTCATACTTAACATTAACATTTCCGGGTTAAAGTAGCATTTTTTTAAAAATTTTGATCTTTTATTGTGATTGGTTCTTTTTTGCTTTTTCTAATAGTCTGCCCAGTCATTTTATGTGGTCAACTGTGGATCATTGGGTGCAACGGTGGGTAGTGCTTTTCTGAAGCTGCGATAATAGAAAGCCGTTGCTAACATAGTTACTGCTTTAGCTGGTAAAAACAATGTACAAATGCCAAATAATGCATGCTCTTGAAAACCTCTTGGGATGGTTAACCCTTTTAGCATATGATTGATTGTATTATAATTGTATATTGCGCCAATAGCTTTAAGTTGTCCTAGTCTAATAAATGCAAAACCGCATGGCCTTGCCAATTCTTCGAATTGTAAAGCATGGATAACTGGAGACGGGAGCCAAACAAAAGGGAGGCCGAGAGTTGCCCCAACGCACTCGGTTTCCCTCTGCGGCAAAGTCATAGAAACCAGAGTCACAGTCAAAGCATCGGTTGCAGAAAAGTGGGTGCTCAATATTAGTATCATTGTCCAATGCGTCGGTGCTCATTGGAGGATTAAACTGTAAATGGAAGCCACATCCTATTCGATCACTTAGCGGCAAATTCGATACCTTGCAGCAGCTCTAATTGGATAGCAAGTGCGTTGACGACGTCCTATTTTATCACAACAACGTTTTAGTGGGAACTGAGGTTGAAGAGATCATATGGCAGCTATAACAGGAGTACTGAAAGTAAGAAAGTTGAGGTTCGAACCTTGGCAAAATAAAAATTTTCCGTTTAGCTAGTGTGAGAAACCTGGTTTAAAAGCCTCTCATCTGTGTGGAAATCGAGTAACATTTCCCTAACTAATTTGGAATCAAGGGTTCATGTTATGGATCGTGTTAAGTTGGCCTGTGTTGGTGCCTATGTTTCTTACAGGAATGGCAAGGAGCTAGCAGAGGAGACTCGTTGAATTTACTGAATTATTGCTCAATACTTATTCTCAATCGAAGAGCCTGGTGAGTGAATGGCACCGTTTGAGAGACTGAGAAATTAAGAACATAAGTTGTATTGACAGTTGTGTTGTGCTTCTAAAAATTGCTTGCTCTGCTATAGAAGATGCAGTAGCTGTTTGAACCCAACCCTGCACGCGCGGCTCTGTGGATTTATCTTCCAAAATTGTTTTCTGAACTAGAGTCTGCTTAACGCTTAACAGACTAGATAAAAGAAATCTATAGCACTGTTTTCCGTTCGAACTTCGATGTCCATATTGCATTTACGTAATCGGGTAAAGCATTTAACTACAATCGTCGAGAACGCCAAAGGTCGATAGAGTTGATAGTCTCAATGGAGCGCGGGGTTTCTACTACGATTTTTAATGAAGTGTTAAACAAGTTTCGGATTAAATCAATTCCAAGGAATGTTACGTTTTACGATGACCCTCGGAAATTATGTATATTCTTATTCCAGGACCAATTGATGCCGAGGTATGACTTGCTCTGGCTTGCTTCATTTAAGAGTTTGTCCCGGAAGCATATAATGACCAGATAAGTAAGTATCTGATAACAACTTCTTCGTTTTCCTAGAAGAGCTGGTGATGCTAATTGCCTCCTGGTCTTCTAACAGATCATTATATAGGGGTTTGTTCATTTACGGAAAACATATGCCAACTGCACTGCAGGTTAACAGATGATGTAATTAAATGCATCCTCTACAGCTTCCGTGCATACACTAAAGCCTTATTTACATGGCAGTTGGTAGATTGCAGCTGATGTAATTAAATGCATCTTCTTCATCTTCCATGCATGCACTAAAGCCTTACATAAGGAGCTCGTAAGGAGATGTACGTGGTTAAGAAAAGACCTACAAACAGAGAGAAGAAGCTAGAAATGGAAAACACACGCTTTGTTTCCTTCTCTGGTAAGGATACAGAGACAACAGTCACGGCCAAGGCCTCTGTGGCAGACGCATTGGTCCATAACATTTGTTCCATGTACAGTGGACAAAAAATCATTGTAGGGTTGGACTGCGAATGGAGACCCAATGTCATCCCAACGACAGACAACAAGAGTACTACGTTGCAGCTCTGCGTTTACACCAAATGCATCATTCTTCAATTGCTCTTCATTGACTCCATTCCTCAGTCGCTCAACGATTTCCTTGGAAACCCTAACATTACTTTTGTTGGGGTTGAGGTTCAACGAGATGTGACAAAGCTAAGGAATGAGTATGGTCTTCTCTGTCCCAACATATCTGATGTTCGAGACGAAACCCCGATACGCTGGCCCATTAATGCTCTACAAGAAACCTGGGTTGAAAGATATTGCTAATCGGGTTGTCGGGCTTCACATGCCGACACCTAAACATGTCTGTCAGAGTGACTGGGAGTCTAGGGTTCTTGATGACATGCAGATCGAATATGCTTGCCTTGATGCTTATGGTTCTTTCAAAATAGGTCACAGGCTTCTCAAGGATATGTAGACTGTTATGGTTAACTTGTCCATTTTTGTTATGTTGTCGGACTGTTCGGATAGTTTGCTTTCTGGGTCACATATTGATTGCTCTTGTCGTCATTGTCGTCCAAGTTTACTAAACTCTCGGGCCCACGTGTTCTTTGTAGCCTATAATTATCCCAATTCTCGTTCTTGTGACCTTCTTGATAGTTATTTAAGTATGCTTTCCTTCTATTAATAATTCAGTTTCGTAAACTTATCAAGCCAATTTTCTCTCCCACTCATGCCGTGATTGATTTTGTCTGTGAATAAAATACAGAGTCAGTAAACTTGATCTTGTCATGAACTCCACCATTGCATTGGATTCATTTTGTCATGGGGTTTCTCCACTTCTCTGGTGAATAATCTGACATCTGTATATTCCACGTGAACATAAGACTAAAGTAATACGTACTACGTTTGTTGTTTTCGAAGGCCAGTTGTAATGTTGTCTGGTTTACTCTTGCATATCCAAAACCTGTAAGATTGATATTATCTTTTGTTCTCATTCCAAAATATAAAGTCTACCTAATCCAAACATTTTCAAGATCTGATACCGCAATTAACGCTTAATTATGCTGTACAGAACATTACATCGCGTTTTAGTTTTTTGAAAAAAGAAACATTATTTATCATGCAACGGACAAACATTCCTTGGAAACACGTTCGCCCATGGTGTCCGAAATAATTTGATAATGTCCATCGAAGCCCGTAGCTATATTATATAATGTTGTTCTGTTATGGGTCTGGTTTGGTAAATGCCCACAAAATATTAGGGCATCCATCCACGAAAAAGGAGGCCCGCCACTATTTTGTCACTTTATCTGCTGAAGCTTTAATAAATTTCCTATGGAAACCTTCACACGTCTTTGCAATTACCGGCTACTAAAGGTGGCCGTCCCTGGACAAGCTGACACGCTCAAACTCTATTTATTCTAGTAAAGATTGGCGACCCTAGAATCAGAACAATGTTACCGTTCACTTCCGATGCTTATAATATTCTCCTCTTACAAAGAACAATCAGTTCAGGTTGAAGCTCTGAATCGAGGTTAAATATCTTCAAAACGCTTAATTTGTTTTCTTTCAATGTTGTCGCAGCCACCGATTTTAAGGGCTTATTTGCTTTACTACAGGTGCGTTCAATTTTTTTGTTTTTTTCTGCTTGGTGGTGTTGGAGAAATTTTGCGATTATTTTACTTGTTCTTGGTCTATTATTTCTCAAGTTTTTAGATTGGCGGCATTCTATGGTTTTTATTTCAGAGTTCGGCTTTTGGTTTGTTTTGTTTGATCTATTTTTAAAAGCTGCAATATTATGGTTTCTGGTTTATTTGTTTGTTTGGAGTCGTTCAATGTTTTCTGATTCTGTTTATTTCTTCCTTTTATGTTAGGAATACTTGCTCTTCTGTGTATGTGACATTATGTGTCTGTTTGCGTTATGATAAAACAATTCTCGTGTGGTATTATTTTGTGCTGCAATTTATTGAAGTGCAGGATTTGGTCGATTGCTTGGAGTTTGAAGGTTGAGGTGTGAACAAGGTTCATCTTTATTGGGTGTTTGGTCTTCCACTGTTGGAAGTTCAGGGATTATTGAGAGTCATGGAGACAAAAATACTCGTTTGTATCAGTTACAGATTAGAGTGCCGCCAAAATCTGGGATTCGATATCAATTTTGTTTCTGTAATCTGAGAATCTGTAGTTTGCAGTTATTGGTAATTTGTTCATTCAATCAGACTTTAATTGAGAAGTTATCTTCATTTAGCCTGAATCCCTTGTTTGCCTACTAGCTATTGCCTTGAAGTAGATTGTTGTATATTTATCAAAGAAAAAGTGGGAGATAGGTATTAAACAGGATTATTTGAATGGATCATTTGGCTTTGAGAGAAAGAGAGCTTGAAGTAGATCTTGAAAGTGGTGGGACAACCAGTGAGGAGGATGGAACCATTGATCAGGTTTCAGAAAATAGACAAACGAACAGAATAGTCGATTGGGTTTGGACTGATCATTTTGGCATTGACGAGTCAGTCAATGGTAAATGTGGTGTGTGCCTGAATAGCAATTCACCAGAATTTGGTGAAGCTGTTAATGAGCATGTGGCATTGTTGTTAGACAAGAATTCAGAAGATGAGAGTAAAGAACATGTTGCCCCTTGGAAGAAGAAGAGTGTGGAAGGGAATTGTAAGAAAGCCAACTCTAGAAAGCCTACCAAGCCTCCCCGGCCTCCGAAAGGTCCATCACTTGATGCTGCAGACCAGAAGTTAGTGAGGGAGATTGCTGAGCTTGCCATGAGAAAGCGTGCCAGGATTGAAAGAATTAAAGCATTGAAGAAAATGAAAGCAGCAAAGGCATCAAATTCCTACAGTAATCTATCTGCCATGATCATCACACTTCTCTTCTGTCTCATCATTATCTTTCAAGGTATTGTGTCATCTGTGAGTTTGATTGGCTTCTATCCTATCTTTTGTTATCTGCTGCTCAATTTGCTTATTACTTATATTTGATTCTTAGACACAATGTCCTAATTAGATCCTTTATAAGGACTTACAGTTGGTTCTTCAATTTAGAATGAACCATTTTTTGAATCTGTAGTGTGCTTAAAATATATGAAATGTTTAGCTTTTATTGAGATTGAAATTTTATGGGTTCAATTGTCACTTGTTTTAAATTCTACAAATTTTACGGTCAATTTTCAAGTTTTTGAGTTCTCACATATGACACTGTACATCCCTCTCCGTGGCACAATTCCATTTTGTAGTTTCCTTCAACCACAAATCCTTTATGTTGAGGTTCTAAGAATGTAACGTGATGCAAATTTCACATTTCACCTAGTTGTCTCATTAAGAACTTCTGCAGCTAATCATCAAGTTCTATTGTTTACGGGGTGATACTTGTATTTCAGTTGCCCATAATCTCTGTATTTGTATGTGTGTCTGTGCTTGTGCACTAGTTCCTGTGCTCGTCTTTACGTTGTGGAAAATTTGATGGCAGGGTTATGCTCCAGAAGCAGTGGAAGTATGAGCACACATGGGTCTCCTGCACCAGCAGTCACTGGAAGTGAAAGTCTGATTTCTATTCAGTTTTACAAGAGCCTGTCTGCCAGTGAAAGCGATGGTCCTGGTTCAGGGTCTGTTAAGCGCTTACATCTTTATCTCCTTTTTCTTTTTGCATGTCTAGTGAAAGATTTATAATCTTTTTCATGAATTCAATTGTAAGAATTCAAAAACTCATGTCCTCTCACAATCTCTTTCTCAAATATTTATGTCTCATGGTGATGCAGTTTGGCGAAAGGGCAGGTTTCCAGTCCAAGTTCTGAGAAGGAACAAAATAAAACTGCAAGAGTGCAAAATGATTGAACAGCAAATTACTCGTGCTTGCTGTTATCACGGCAGTTCATTAGATGAAGTTTTGTTCCCTTGTAAAGTGTTACAGCTGCAGCTTTCGTGGCCATTCTGATTTCCTGTATATATGTAGAGACCACCAATCAGTTACTTGTTGCATCTTCATGGTGCTTCATGAGCTTTCCTTTTTTGTCCTTTTTACCGATCTTCTTCTTTTAGGACCTTCAGTAAATAAATACCTCGCTTTGATGCTAATTGCATGTTTTTCAAATAGCTTGATTACACATCAATGGACAGAAAATCTTTTTGATGGAAATAAGATGAGCACACAGAAATGACTACAGCAAATGTCTAGCTCACAACTTCTCAAGATTCAGCTCATACTACCTAAAATGTGAGGGATGCCATGATAAAGGCCTAATGCACACGCAATGTCGCCAGACCAGGAAAGAAAGAAGATTAGAAACAAACCGTAGAAGACTTCCTCGGAATCAGAAATGAGTCTGAGCTCAACTCAACAAGAGTAAGAAAGCCTTGGTTTCTGTATCACGCACAAGTTCAGGCCTTTAGACGCCCTTTTCTGCATTTGCTTGGGCTGTGAGTTATAATACTGGGCTTGTTTGATGATAAACCCCAAACTCTATCAATCACGGCGCCGGCCCAATCTATACTCAAACAGTCCGGCCTGTGAGAATTTAAGTAATAATAATATAATATTATTTATTACGATAAATTTAAAAAGTGTGACGTTGCTTTTAACTCACATATATATATATATAATTTATATAAAAAAAAATCCTATACAGGTAACTCTCCGAAGCATACCAGCAACATTCAGTAAATTAAAAGAAACCTGATAAGCTCAGAGTCGGTGTCTGTTCATAAGTTATAATAATATCAACATAAAGCTGACTCCCAAGAATGCAAGGATCCATGCATGCTTCATTCAAAAATACATAACTTGATATTGCTTTAACTTGCCCATGGTGCACACACACGCCCGTCTCTCGGGCAACGGGGGACCGGCGTGTGTGTGCACGCCGCTTTTGGCTTGAACTTATCTTGGATCCATGCACGTTCTTAACTGTGAATCATAGTAAAGCTATGATCTTTTGAATTTTGATTCACAATATTGGATAAAGAATGGGCATATGCCATCCTTGTATGAATGGTCGGTCCGTATTATCTTTAAGATTTATGGACGCATACCAATCTTTAGGGCAATAGAGGATCCAAGTCATGTTTGTAACAAAGGGAGCATGGCATTTTGGGGTCCGTATAGCCTTTTTCCTCGGTTTGGTTCTGATGGCCAAATTCTAGCATGCATGCATGCGCAACCCACATGAGATTTCTTCGGGGGATCAATACAAAAGCGTGGTCGGCTAACTCCTTTGACTCTTAATTTATTATTTCTATTGAAAATTATGAGTATCTATCGTTGACATCTGTAGTTTGTAAAAGGTTGTATATAGCTAGAACTACTCATCCTATCTGGCAATCCAAAACCCTATCTCCTGTTTCTGCCTCATATTATCCCTCAGTTAATTATTATCAGTGCATGCATGCATGCAGCAACAGAATCCTTCGTTGATCCGTGAGAAAAACAGAATGAATTAATTCATAACACATGCAAGGCTGTAAAGTGTAAATCTACGCGGTTTGCCCTTCAAAAGTAATGCCTTGATTGTCCACTGACAAGCTTACTGTGCTTATCCAAAAACTAGCCTGCCTTGTGCATTTCGGTTTTACTTCGTTCTCATTTCCAGTTGTAACTTGCATCGATCTCCTATGCTATGCTATGGCCTATAGACCTCCATTCGTCGGTCTCGCGTCGGCCGCAGTGCTGCTGCTGCATAAGCTAAATTCGGTTTATTCATCTGGAACTCAAGACAGTTGAGCTGCGTGGACCACTAATCGTTTAATTAAATTTTAGAAGTTGGTTAACTGAAAAATTGAGTTAAATCGACAATGTTGGTCCTTAAATTAGTACTTAAAAATATTAATAGTAAGGTCTAATGAGGCTGCTATGAAGTATTTATTATGGGACTAGTTTGTCTATTCTTGTTAGTAGTTTCTCTTGACTATATGATTCATCCGAGGACATGATCAAACTTCAAGAATAGCAATAGTGACTTATTTTGTTACTTTAGGACCAGTTAATGTTCTTACGGTATTTGTGTGGTAACTCTTTGTGGCTAAGAAAAATTCTAGAATTTACTGGCAGAGTATAAAGATCCATGTAATTGGGAATACTCACTTTTGTCTTAGAACCACTCGTTTTTATGTCATGATATTCCCTGTTCATAAATCAACTTCGCTTAAAGAGAAGGGTCTCTTGCACTTGATCTTTCCTAACAACAGATGGGATGGAGTCCAGATAGAACAGTGGACCCAAACGTTATTAATACAAACAACACTCCAATGAAACCAATAATGTGATTGCTCTGAATAGCACCTAATACTACTCAGATAATACGTCGTTCAGATTTGACAGTCACCATCTCACGGCTTTGATAATCCGTAGTTCTGCCGTCAAGAAACTGAAATTAACAGTAGTACTTTCGTTTTGCTTAGGAGGACGTACCAGAGCCACTGTGCAGGTAGTGCAATAGTGTAGGCCTGTACATACCAACTCTTGAAGCAACATTTGTTACAGGAAATGATATGGGAGAACAAATTAATTTGCAACTATATCGTGAAAGGATTTCGTAACGAAAATTAACAGTCATATACACTCTGGAACACGTACATTGACCAATGTAGAAGGAGGCAACTTTACTGGAAAAGGTCAAGTGTTCGTTTTAGCATGTTTAACATTCTACCCTTCAAAAAAAAATGTTTATTATAAATTATTAACAGAGAAGAATCCCTGCTCAAACGGGTTGTGGCCTGTTGAGCTAAATAGTTACTTCACAACTTGAGTGCTGCAATTAACATAAAGTAGCTACCAATTTCTCTCGCTCACATCATTTGATAGCCATAAGTGCAAAGCACCAGTTGATGTAGCTCTGAATATCATATCATTCTCTCTTTTTGAAAAGTCCCAACGCGTGGACTACGCAGACCGCAGTTTGAGTACCTGGAGTAGAAATTGCATGGAAGACGGGGGCTCACCGCAAGCTGGCTAAGTCAGCACAAGAAGATGGCATGCTTGTAATAGTTGTGAAGGTTTATAGGCATTCTTCAACGGACATTCTATAAAAGGGGCATTCTTCAATCTACGTTCCATGTCGTATTACTACAAAGAAACAAAGGCAAAGTCTAAACAATGTATTTTACGAAGTTTACATTTTTCAAAACCCTTTTCTTCTTTTTCTGTCGCATTCTCTTACGGCAGTATGGGAATCCAAAAGGTCTGCACAGAACTGTCAGCGACACCCATGCAATCCGTAGCAAATATCAAAAGTACACTTCTCTCGTTCATAGATCAGACCTGTCAGACCAAACTTTGATCTTCAATGTCGAAGGAGTCTTATTGAAATCCTCTTCACTGTTTCCTTATTTCATGATTGTAGCCTTTTAGGCCGGAAGTCTCTTAAGGGCCTTTGTTCTATCCGTTTTATACCCATTTTATCTGTTTTGTTGGGGAAGAGACGGGATTGAAGATAATGGTCATCGTTAGCTTCTTCGGAATCAAGAAAGAAAATTTCAGAGTTGGAAGTGCTGTGCTGCCAAAGTTCTTGGAGACTGCCGGGGCCGAAATATTTGAGATTTTGAAAAGAGGAGGCAAAAGGGTGGCTGCGAGTAATATGCCTCAAGTGATGATTGATAGTTTCTTAAGAGATTATTTAGAGATTGATCATGTAGTCGGAAGAGAGCTAAAGGTTTTCTGTGGGTACTTTGTGGAGTCATGGAAGAGAGAAAGCGAGACGCGTCTGTTTTACTGGACATTCTTGGAGAGGAAAAGGACGGTGACATTGTCGGCATTAGTCACTTGAACAAGTCTCTTAACCATAAGTTGTTCCTTCAGTGTAAGGTGAGTGTTTTCTGTTTTCCTTTTTCCAACTTTTTTTTGGTCCTCTTGTCGTTGTTTTGAAATCCACCTTCACTTTCAAGTTTCAATTTTAACGCTGTTTTCCTGTCATTGTTGCAACAGGAGATCTACTTGGTGAGAAGCACTGACAAGAGGAGCCGGCAACACCTACCAAGAGATAAATATCCAAAACCACTCATTTTCCATGATGGTAGACTGGCTTTCAGACCAGCCACTTAGATTCTCTGGTCATATTCATGTGGGTGCCATTTGGTCTCATTCTCGCCATCGCCAGAGCAGTTGTTGCTTTAACTCTTCCTCACAAGATTTCCATCTCCGCATTGTCATTCTCTGGTCTGCTTCTCACAGTAGCCAGACCAAAAACTTCCCATTCATTTCCAAACTCAAAGGAATGTAAAAAGACCGAACGCCTCCTTTATGTTTGCAACCGTAGAACATTACTAGATCCTCTCTACCTATCCTTTGCTTTAAAGGAAAACCTAACTGCAGTTACCTAGAGTTTAAGCAGAATGTGAGAGCTATTAGCACCGATTAAAACCGTCGGATTAACGAGAAACAGGGAGCTAGATGCTAAGATGATGGAAGGATTGTTAAATCAAGGGGACCTAGTAATTTGTCCAGAAGGGACCACATGTAGAGAACCATGTCTCTTACGATTTAGCCCCTTGTTTAGCGATAACAAGATTCCTGTGGCTAGTAACACTCGTGTTACCATGTTCTGTGGTACAACTGCAGGCGGGCTCAAGTGCTTGGATCCACTGTTGTTCCCTTTGGATCCATCACCAGCCTGCACCATGCAGTTGCTTCCGGTCGTGTCTGGACTGTCCACGTGTCATAATAGTGAAAAATCAAGATTTGATGTGGCCAATCACGTGCAAAGTGAGCTTGGCAAGGCATTAGGTTTTGAATGTACAAAGCTTACAAGGAGAGACAAGTAGCAGATTTTAGCAGGGAACGACGGCACAGCATGCACCAATAGCAAATCCTAGCTAGATCAACAACGCGCCGACCAAATCTTACAGAGCTTGAAGGCTATCATGCGTTATATTCACATGTACTAGTACATAATTTTGGTGTTCACGTTTTTTTTTCTTTTGGTCCTTCATTGGTCTAGTACTACAAGTTGTATACAAGTAAAATGTTCAGTGTATTTACAGTTTTTTAACTTTATTTTCTTTGTTTTTTTGCCTTCTTTTTCATTGTTTTTTTGAAGTTATCTGCAGCTCTGAAACGGGCAATAAAAGTAGAAGGGTTCCTAATGAATGATCATATTTAAAGAAGTAGGGTTTCTTCCACTCCCAAAGTAAGAAGCCGCAAGAAACACTGAATCACTGTCCTGGATAACTCAATTGCTAATATTGACTGTAATGAATGTGTTTATTTGATCATACGTTGTACTTGTATGCATTTTGGTTTCTGATCTCTGCCTAATAATTGGTCTTCATTTTGCCCATCTTGATTTTGATTTGTCATTCTAGTTTACATATTCAGTATACACTGAACAGATCCACATATGCTTTCATCAAAGAAATTATATGTCATAAGATACCTCGATTTCCAAGAACTATTGCCATGTCGCGCGATGATAACTTTTTAAGCATGGATTAGGTATCGTCTTTGTTCCTTTAAAAATTATGATCATCAATGCAGGGAAGTAAGCTTTGGCAGCAAGTTTGAGAAGCTCAACATGTGTTTTGGCTCGGTTTCTGAATCTCCACCTGCAGCTAGATAAAGAGATCCATGAAAGCTTGTGCAAACTAGTTATAAAATCGTAAAATTGTGCGTGGCAGTCCGTACTCGTACGTCGATCATTCTCCATCGATTATTTTCCTTATTGTTAGGCTTAAATTCACCCGCTCTGCCGTGTGAATTGTCTCTAATGTTTAATTTTTATGAAACGCGCAATCTTTATTCATTGACTTGTACTCTTAAGGATGCAGGCTTATATGAGACGATTCTACTTCTTTAGTGTGGCCAATCAAATCATCTGACTAAGACTTTTTCAAGAATGTAAACAGCTTTTTTTTAAAAAAAGCTTTGTTGATAGAATGGACCTAGTCTCTTGAGAATTCTATCGCTAAGCTGGTTAGGGACAATGACCTAATAATTAGAGTAATCGTATCCAGTTTGCACAAAAAGTTGTGAGATATGCCAGTTCCACATTCCATGCTCAACTTTTACGTATAATGACGAACAGAGATCATATAACATTCCCTTTTTGGCAACCTGAGGGCCATCTAGCCTTGCCATGGACATATATATATATATATATACACACACATACATAAAGCAAAGTTAGGGAAAGGGTATGCTGTTGGCTCTCTGAAGGCTGATCGTACATGCACAACTTGACTCACTCTCTCGTTGCTTATTGGCAAATTCGAAACAGTGCAAGTGTTGAATAATCTTGGTCAATAGAGACATGGGACTTCTGCACCAAGACTCCATCATTCATCCACATCAATACCAACTGCTTTTATTGATCCAAGACCCCCTGCGCGTCATCACATTTACCTTCCCGTTGAATTTTCTAAGATTATTACACGAGAGTTTGTGACAACCCAATTATGCTGATTTAATCAAACCGGTCATCACATGTAATTCAATCCTGTTGGGTATTAACATTTAGCTCATACTGTAAAGATAAAATATATACTTGAATTTTTTCATACTTTTAAAAGGTAATGAAATTAAGATTTTTTTAAAAAATTTTTAATTATTAATTTAAATAAATCTTAACAACACGTAATACAATTAATAATAAATAATTTATATTTTAAAATATAAAATTAATTTATATAATTTTAATTATTTTTTTATTAATTATATTATATATTAATTTATGTTACATATGCATTAAACATTAATCGGGGCAGTCAGAACATCGGTGGGGTGATTTAGAATCAGTCTATTATAATAATGGGCTTTAGCCTAGCGCTTCTAAATTTAGTGTGATATGTCAACGCTCCATCCGACCCCCGGGAATGTCAAATGCGTGGTTGTCGGTTGAGAGTAGTAATAAAATATAAAAACGAGGACAAATCAGTAAATTATGAAACTTTCTCTCCTCATGTCTCTTTAAACTACTCCCGCTGTACAGTTTTACCCCAGCCTCCGTTCTCTAACTCCTTCTAGGGTTTATACGTTGTTTTCAATTACATTGTTCTCCGCGGTTCCGTTAGGTGGGGTTCTGGATGGGAACGGAGAGGAAGAGGAAGCTGAGTTTGTTCGACGTAGTCGACGAGACCTCGGTCTCAGCGAAGGTGGCCAAGGCAAACGGTGTCGGAGCGACGGTCAACAACAACAATAGTTTGATTAACAGATGGAATGGGAAGCTCTACTCTCAAAGGTACCACGACATACTGGAGAAGCGAAAGAGTTTGCCTGTCTGGCAGCAGAAGGAGGAATTCTTGCAGGCATTGAAAGCCAATCAGGTTCTGGTATTGGTCGGTGAGACTGGTAGTGGTAAAACTACCCAGGTTAGTTTTCAAAATTTCTCTCAAGAAGTGACAAATATATATTGATAGTAATGTTTTATTTGCCTTGTTTTGATGTTTATTAATTGCTTGCTTGTTTACGCGTTTAAGTTTATAAATTTTTTATGAATGCTTATATTGTATCATTTTTTCAAAGGCACGTACCGTTTCAATCCTTTACATTATTGTATCCTCTTTTGAGAAATGTGAAGTTGAATAATATGAGAAATATGAAGTTGAATAATATAAGCTCTAAGAATCCGCATTCCGAGCACTTGCAAAGTTTGTCGGTCATAGACAAGCTATCATACCAGTGCTCCATATTGTTGAGGGATGCAGCCGCTACTTAGGTTCAATCTGATGAGCCGAAACAAGGGGACCAATTTGTTTGGCTTGCTTTGGATTTTATGTTGTTAATCTGGTTTTGGTCGGGAATTTTTTCAACTAATCTGCCGGTCCCTTCAACATACTGACTTGTCTTCTATTTTCTTAAGGCATTGCATGCTTTGCGATAGTCCATATAATCACAACCACCAAGTGGTGGTTTTCTTTATTGTCACCTTGCACATGATATGCATCTCTTGCTTTGACCTTTTCCTGTTTACCTTGCCTTGCCCTGCCCTGTCATCTGTGTCTCTTTTAATTTCTTTGTTTTTAAGACATCCCTCATTGAAACTTCAATAATAATGGAATGGTCTAAGAAGCTGTGGGATCCACAAATTTTTCTATTTTTGATGGTTTCAGCCTTATTATCTTTGTTGGTAATGTGGCTTGATGGTGATCTTGTTCTTCACAACTTGAATTGATGCCAGATTTGAGATGGTACTAAGTGACATAACGGAATTTGGATAAGTAACTAAAAATTGTTTGTGATATGCAGATTCCTCAGTTCGTGTTGGAAGGTGTTGATATAGAAACCACTGATAGACGTAGGAAGATGATGATTGCTTGCACTCAGCCTCGTAGAGTGGCTGCAATGTCTGTTTCTCGTCGCGTTGCTGAAGAGATGGATGTCACTATTGGAGAAGAAGTTGGTTACAGCATTCGTTTTGAAGATTGCAGTAGTGCAAGGACAGTTTTGAAGTAAGTTCATTAACTGCACACTATTTTTCCTATTTCTAATTCCATGTTTGATTTTTAGGTTTTGTTTTGTTCCAAGGATTTTGTTTTTTGTATGGGTGCATTGACTGGAGTGACAGGTTTATGTGTTTTTATGTCATTTTGGATTGCAGGTATTTAACTGATGGTATGCTTTTAAGAGAGGCAATGACAGATCCTCTTTTGGAAAGATACAAAGTAATTGTTCTTGACGAGGCTCATGAAAGAACTCTGGCGACAGATGTGTTGTTTGGGCTTTTGAAAGAAGTGTTGAAAAATAGACAAGATCTGAAGCTGGTTGTTATGAGTGCAACTCTTGAGGCTGAAAAGTTTCAGGGATATTTTAATGGTGCGCCTCTGATGAAGGTTCCTGGTAGGCTTCATCCTGTGGAAATTTTTTATACCCAGGAACCTGAGAGGGACTACCTGGAGGCAGCCATTCGGACAATTGTACAAATACACATGTGTGAACCTGCAGGGGACATACTAGTTTTCTTGACTGGAGAGGAGGAGATAGAAGATGCATGCCGCAAAATATCAAAGGAAATTGCTAATTTGGGTGATCAGGTGGGCCCTGTCAAAGTGGTGCCTTTGTATTCAACTCTTCCTCCAGCTATGCAGCAGAAAATTTTTGAACCTGCTCCACCTCCACTAAAAGAAGGTGACCCCCCTGGAAGAAAGATCGTGGTCTCTACAAACATAGCAGAAACTTCCTTGACCATAGATGGAATAGTTTATGTAATTGATCCGGGGTTTGCGAAACAAAAAGTTTATAATCCACGAGTGCGTGTAGAATCCTTATTAGTTTCTCCAATATCAAAGGCCAGTGCACACCAGCGATCTGGACGTGCTGGAAGAACTCAACCAGGTAAATGTTTCCGACTGTACACAGAAAAAAGTTTCCAAAATGATCTCCAGCCACAGACATATCCAGAAATATTACGATCAAACCTTGCAAATACTGTCCTTACATTGAAGAAACTGGGTATAGATGATCTAGTTCATTTTGATTTTATGGACCCTCCTGCCCCTGAGACACTGATGAGAGCATTAGAAGTGTTGAATTATTTGGGAGCACTGGATGATGATGGGAACTTGACAGAGCTGGGGGATAAGATGAGTGAATTTCCATTAGATCCTCAGATGTCAAAGATGCTTGTTGAGAGTCCTAGATACAACTGCTCAAATGAAATTCTATCAATTTCTGCCATGCTTTCAGGTACTGATTTTCATCTCAGTTATTTTTGGTCTGTCTGGAGTCGGGTCCTAACTAGTTTAGGAGGTAGGTGCTGCTGGGATGCATTCATTTTTGATTGCATCCCTAACTGTCCAGCCCACCTGCAGACCACTTAGTTTGCAGGGTGTCATCTTTTAACTGCTTTCATGTTGTATATCAGTATATACACGTATGCAGTTAAAGATGTAAAGTGTCCATTAGGTTGTCATCAGCAACTGTCTTGTCTTGGATCCATGCCCCCGGTTGGCATGCACCATAGGATTCTAAGTAAGTGCTGATGCAGATAGTTGCAGTTTCTCAGTATTCTCTCATGAAGCAAATGGTGTTGTCTCGCCTCTATGCATCTGCTGACCTACCGTGGGCCTCTTCTGTGATAACCAAATATTCTTTCTTTAGTACCCAATTGCTTTGTCCGGCCTAGAGAGGCTCAGAAAGCTGCAGATGAAGCAAAAGCAAGGTTTGGCCACATCGATGGGGATCACCTGACGCTGTTGAATGTGTACCATGCTTACAAGCAAAACAGTAAGTGAATATATTTATTTTTTGTTGTCTCTGTTCTTGTTGAAGATTTATTTTCCTGCTGTGATTGGTGTTGAAATACAAAATTTATAAATTGGTTGCAGATGAGGATCCTTCTTGGTGCTATGAAAATTTTATCAATCATAGGGCATTGAAATCGGCTGATAATGTTCGACAACAGCTGGTACGCATCATGGCGCGGTTCAACCTCAAGCTATGCAGTACTGATTTTAATAGCCAGGACTACTATGTCAACATTAGAAAGTCTATGTTATCGGGATATTTCATGCAAGTAGCTCACCTGGAACGCACTGGACATTATCTGACAGTTAAAGATAACCAAGTATGGGGATTTGTTTAGTTAATTAGACTAATATTTTTTGTACTACTTATTTGTTATCTTTGGTTCTCTAAGCATTTCTACTCAAATTCTTAGATTGACATCTGTTTGGATTTCATCCTTGGTTTTAACTCCAGGAGATGTAAATATATTGCAACTGATGTATTTTGTCTTCATATATTTTCAAGGTTGTACACTTGCATCCTTCAAATTGTCTGGATCACAAGCCAGAGTGGGTCATCTATAATGAGTATGTCCTAACCAGCAGGAACTTTATCCGTACAGTAACAGATGTTCGTGGTGAATGGTAAGTCTCTCATTTCCTGGTTGTTGCTTCTCAAGGCAAATATCGTAATTGTTGCATGCTAGAATAGCTAAGTGATTGTTTTCTATGGATCTGGGGTTTCTGGAATGGTATGGTAGGGATCCTGAAATCCGCAAATGTCATGGCTGAAAATTGCTTGACATGGTGCTTGTATGAGGCTGGTGGTGGTGTAAATATTGATTAAAAAGCAAAAATTTTCTGAGTGCAGGCTAATTGATGTAGCACGGCATTACTATGACCTGTCAAACTTCCCCCAGTGTGAGGCTAAACGTGTCCTTGAGAAGCTCTACAGGAAGCGGGAGAAGGAGAGAGAGAACAGCAGAAAATGAAGTATAGGCCATTTAGATAAATCCTTGGCTTTTGTAATACTGCTTGTTCCAATTCTACGACTGCTATTCAACAATATTAACAATGGGAAAAAGGAAATGGACAAAATTCCAAGTACCATCACCTAGAGCAGGGATATCTCTAGTTGCCCTTTTTCTATTTGTTGAGTCTGCTATATAAGTTTGTTTTTGGTTATCATGGTTGTGTATTGTTTTTGGATATCATGGTTGTATTGCTTTTGAATATATTAGTCCGATTATGCTGAGTCTTTGTCAACAGATTTTAATATTCCACTCGGTCAATTTTGACGAAAACCACATTTTACAGTTGCAGCTCGTACACCGCGGGCAATTAAGTTGAGGTAGAAGGCATCCGTCAAATTAAATTGTCTAGCAATTGTCTAGCGGATTCGAAATAAACCTTTGTACTCAACTAATATGAAAGGAACTAGGATTTATGAACGGTATCAGGAAGCTTCGTAATGGGTATGTGTTTTTAGACCGGGATTAGAGTAACACTGGACAACAAAATCTTTGTCAAACAGGTACGTAGTCCGGCATGCCATGCGAGATTGTTCCGTGTCAGTCGAAGCATAACCTTTTCCGATGTCTACACAGAGCACGCTGTTTTCGGGCATGGGCATAATAGTGCCATTTTGCATCTGACTCCGCTAAAAGATGGACGAGAGTTCCTTTCCATTCCCATTCGCTGCATTATTCTGGAAGTGCTGCTGTAAGATGGATGAGTGTTGAGTGTTTCACTTCTTCGTACCACATCAACCCGTTTGCTTGTCTTGCTTCCTAGGACACTCGTCTTTCATCATTTTCCTTATCCTGATTTCACTTCTCCGTACCACATCTTCACCGTGAATCTTTGAGAACGTTGTATGCATGGCTTGTTGGTAGTTTTCCAACTAGGAAATTACCTCTGCAACAAACTCCCAAAACTCCAGTTATGAAAAAGCAGTGCACTCCAAACTACTGCATCAGGCTCAAAATGGCATCCCTTTACTATAGCTGGTCAGCTCTACCACAGAGGTACCATGAAAGCATAATGCCCTCACCACGGATTTTACACTGTCCATGGAATTAAAGTGCCTTTCACCTCATTAAACTAACCGTCCACATCCAGTCCACATGCCGATAAATGACACGAACAAAAGTAACTTGATCAGGTTTTAAGGCCAATTTTTAATCATTCTCTCAAACTTCAATGCTCTGTTTCCAAGCCTATACCTGGCATCACCTCCCATCATTGAATTCCGTGACGCCAAACTCTTCGTGTGTATGTACTCAAAAGCACAGAAAGCTGCATCTCTGTCCCCGCAGCGATGTCGCCGAAATCGACTTTGATATAGCAATACCAATGATTTTGAGGAGATCTCTCTATAAGTAGTTAGTGCCTATTTCGGAGTCATAGCAAACTCTGTAGCTAGCTGTACTAGAAAACCACGAATAAATACAGTAATTCGCCTAATTTTTTTTGGAAATGATTAGAAAAATGACACAGATCGAAATCTGAACGATAGTAGATACCGGGACTTCTTTGGTAGAAGCTTGTAAAGAACCCATTTCAAGGTAGCAATGAAACCAAAAACAGATATTAGGCACCTCAACCATTAGACAAGGAAGCCTCCCCAGACGATACAAGAGGACGCATAGCCCTACTCAGTTATAATATATGGAATCAGAACAAATAGACTTATATTCTCGTGATGCACGGAGGAGCCATATGAAATGAAAATCTGGGGAACGGCTCGGAACTCTGAATCAAACGACGACCGTAGTCTCTGAGTGCCTGGCTATCCACAGTAAGCCTGCCTTTCTTCTCTTTTCTTTTCTTTTTTCATTCACTCGGACCTCTTCTCCCTAACCGGATCGTCAATATGTGCAGCGTTTTCACAAAGAATCTTTTATCTCATCTCAAGAAACAGAGATGTTCCATAAAAAGCCTGACGTCGGTCACGATTAATTGCTCTTTGTTGCTCAAAATGAATGCGTTTTGCACATGCCCACGAATCATCCCTGTGCATGAAACTACGATCTTTTCACCAACTTATTGTACCCAGACCGATCATTATTAATTTTCTTGCACCAATATACCCATTAACCAAAGTAGTCCAAGAAACAACGTCCTTTTCAGGCATCCTGTCTAAAACTAGCTAAGCTCCATGCACCCCAATTTCATATATCCCGAAACCACGCACTCCATGGCATTAAGTAACGTCATTATTCAGAATTTCATCAAACACTTCACTTAACCCCAAGCGATCCCTTAAGTTGGCGTATGCTTTAGACTATGCTTAAGTTGGTGTATTCAAGAATGCACTAAGCATGGAAGATATTGTGATGTCGTAATCTGAACAAATAGTTTATCAGCATCTCTTTGGTGATTGCATTGGAGCTTAGTGTTAATCGCGCGAGTGAGAATGGCTGGTGCAGGTGTAGACATCCAACATCCGCATGGAGAGCAGGCCCGGGCGCAGTTCCTCACCTGGCGTCTAAATAACGTGCGACGTCTCTGTAGACTGTGGGCAGTGTACAAATTTTGACTGTCTTGTCCAAAACATTAAAGAGATAATAATGCAATTAACTTACTCCCCAGTTTATTACCCGTGCAGTTGAATAACACTTGTTCCTGTGTGCGTTGATTTGCCCTTGTATCAGGAAGGGTGAGACTTGTAAGTTTCATTCTATTATTACCGTAGGGATACATGAGTTTAAATTAAGTTTCAACTTCTTCGACAGGGCAATCACATGGGAGAGTGTCTAGTCAATTTTTATATTTTTTCAGTTATCAAATCAAGCATATATAAAACCCATTTCATATCCCTTCCAAGTTCATCTTCAACTTCTCTGTTTCTACCGACCTTGTTCATCCACCAAGGCTCATACACACGATATTTATACATCTACTTTAAGCAAGATAATGAAAAACGAGAATAATTGTTTCCACTTCAACGTTTTCATTATTTAGGGGAAGCTAGAGGGGAAAACCAGCACTTTGCATTGGACCAATTTTCATAGATATCATCAACGTAGTCCCGCGGCTAATTTTTCATAGAGTTGGTCAATTTCCACCTGTGCAATGTTACATATTATGTGAATACCTTAGCTGGTTGTTAAAGAGTAGGATGACGTTGACATACCTTGAAAGAGAAATTGGAGAAAAGATAGTGATTCTTTGTTACCTGATAATACTTGAGCAATTTGTTCCTTTTCTTCTTTATTGTGGCAGTCACTAAATCTCTTTCCATGTCAAAGGGGCGGGGATCCAAAATGACTCCTTTCACGTATTCAAAACCCCTCAGCTGGTTGTATACCAACAAAAAGAGAAAACACATGAAAGAAAGAATCAATAAAATTCTTGGCAGGATGGAAGAATGACAAATGGATTTACCAATATTTTAAAAAAAACACTTTATTTTGATGGTAGGATTCATCACAGTGATGCATGTGAATATATGTAAGAAAGATTCAGAAACAAGGAAGATATTGGAACAACAGATAATCTCAGGTTAAAAAGAATGCAAACGAATCTTTGAAGCTAGAGTTATGAGGAGTGTTCCAAGTAGCAATTCTTACTTTCTTTTTCTCAGCAATACTCTTTAGCTCTGACAAGACAAAATTCTGTAGCTGATCAAAGACGCAAAGTTCGGAGAATGAACCGGTATGACCATTTGAGTATGCCCACTTCTTGGTTTCTTCTTCATATGGCACGACTACAGCAACTAACATTGACTTGAAACTGTTCCCATAGACCCAGACCTTAAAGAGAAAAAAGATGAAATAAGAATAAGAATAAACGTTCTATAAAAGATTAGGGACACATTTCATTTTCAACGAAATCAACTAAGAACTATTAAGAAATGCCCACCTCTTCAACTATAGGAGCGTTGCTGTAAATATTTTCCAAATACTCAAGGGCCACATACTCTCCCTGGGATAGTTTTATAAGATTCTTCTTTCTATCAATAATCTTAACAACTCCATTGGGAAGTATTTGCCCTATGTCCCCTGAGAATGCCAGATAATGATAAAATCAGAACGAACATCAATATTGAAGAATTCAGATTGACAAGAATTGGTGGGTTGATACCTGTATGAAACCACCCGTCTATCACAGATTCTTTTGTGAGTTCGGGATTTTTGTAATACCCAGAAAAAAGAGTCTTGCCTCTCACGCATATCTCACCACAAGGAGGATCATCAAGTGGACTATAGCCCATCTCCAGGACCTCCTCCAGACGCATCTCATTGTATATAGCTACTGGACCGACAGTACCAACCATGCACATTTCATCCGGAAAGCCAACAGTGGTAGGCCCACAAGTTTCTGTCAAACCTGGATGAGCCACAAGGCAACGTAAAAGAAAGTTTTATGTGGAAACAACTCTCAAACTAGAGAACAATTCAACTCCAAGAACACAACCGAATATGATATGTTTCCAGGTCATACTTCGAGGGAGAAGGATTTCTGTTTTGGTAAAAGCGTAGTAAAAAGAAGCCCTCATTAAAACTAGAAATCTTTTATGTTAGTTTATTATAGCAATAAAAGTTTTGAGAAGTCCACAGATGTAGTCTGAAGTGACATACCAACCACAGAGGTACTCGGACAATAATGGAGTGACAAATTCCATAATGATTATGGAATGAAAAAAAGGCTATATACTAAGTGTTTCTTGTAAACTATTTTAGCATGTTCTCCCATATATATTATGTCCTAGATGGCCTACAGTTCAGGCTTTACTGTTATTAGCATAGATATATTTACCATAGCCTTGGATTAAAAAGGCACAGCATGTAACCCGTAAAAATTCTTCCACTTCAACACTCAAGGGTGCACCACCGCAGATTACTAGTCGAAGGCGACCACCTAACCTCGCTTTGACCTGGTGCAAAAGAAAAGACGTACAGATAGTTGAAGAAGTTCTTGTGAGAGCTTAACAAATTTAAGTCAATAATGGAGGGGAGGATTGGTTCACCACATGGAAGTGGTTTTAAGTGTTCTGTAGCTAAGGACTCTGGTATTAGAGACAATAGACCCTATGGCCGTTTTCACCTGATGCAAACAAATGAAAACTCTGGACTAGAATAAACCAAAGGAATTAATGTTGGAAGCTGGAACTGGCACTGAATTTATGATAAAAAGTAATCTCCGCACTACAACTCTCACTATATTCTCAAATTTGAAAGAAATGGACAACTGAAGGGTTCAAATACACTACCTTCCTGAAGGCTAATAGATCAGCAAGTGGTGATGCTTCTTTCTGTTTATACCCCATATTCATCCAAGATAGTTTGCTGCACATCAACATAGCAAGCATCAGCATCGTAAGTATGCTGTGATATGATAAAGGTGCGGTCTTTCAATAATAGTCAAGAGACAGAAAGGGAACCTTTGTAACTTGAAGGAACATTATGAAGTAAATGGAAGAGGATCTTACTATTTGTAGAGGGCATCAAAAATTAGCCTCCTCAAAGGTCTGAGTTCTTGTACTGCTTTCTTTATACCTGAAACAGAGGAAAACCTTAATTGGTTAGTTGGTTTGTCCGATTCAAAATCAATGAATTAACAGAGTTTTTCTAATGAACCATGAGCAGCAAATTTTCCTTGCCTTCATGAATCTTTTCAAACACTCGAGGCACACCAGCCAGAAGTGTTGGCTTCAATTCCATTATATCATCCCTCAATGCATTCAAATCCTGGAGTAAGAAAATGAACAGAATGCTGAGCAAAATAATGATTTAAGGAACATATTAACAAAAAGTATTGAAAAATGTAAGTGTAACCATTATTGATGGGAAAACTTGGAAAAAAAAATTCGTTAATTAACAAGAAGGGAATAAACCTTATAGCTAGCGAAACAAAGCTTGACAATTTGCTGCTTAGTTTTTCTGTTTTGTTTCGTTAATAAAAAATTAGAAAACTTGGTTTTGTAGATAATTTTACTCCCTTCCTATTCTCTGTTGTTTTCCTCACACTCAAAAAGAATGAATTAAAGCTCAACAATGAAACAGAGAGGTCCAGCAGCATACCCCATGATAATAACCAACAGAAGCACCCTTATGGAAAAAATATTCCTCAATCACGCGGTCAAGGATATGAGCTAGAGGCAAGAAAGACAAGTACACATCATCTGTTGTCATCTGTGTAAAGTCAATAAAAAGTTATCGTAGGATATCAAAGATCGAATGGATTACAGAAGAACAGAAAGGAACATCCATTTAAAAATATTTGAGAACTATAATCATGCAAAAGACAAGAAGTGCAGCCATCCTGGAATGTGCTCTTATATGCACATCATTGTGATAATTGCAATAAAAAATCTTTCTTTTCTTCTTTTAAATATTGTCACAATTATCATTTTACTATAAAGAGAAGCTACTAAATCACTGCACTAATTTTTTTTTGGAGGACATTAATAATCATTCACCAAGTGAACCACCTCATGCTCTAGATAAATGATGAATTGCACACACGTCCACATAAATTCACAAAAGAAAATGGATAATATTTAAAGAACAGGAAAAGATCCATATCATGTAAAACCAATGTTAAAGGTGTCCATCATTATATTACCTTGTCTTCAAATTGATCCATAAAGAAATCAACGCCACTGACAAATGTTGCAACCGTTTCATGTGTTAACACGACACCTTTGGGGTCTCCACTGGTGCCACTAGTATACATGATTGTGCAGATATTGAATGGTTGTGGTGGCAAAATCTCTGATGTGTTTTCTTTCCCCTGGAAAACAACAGACTCTCTAGTTGAAACATAACAGAGAAAAGCATGCAAATGGCAATAATAATATCTGTTCAAAGAAGACAAAGACTTGTAGTCGGAGCTACCATATTGGAATGAGAGCAGATTCTTTAAGTTCATTATCAATTGCCCTATACCTGGGTACTTTGGGGAGGGAGTAACTCTTATTGCTCAATAATGATTAAAATGGCAAAACATTGCCTCAATAGATAAGGAAAAAGGGAAGAAACCGTCAGTCAATTGTCTATTGGAAGTGAACTAATTTGCTTCTTTTCACACCAAAGAAAAAAAAATCATTGCAGAGAATCATAGTTTTTATCAGATTTTACATCAGTTTAGACATAAATCACATAGACAGAACTGATTAAAAACTAACCAATTGAAGGAACTCATGCCATGAGTATGGTTTAGTCCCAGTGTGCCCAGCCCTTTCCTTCTCCTCCTCTGTCAATGAGGTGAAGCAAACAATAGCTGCAACCACATCCAAACTCAGTAGCAGCCCTTCTGGTTGTTTCAGCAAACTAAAGTATTTCTAGTTATGTGTACCTTTCAGTCGAGCAGCAGATCTACAATCAGGATTCAGTAACTGCATATATAAGCAAAACAATCAAATCAGAACACTCTGTAGCTCTTAAGTTAAAATTATACTGGAAAGCATATTATGCCACCAAAAAGCGGGTCCGGTATTTTGTTATTACCTTGCTTACTTTCTTATCTTGGACAAAAACAAAATCAATCTCTGCATGTTCTATTATAAAATTTATAGCCCCCGGCCCTGCATACAATAGAACTCACAAGGAGTTCAATTAAACTGATTAAAGCCAAGAAAAACAATCGTCTGCATACTAATAAGCAGTAAAATTTGGAAATTAAGCTTTCAGCTGATCGTCAAAATCTGAAATCTTTTCATGAAAGAAGGAACATGGAATTTAAAGTTCAAAAGTAGCAAGTTTCTGATTAGAATTTACCAAGAGTATCATAAAGAGGAACACAAATTAAACTGTGGGCATTGCAAGCCTACAAAAAAGAAAAACAACCTAATGAAAATACAGACTCATCCAAAAAGAATAAAAATCGAACGACATTTGATCAAAATTTATCAGCAAATATGACTGGAGAACGTGTTGGAAAAAACCTCCATTGCCTCAATCCACTGAGGGCAGTTTGCTCCATAAATCCCAATCCGACATCCCTGTAACAAAATATTTTTTAATTAAATCAAAATTTTCATCTTTAATTTTCACTAAATCACAAGCCTCTGGCAAAGAAAATATATGTTCCAACAGGTTCAGCCCCAGATGCTCGCAGTGCAGAACCAATTTGCAGAACTTCATCGTAAGCTTCTTTGTAAGTTTTCCAAACATAAGGCCCTGCCTAAACACCAATCAAAGTCAAAAAGAAATATAATCAGAGCTTCTCAACATAAAAGGCTGAAACTGCTTTGCTTGCTGTTATATAAATATTTACCTTCCCATCGACGAATTTACGCCAGCCAAGCATCGTATTTTCAGGATACTTCTCAACGGAAGTGCTACACATCAAAGACACTGTTTTGTCAAAAAAAAGAACTCAACAAGATCATGGGACAGCAATGGACATAGGAGCCAATGCTACCACATTTTGGGCTATAATATTCCATGGTAAAGATAACTTCTTTTGGTTCTTTGAAAATGCTAAAATTACAAAATATAGTAGCTTTGTCTAACTACTTGACCAAAATAATGGACCAAAGCAGCACAATCTTTTTACGAAGGTTGAAAGATATGCAAGGAATGGTCACATTGTCATTACAAATACAAATAATAATAATAACAACAACAACAAATGATAATACAGGGTCAATCACCTGAAGATATCCCAACAAGTAGTTAAATCATGGCCTGTTGGAGGAAACCCGTTCTTGGCAAATAAACTGCGATAAACGGGGCCAACTGTCGGCTTCCCGTCTCGTCCTTCCTTTCCTTCCTCGACTTGAGCTGCAAAAAGCTTCATTTTTGCCTGTCAAACCTGGACAACAAGAGAGACTCAGCATACAATAAGAAGACCAGAAGCCCAGATAAGAGATAATCAGATCATCCGCGTAAGAGTACACTGAAAAGAAAACACCAAGTCATGAATCACTGACCGCTAAACTCTGCTTGGAAAATTAGATGCCCGAGCAATATAAATATCCATACGGTAACAGAAATCAACAACCTTCCGGAATTCCATAAAAAATGGGTGCAATGAGATTTGAATATTCAAAACGACGTCCCCGTGACAAAATTCAGAAAGCATTAAATAGCATTAATTTCAGCTGATAGGTATACGGCACATAGGAAAGAAGATAATTCTCCCTCCGGAAAACCGTAGCCATATGCGTTTGGAATATGAGTGCTCAGAGAAATTCATAGATAGACTTCTTAGCAGCCACTTTAGCCTCAAACTCGCAATAATTCGAAAAGTAATAAGAAAATGATGGATGGATGGATGGGAGTTGTAGTAACAACAGCTAAAAGAAAGTCTAGCAATGATGACTTTGGCCTTGGGAAGATAAATAAATAATTAACAAAGAAAACGAAGGCAAATAGGTCTAAAAGTAGCAGGAAAACTACCTAAATTTTAAAACAGAACGGCAAAAATCAAGACGCCATTAAAACAGCAGCTAAAGGAGGTAGGTGCTCGGTTCATTGAAGCCAAGACACACCCATTATGCGTATACGCAGGTAGCAAAATCAATGTTTAGCCAGGACTGAAAGACACTCATGGACAGCCTTGGGACGGCTATACGTACAAAAAGGACGGACTTTGAAAGATTCGATAAAATTATTTAATTAATAAAATAAAAAATATATATTATTAATAATAATTAAAAATTTTAATAAAATATTTTTTTTATTAATTAAAATATTATATCGTATTAATAATAACAATAATCCTATCAAACCATCCAGCAGTCAGTCTATCCATACACTTTGCAATACCTTTGACCCAGGACTAATACGCTGCCGAGAATGGTTCGTAAATCGTACACGCTTACGCAATAACACATACATGCGTGGTGGCGTAAAGACTGGAGTTTTGAGTGCTGAAGTTTACTGATTCATGCTGAATTCATGGAAGTAGAAGCGGGGGAGCATAAAGCTTTTTCTGGTGTCAGGCTCAGAGTTCATGGTTAGAGACGTGTGCTGTTAATGAGTTGGTTGGACAGGCGAATGGTGTTCTGGCGAAAGAACATCGCTTGCTTTTACTATTGGGACTCCCTCACCCAACATATTTTCCCCACTCGGACAGCAAGTTAGGTGCTCCTTTAGTTTCTCCGGACAGCATAACGATGTCAATAAGGCTGTACGGACAGCAACCACACGAACGACAATAACAGATTTCCTTTCAGCCCAATAAATGTTGTTACGAGGTTAGAATATTACAGTAATCTTTTCACCAAAATGAGTAATTTAAATTAAATTAAATTTTTTTATTAAAATTAAAATTAATTTAATAAATTTTTAAATCAATCTTAACCTACGGTTCGGATGTGACCACCCTGATAATGGGCCCATCTCATTCTTCATTCCATTGTGCCCATTCCCAGGCATGACATAAACCTTTTCACCTGCTATGAATTGGAGGTCATTGAAATTTTTTATTCACCTTTTCAGCTACAGTAACATATGAAAGACTAAGAAAAGAACTCGTATTTAATTCAGCCTCAGGCAGTACAAAGAGCCGAAACATGGACGCCCCTCGTCCCGGTGAGCCTTTCTTCAATCTTGGACCATCCATCGTCCAAGGTTTGCAACTTATGTTTCATTGACAAGACCGATGGTTTGCTTCCGGTATACGTAACGCCGTTGCAGTACAATTATTAAGAAATGTAACTAATTGGAGGGGTGTAGTTGCAACTGTTGGCACATGCTCCGAGTCGCGAAGCCACACAGCACATTGCCTGATTAATGATCCAAAGTCAAGAGCATTACCACTCACAGGTACGGGCATTCATTAATGGGGACGCAGTAATGGTTGATTTAGATTGGACAAACAATTTAATATTACCCCAACCAATCTTCACGTGGATTCCATAGTCAAACGTCTTTAGCATGCTTTCAAGTTTCAGGACACTTGGCCGGCCGAGTTAATGGCATGCATGACCTTCGAAAGGATTCACTGTACAAACATCATCTAATGTCACAGGCAAAATATGTAGTATCAATTTAAAAAATTAATCTAATTTCCTTATTTTTATAAATTTCAAATTAATTTATATTTTATTGGACTGATTCGCGGTGATATTATGCTATCGACTCTAAAAATTCAATAAATCAAATGAAGAGCTCTCCATCCCAGTCGGTAAGCTTTCTACTTCCCACCAAGCAAATCAAATGTAATGGTCTCCATCCTTGGTCAGGAGCTTTCAACTTCCCACCAAGAAAGGACCCGTGTGTGATAAATACAATGCAATAATATCCACCATCAATTAGAATTTTATATCTTGCAGCCGCCACCAACTAGATGAAAGGCTTTGAAACACAACCCATATTCAATCATCTTTGGGCACCCATTATCATCTACTGTGTTATATATGTGTCAAGATTAAATGCTAAAAGAAGAAAGCAGTTATGGTGGCAAGAGAAGATTTCAACAACATTAAGTTGACGGCCACCAAAGTTATAACCGGATACAAAACAAGTTTCAAGGGGAAAAATAATGAAGGCACAAAGACAAGGTCAGGATGATAACCGCAAGCCATCAATAGCCACAGCCACAGCCACAGGGATCTAGCATCTCAAAATCTGTCCCTACCGCCATGTCCCTATTTTTTTGAACAGGTCAGCTTCCGGGGGCAGTGGCAGCGATACTCTCCTCTTCTATGTTTATGTTCCTTTTATTTATAAGAAAAATGGGAACAAACAATCAGCTTAACGAGCAAGCATTACGTACGGTAGCTAGCTTTACCCTTCAATCTCTGTCTCCAACCAGTAGCTATCAAAGAGTGGGTTTGAGCTGAAGTCGAGGTAGTTTCATGGCTCTAATTGTTGGTACTTCTATCAAAATAATCAAATATGTAGTAAGACAAAACATCTACCACGCAAAGCACCCACTGCTGGCTTAGACTTTTCCAAAGGCTGTCTTGTGTAATCACAAACAATTTAACACAGACATGCAACTTAACAGAGAGCTCGGCACCGATTTGAAGTCCTTCTTGGAACATGGTATTTCTGCAAGTAAATAGACATAAACCCTTGCCTATCTGTTGGTGAAGTTAATCTCTCAAAGTGCATAAGATGTCAATCGATTCTATAGACGCAAGGGAAGTAGTTGCTTCTTGCTGGTCTAGAAAACTGCAAGAAAGTATTAGCTTTTAGGGGACACACATTACATTATTCAAAACCCCATTTTATGTAATTTTAGCCCATAATTATTCTAAAAGTAATCGAACATAATGAGAAAATACCGGCATTAATAATGCCATATTTACACCGAATGCTGTACGTTATCATCATATAGAAAATGCTTCTGAAAAACACGATGAGAATATCATTCTTTACAGCGGCAACAATACACCTGTTGGCCTTAATCCCATCACCTTAAGTTGATACATAGAAGCGTTGCCAGAGAATAATATCAGCCGCTATATCAGAGAATAATGTAGCAGCGCAGCTACAGACAACACCAAAGGATTTAGTAAAGAAAATGGAACAAGTCACGTTTGGAAACACAATGTTCATTGCCTTGGATCCAGAAAAGATGCATTAACGACCATGCATACCATTTGAAAAGCTAGGTACAAGAGTGTGTCAAAACAACTAATACATAGCTTGAAGCTACAATATACCTAATACCATCATCAAAATCCTACAAATGCACAGAGGGTAACGACTTTCATGATCACCTATGCTCCAAAAAACAATGAAACCTATGAACTATAAAGTACATCATGAAAATTTCCAAGGAGCAGCTGCTAATTTGTCAAAATCATACCGGGCACTCTGAACGCGTTCCTTGATAGATCCAACCAGTGACTGCAACCTAGCGATCTCGAGATCCCCTGTTTGCTTTCTTAATTTTGTGTAATCTAGTTGTTCCTGTAACTCACTTATCTTCTTTCTAATTTCTACCATGTCTTCATCCAATTTTGCTCTCTCTTTAGTACGCTCTATTATCTCCCTTTCAGAATCTTTTAACTCGTCCAGAAGCTGTCCTCGTTGATCTCTAATTGACAGCAGTTTGGTCACACGACTTCGTAACAACATAACATCAAATCCATGCTTTTCCAAGTCTAAAAGACTTTCCAAGGTACGGTCAAATATAATTCTAGAATCATCAAATTGCAACAACGAGATCTTCTCAAATAAACCAGCATAAGTTACCATAATACCAACAGCAGATCCTTCTCGGTACTCCTCTTTAGTTTCACCTAAAGGACGAAAATGTGGTTGTTGGGGCACTAATTGAAAAACTTCCATAGATTCAATAGTTTTCCAAATTGGTGACTTCTTCACGAAAGGCAACATTTGATTCTCTACCAGATCACCGCTACTTTTGAAACCATTGAAACCAACAGACGATTCCATTTCTCTATCAATTTGCCTTTCTCTTGCCTCGTTCAATTCATTAACAGACCTATCAGAAGATAGTCCTAGAAAGAAAATGAATGTTGTCAAGCAAATTACAACAACCAGGGGTTCATTAATAGGTACAAGTAGCTTACTTAGTTCTTCAACACTTGAAGAGTGCACTCCTCCAATCCACGTCGAGAGTGGTTGATCATCGTCAGCATTGCTTGTGGATACTACAGCAATGGCCATGTCAACTTCTTTTGTTGCGGCATCCACCTCAGAAATGTCAGCTGTTTTTTCTCCAAAAGCATCTTGACAAACTACAAATACAGAGAGGGCCTCAGCTCCACAAAATTCAAACTCCATCTTAAAGAATAACTGGACAAAAGTACTCCCACTTTGATTCTAGCAGCAGAAGCCAGAAAGTGGTGAAAAAAAAGGGCTTCAGTTCTACATTGCCAACAATAACTACATCTTTCTCTGGCACAGCAATTCCTCTTTCTCTTGTAGGGCGATCAGAACTACATCTTGGGTATCATTAAATAAATCACAAACCTTACTGTATAGCTACAGAGAAAGAGGTGAAAAAATAAAAAAGTATTTCATTACTAAATTGCCAACAATTACATCTCTCAGGTAGGGCAATTCCTCTTTCACCTAGGGCAATCAGAACTTCGTCTTGGGTATCATTAAATAAATTACAAACCTTACTAAATAACTGATGTACATCACCTCTATCATAGCAGGAAGCAGAAAATAATTTTCAGCTTGTAAGTCCTTACCCATCGACTCCACTCTTTTAATTGGAGGGAATTTAGTTTCATTACTTGTATGATCTTTTAGAACTTCACCAACAACCCCTTCATGCTCCTTACCTGCAGAGCATAATGCAAAGTTTAAAGTCTTTTAAGATATAACAGAATGCAACACTTATTCAGCCAATGGTTGCAGCTCAAATTATCACATACCATCCGCCGAAGCCTTTGGGCTTATGATCACTAATTTGCGTGGCCTTCCCCTCTTTCTTCTTTGGCTGCTTCCTCCACCTTTTGGCTGCTTATTTCTCGCATAAGAAAAAACATGAAAAGCAGCACCATTGGCTCAAGGAACATGCAGGCAAATACTAAAGGGGAGCTCCAACTCCATGTTAATCACAAAAGAAATCTTTCTTGTACGCAACACTTACTAAAAGTTGTACTTTTATCACACTAGTCATATCTTACACAAGAGATCAAGCTCAAAATCTTTTTCATTCTCATAATTTTAGCAAAGTATATAGATATGGTAATGTAGAATTTGTATTCTTATAGCCGCAATTTATCTAAGAAGATTAACATGCCAATCAATTTTCAAGCTATCCACGTAGACCGTATCAAACAGTCATTAAGAATAATTTTGCACTTGATAGCTTGTATTAGTTGGAGTTTTTTCAAGGTAACAGCAACAAGATTGACATGCCAATCAAATTTCAAGCTATCCACATAAAATATATCAAACGGTCTTACTTACTGCCGAAAAATAATTAAGTTTACTAGCAGGTCAAAAAATTCATGACTAATCCAAAATGATTTGAAGTATAACCAACAATAATAGGAGATATCATACACCCAGGTTAAAATAAAATGCTCTAAAAAGCTAAATAACTTTGTCCAGTGACAATCAAATTTTAATAGTAGAAATTAGTTTCCAACTCCAAACAACTGATCTTGGTGGTTTTTCACTCTCTAAGATACACTTCTCCCCCACTTCTTTTCTTTCTCAGGAAAAGGGGTAAACTTCTCAGTGTATTGCTTACCATGCTGTTGTTTCCTCCTGAATCATTTAAATTCTTCTGCTGATCCCTAATTAGTTTCAGAGATACTTCATCAGATATCTTAGAAGGATTTCCAGCCTCTGTGCCCTTTTTCCCCTTAGCTTTTAATCCTATAATGACGGGCATTTCGGCTTCTTTCTCTTTACCATCATTTTCATTCATTTTGTCAGCAGCAGCTAGTGTTGTATTCTTCTCCTTGCCTGAAAACCTTAAAGTACACAGTTAACTTATGGAAAATTATCCAATTAATGCATTATATATAAATGAACAGATGTACCTGTGACTGAAGTCAGGCTTTTAGTTTGTAACTTTGTTGGTCTTCCCCTCCTTTTTACAAAATCCACTGTTTCAAAGTCCGGTCCGAATTTCTGTTGCTTAATCTTCTGCATCAGCAAGAAAAAATATCACCATAAACAATAGGGAAAAGAAAGATGATCATGCCCACTGTGACATGGACCACAAATCTAAACATCTAACCGAACATTGTTACCCAATTAGAGTAGTAATGTTAACAGAAAGACACATAATGTACCCTTTCTCTGAATACTCAAAATTATAGTGCTCAATGGCTACCCCAACTTAATAACTTCCCTTTACTCCTGAAACAAATCCTTGTGTGGTATCAGCCTCAACAACATTAATGACTAGGACTCAGTTTTTATAATGTTTAGGTAGGCAGAGACTTCTCTATTTTTGTCAATCATATGGGTTGATTTCCTAAACTCACTCTGAATATGCTTGAGCGGAGACTAATACTAGCATATACATGAACTCTAATCAATAACACCAATAGCTGATTTAAAGCTATATCCTTCAGTCTGAGTGGCCACCTACGATTGGTGGAACTGCTGTGCCATTGTTTACAAGTTTCCCTTTATCAAAGTTCAGATATACCGGCCCCTGAGAAGTTCAGTCATAAGATGTACATAAGTTATGAAGGCTTTGAAAGAGATATCTAACTCACAATTCTCTTTCCCAGAAAAGGACTCTCAACCATAGCAGAAGGCTGTTCAATAATCACAGATTTCTTCAAGCATTTAGTTCCTGTTCTTTCTGTCTTCGGGGTGGCCAAACCACCATGTGGCTCCTTTGTTGTTTCATTAGCCATGTTCTTTAAATAATAAGTTGTAACTGCTTGTGGGGAATCTGAAGCAGTTCCTTCTGTCAGCTTTTTATTAGGATGTGAGCACATAAGAGTACCATTAGAGTTTCCCAACTTCATTTTCTTCTTGCTTGGAGGCAAAGTACAGGCAGCTGAATCTTCATGGAAAGGAGTTGACTGCTCCATCTGAATCTTTTCTATGGTCATCAAACAAGGTGTCTCTTGTTCATTGTTATCCATTGCAGAGCCTGAACTTTCAACGTTCAAATCCACGTCAGGGTTTCTGGAACTATTATGGGCAGGCCCTAGCTGTTCTTGACCATCAGAAGCGATCAAAACTTCCTGCATAAAAAGATCAACCACAAATGGAAACATTAAAGACTGGCATGGAAGGAGGTCAGTAGCATTCTGAAACATGAACTAACCACTTTGTTTCTCAAACTTTATTCTTTCTCTTTTGATTCAGCTGAGTTACCATGCTGAAAAAACAAAGAAGAGACTGTTTTTGTAGACCAATGCTTTCATTAGAGTAAAAGTTGATCAACTGTCCATAAAACAGTTGTGCTCGCAACATTGGAACAGTTAAGGAAAAAGCTAAAACTAATTCTATCCAAGCACATGATTGTCAGATTTCCACCCTTAAAACTAGCATAGATGGATGTATGAGAACTTAGAAAATTTATTAACCCTAAAAAGAAGAGCAACAATATATAGAAAATCTGAGCCAAATGCTTATAGCAAAAGTGTAGGAGTTTTCATTTGCTTCCTCTTGAAAGAAGATAATCTCACTGATATAATCCAAACAACTAGTACAGTAAGTTGAAGGGGAAAATATTGATAGCATGACACATGCAAGAAATCCATACTCTTTGGAGATTAAAAAAAAAGGGATAAAAAATGTATACAAAAAAAATAATCAAGAATATATCCAAATCACTACAAACAAGAGCCACACCCCACAATTTCCCCAACCAAGAAGATTAAGAATAAGAGATGATACCTTGGAATTGCTAATCCAATCGCCATCAGTCCATTCAACATGGGGCCTTATATCTGAATGACTAAGTTCTATATCCTCATTTCCATGCTTAAAGAAGACATTATACCTTCCCCCAGCAAGAACTTTGGTAATTACTCCAGCCCGCCAACCAAAACCATAGAATGTATCAACCTTTTCCAGCAACTCATAATTTCTGCCCACGTAATGAGGAGTAGGTCGAATATGGTGGGAATCCAGAGTCACTTTTACTGTTGCTGCCTCATCACCATTCCTCAAGTTCTGATACTTGACAAAGAAAGTGCCATCCTCATTTTCTTTAATGACAATTGCAGGGACCCAGACATCTCGGAAGTTTTCTTTGTTATCAAGATTCACTTCCACTGCTGTTCCAGGGCTGAAAATTGATCCTGTTGATTGCTTTAAAAATTGAAGTAAAAAACCGTATCACTTCTCAAAGTCAACTGCTACCATGTATAAAAAGAACTCCACAAATAATGCAGGCAGATCATAATGTGAAATACAGCTTTAGAGAGTGAGAACAAATAATTGCATGGTAGCAAAACTTTACGAATACAATTCTTACTGTCAATAGAATAACATCTAACATGAAAAATACAAAAAACAACTGGATCGATTAGAGACTGTGATTCAGGTAAATAACTGAGCTCATGCGGTACAAGCATACTCTTCGTTTTCCAAATAACTTCATAAAAATCCAAAATAAGGAATGCCATTTACAGATAATGAATACTAATAGGCCATAAATCAGATCAGACCATGCATGAGCAGAAACAAAGAATGGACCAAGTAAAATAAGTAAATTAAGGTGATAATTCATGCACAAAGGCCGGACCAACATCTCAGAATAATGGAAAAGTGACACTTTCTACAGCAAGCTCTATTCCTTAAAAGCAAAGTAACATGCAATGGAGCCAACCCACTGCCCCAGCCATTTTTACACCTATCCATACTAGACAAGTGACATACTCGAATGAAAATACAAAATAGGCGGATTTTGAAACCAAGATTTTGCCCGGTAATAGACACAAATACCATATCTGGTGCGCGTTTCCTTTAAAATAAAAGCATGCCCCGAACACTTGAAAATCCACATAACAGTATTAGTACCCACGAAAACCACTTAAAACAAAACTCATGTTTTACAAACCCAGAAAAATAAGTTTGGATAAAAAGAAGTAATTTTTCAAAAACACCTGAACATATCCAGACCAGCCACTTGACATACCTGCTTTTCGGGTCGTATCCATTTACCGTTAACCCACTCGTAATGCATCCTCAAATCTTTCTCTTCAAAATCAAGTGCATCAGGTGGGTTATCAAAACAAACCCTAAATTTCTCATTTTCTAAAACCCTCGTTACAGTGCCAGTCCACCACCCATCTCGATAATTAGCCTCGACAACGTCGTTCAGCTCAAAAGCATCCTTACCAGCCTCCCTTTGAGGCGGCAAAGGCCTTATATAAGACGGCTCAATGTACTCTTTTAAGGGAGTGGACCCATCTTCGGTGACCAAGTATCTGTACTCAACCAGAGCTTTTTTCCGCTTCTTTGTAACCGATTTCCGGGGTGACTCGAGAATGGTAGCTTGGTACCATGCGCCTCGGAAACCTTCCTCGTCGCTGGTAACTTCGATTTCGGTACCTTTGTAGAAGAGTAACTGAGATTCGCTGTCCGAAGACACCATTTTTGGTTTTTCCTCACTGAAATCCTAGGGTTTGGACAGAAACCCCCCCCCCGTAAAGTTCCAACAGCTTTAATGAAAGATTTTCTTTCCCTTCACTTTTTATCACGCATTTTGGCGGGATGAAATTACATCTTCCCACTTGCGCATTTCTAAGTCAGCCCTAATTACAGTATTCCTTCTTATCTCATTTGTTAATTACATCTGTAATTTACAGTTCCATAGTTGCACTTGCATCTGGCTGTTAATCATCGAAGGTATAATTTTATTTTATTTTAATTAATTATTTTTCGTAATTAATTAATGTAGATTGATTGACCACACAAATCCACGCGCCCACATCCACACGAGTCCACGACCACAATCGCAGTTTCTAATTTCCCTTAAACGCCCCCAGAAACTTGGCCAAATCACGAACGACGCAAGGCAATGGCGTCCCTAACTGCAGCAATCGGAATATCCAAGACTCCAACGATATATCCGAAATTCCCGACTATGTTCAATAAACACACGCAATTCATATCACTTAAACAACAAATATCAGTGTTTCCTGCAAACGTATGGTGCAAAACAGCGATAAGAGCATCTAGCCCAAGCGCAACCACTGGTTCATCGCCGGGACTCTACTCGGCGCAGCAGTTCGAGCTCACGGCCAAAAACGTGGACCTTGTTCTCGAAGATGTTCGGCCTTATTTGATCGCTGATGGTGGAAATATTGACGTCGTGTCCGTTGAAGACGGTGTCATTTCCGTCAAACTTCAAGGTGAATTTTAGGCGCTTAATTGCTTTTATCTCTCATTTAAATTATTTATTTTCAGTTGATTTTAAACTTATGGATTATCTTTTCATGGGAAATTCAATAGATTTTAAACTTGTTGCTGCGAGTTTGCATTACATGAGATGAAAGAATTAGTTGCCGAAATTGCCAGAATCTTGTAATCTTTCTCTTAAGAATTCAGGAGATTTAAGTCTCAAAGTTTTTGAGTTTCTAAAGAAATTCTTTTGTGATTAATTTAAAAATGGCTTTGTCTAGAAGTATGTTTGTGCCTTTGGTGTAATGGGAGCGGTGGCAGTAAAGAAGAAAGGGAGCTAATATGATCAATTTCTAGGCCTATTAGATTAGCAGATTGAATTTGAAAGAACTTGTTTCACTTCTGTCAATCTTTGTTATGGAAAACAATACACGAACCTGTTATCACCATAACAAGTAAATCTACAGATCTTACTAACAAAATCATTTGTCTTATAAGCCCATTTGAAACAACATCTAGTGAAGTATCAAGGTAGAATATGACGGCACTGGTGATACTTTCAAGTCTCGTATTCATTAATTTCCATATTAGGATCAGAGATTTGCAATGTTATGCTGCTGGTTGGCACTTGAGGTCCCCATTTTCAAACTCTATTTATATAACAATTTGGAGGTTGCAACTTTCCATGATGGCGCAAAGTTCCTCTGTTGTTTGAATGGCTGAGGATCATGAACTCTGGCTTGGTGGAGATGAGGAGAATGTGCGAGGAACAAAATCACAAGGGATCAACTTATTAAATCCATAGTTTCCATAGCTTGGCAACCTGGCCATATCACTCATACTTGTAGAAAAAATGGTTGAAAGTTTTTGCTGGGCATATTAGTGGAAAAAAAGGCTTGACAGACGCCAAAAAATGAAAAAAAAATTGCTAGAAGAAGTTATTAATTCTTTATTAAAAATGAGGTTTTGCTTATATCAGATTTTTATGAACAGGAGCATGTGGAAGCTGCCCCAGCTCAACAACCACCATGAAGATGGGAATTGAAAGAGTACTGAAGGAAAAATTTGGAGATGCAATCAAGGATATCCACCAAGTGAATGACGAAGAAGTAATAGAGACCACTGTTGAGGTGAGTTCTGCTTGTAAGGCTGATAAGTCAGGAAAGTAGGAGAAAGCCTTAGGTGGTGAAGACAATATCACATCATCATACCACCACCCAAGTATATAGCACCACATGTTACCACATATTCACAATTCATAAATGATCTAAATTGTATACATGATGACACACAATTGGATGGTGATATGATAACATGATGATGGTGGCACCACTCAAGAATTTCTTGAAAAATAGTACAACATGACTACAGTTACTTTTTCTCATAAATTACCATTTTGGGTGTTGTGTGACGCAGGCAGTAAATGGTCACCTTGATATATTGAGACCAGCCATTAAGAATTATGGCGGGAGTGTGGAAGTACTATCTGTTGAGAATGGGGATTGCACTGTAAAGTATGTGGGGCCTGAGTCCATTGCATCGGGCATTAGAGCAGCCATTAAGGAGAAGTTCCCAGATATTGTGAATGTTGTTTTCACTGGCTAGTTCACTCTCAGTATTATAATTGTCAAAGAACATACAAGCTGATAAAGTTCCCAGATATTGTGAATGTTGTTTTCACTGGCTAGTTCACTCTCACTATTATAATTCTCAAAGAACATACAAGCTGTATGATCAGTTAGGCTTCCGTGCCAATTTGTTTTCTGTTTATTGAGGCATGTGTGCTTCTTGTAGTTAGGATGTATAAGTCCTCTGGTTGATAATGCCCCAACCTAGAAAGTTTTGCTGATCAAAGAATACATATTTCTAGCTTATCCTGTGTGCAAGTCTTATTCAGGTGAGATTTTATTTATCATTTATTATTACTTTTGTTTTAGGTAAACTTCATTGTCTCAGGCAGAATTCATTCTCTGTGGGAATAGCATTACCCGATTGGTTTTCCAAGGATTAATGATTGGAATCAGACCCCTTTCACCGCAGATTAATGCCCATTGAAGAAAGCCATATAGCATATATGTGAAATAGGTTGAAATGGTAACCATTGTTGGAATTAGCTTCTCATATACTAAGCTAGATATACTATAGTACTAGTATTTGATAAGGACAGTTCACATCAGAAAAACTATTTCTATATTATTCTAGCAATAAAGAAGTGAATCCTACATAGTTCTTTTAGGGTCGGTGCTTCAAAAGCTCCCCCTGCTTTAGTTTCACATCTTTGGAACTTTTGACTGGAATCAAATGACCGGACCAGATATATAGCTTATGCAGATTTGTCCTCTGAATCAGCAGCAGTGACAAGGATTGATCCCAGCCAGCGTGATAAATTAACGAGGAAGGGCGTGTAAACAAAGTAGCAAGTAATAGTCCAAGTGACCAATCCCTGCAGATGACAGAAAGAATTGCATCTCTCTTTAGAAATTAGAATCAGAAAAGACTTCAACTAATTTAGCTTTAGTTTGGCATTTATGATGAATTACCTGGCCAAGGATTTCTATGTTTGCTTTTGGATAATACCAGAGGTGAAAAAGCCTGAAAGCGAGCACCCGATACATCAGTCAAAGCCTTAAATTTCTTTTAATTATTTGATTTCTGGTGAGCTTTTATGAAAGAAAAGCAAGCTTACTTCATGAGGGGAATCTCAGCCAATGGGCAGCACAGGCCAACGATAGATGCTAGTGTGAAACCGAGCCAACTCCTGTCCAGGAACAACCATATAAGCTCTGCCCCTGCAAATAATATGTAGGCTTCAATGTTGTCTGCTACTCCAGCTTTATAAAGTTCAGCACTCAACTCAATGAATACAACCAGCGCTCTGCATCACAGTAAGGTGATCTATGAAAGTAGTAATTAGTTTCTTGCTAAATATTGTAAATCTAAAGAAATTTGTTAGTATAGAGTGGTATGTTCCTGTATGATCCAGGAAATCATAATTAGTACTCACATTAGAGATGAAACTGCCTTTTTCAGGCTCCCAGGTCCAGCAGAAACCTTCGAGGAGGCTCTTTCATCCAAGTAGAGTTGCAGCAAACCAACAGTGCAGTAAAACAATCCAAGCAAAGGAGGAACCTACCAACATTAAAAACACGGAAAATAAAATTTAAGAAATCTGCATTCAGATTCAACAACGGTTAAGGGAAAAAAACACTACAATTACCCAGATATTCGTGTGGAGTGGACCCATGTTGATTGACCCATTTTCGTATGCCACAAGATTAACCCTCGAATGAAGTCCATCAATAACTGGACCTAGGAAGAAACCCGAACCAAAAAGTGCAATAGAGATCGATGGCCAAGCGTTGCTGAGCTTGAGCCTGAGACTGTTTCTGTTGTGCTCTCTTTGGTGGCAACAAGGTGCAGAGTGAAAACGTTTTGCGTTTGCATCAACGGAGGAAGTGGGAAAAAGGCAAGAAGAACGCAAGGCAAAGATGGGGTGCATTTTTCCACTCCTCGTATATGTAAGCTGGGAGATTACTTACAAACTAGTTCACTTCATGTCTCTAATCAGTTTCAGCTGATTGATGGCAGTATGGTTTCAATTCTTGAGCTAAAAGACCCGTGCCAAATCCAAGGGCAAAGGCCGTTGCTAGAGAACGAAAGTGCATTACAGAACAAGTGGTTGTGGTTAGCAGGGGTCCTATCTGTAGGATTTTGGACCACGAAAGAAGAGGGTGGTGGGTTCCCCAGTAGGCTAGGAGTGTGGTATACCGTATGCAATATTGTCCTGCCTCCATAGGATTTTGGGTTTGGTTATTTCCTTATCTATAGAAAATCTAAGATTAACCTGTTGTAGCAGAAATCTACTAGTACCACCATGTGTCACGAGGTTTCATCTTTCATTTTATGCACCATTCAAGTGTTGAAGATTTCAAGCATGTACATATTTTTAACGTACTCCTGTGTGTAATTCACCCGACAACATTTGTTTTCTGCCTGATATGCTCGCTCCTTTTCAAGCAAAGAGTGACTAGTATGATTTATCACAATGCCTTTGTCGGTTTAAGGTATGTGGTGCTGGCAGTCAGCCCAGTCCACTAACGATCCATGTGGTCCGTGGGGAATGCCCTGCCATGCGCTATGGTCAGTCAAGCAAGTCATTTGACACAACATTCCAAGGCTCGACGGATTGCATTTACATTAAAAATCTTCTCTACTTTTGTTGTTATACATCCCAATATTGCTTAAACGGGACAATATCTACTAGCATTCTTGCGGACGCCGCTGCTAACCCAATAATCATTATTAAGAAGATAATATTATTAAAGACATAATACTATTAAAGAAACCACATGAAGCATTTTTAACTTTTTTAACCATAAAGTTACATCTTCCACTAACTAATCTAAGATAAAGTTCACCAACATCAAAAGGATGTACATAATTTGCGAATTGCTTTCATTGAATAAATATAACTAAATTGACCACTCACTTGTTCATAATATTGCTGCTTCTTACTACCCATTACTTCCTACAACATCCTTTGGGGCCTTCAACAAAATCTGCCACTAATAGGGTTCCCATCTAATCATATTTCCTAAGTTCATGCACAATGAACCTTTTTATACAACAAATTAAAGGGATCGTCTCACCACCTCTGATGTTTATAAGTCTGAAGCCTTCATTTTTCTCGGTCTTTTGTGTGCAGGGGATGATGGAGCCTCCGATAACCTTCCAGGTCCCTTGAGATTCACGTACTGAAGGAAATAAATATTAATTCCACAAAAGGTTCGAGGGAAGGAGAAGCGAAAGTAAAGGTGAAAATCGGGCACAGATAGTGTAGGTATATAACAGCAGTGTTTACCTTGCGTTTCTGGTCTCTTTTGCCAACCCTGTCACCTGAAACCCAAACGAAACTTTGAATTTACCAGTACCATACAACTTACACACCTCATACAAAGAATATGTTGAAGGAAAGCTCCAAATATCACCATCAATTAATATATTACCTCCAAAACTTAGGGAATCTGGAACAAATGTTCTATCCTGATCTCCAGCACGTTGTGAACGCTGTGAACATTACAAAATGGAATTGAATACTAGCACCAGCAAGCTTATACTGCAAACCTAGATAATTCAACCATGACATTGGAAAATAAGAAATCCATTGACTAACCTTTGGGGTGCCTGGCATATCAATGTATGAACCATCACGATAAGATGAACCTTCTGCCTCCTTATATTGCAACTGAACAAAGCAAACAAGTTTAACATGTTGATATCAATACAAGAAGGCAAACACCTCATTTTTATCATTCTCTCCTAGCGGGCTCTAAGCACCAGCGTTAATGTCTTAAATTCCAAAGAATAACTTTTATTTTATGCAACAAAAAAAGTCCACTAATATAAGTTATACAGGAAACACATTGGCCCAGATAAGCAAGGGAACCAAAAGGGTGGTAGTTATTGGTTAGCATTGCCATATTAAGAGAGATGCTTTAGCTGCTAAATAATGCCCAGTGTGACATCATCACATCAACACTTGCGAGATGGATTGCCATAAACTGTAGCCCAAAGTTATACTCAGGTGTTGGACATGAGTCATAACATAGTTACCATGCAACACAGGATACCTCCATAATAACAGTAAATATTATATGAGTTCAGGTTCAGAAAGTCCAAAACCTCAGTAGTTCATGGAGAATAATGGGTAGGTTGAAGGATACAACAAAATATTGGTGTCACTTGACACCACTATAGACACCATTGGAAAATAAACTTATACATATGAGAACAAAAATATCAGAGGAAATAAAAGCTTAGAAATAATTGAAAGGCATAATATCTATTTGCCTCCCAAAACAGTATATAATTGAAACCAGAAAAACTAAACAAATTATTTTGTCAATTTGTTTTAGGAAAACTCAATCCAGAAAATTAATCTTCGATGTGCTATACCTGCTTCTGAAGATTTAGTAAAGTCAATATTTCCTTTCTTAATTCAAGATGCTCTCCACAAACAGCTTTGGTTGGAACTTTTGGTTTTAAATTGACCTGTAGAAGACATAACATGAAGCTTATACTCATTTGTGCAGAATATTCACCAGACACATTGTTCATGGATTGACACACATTCAGCAAATTCAAAAACATCTAACTATTAAGGAAAACTACCAAAAGCCAATGATCAGAAGCTTTGACTTGATACGCTTATCATGAAATCTAGAATTTCTGATAAGAATTGAGCAATAAGCACGGGCACGATCAAAACTACATAAAAAAATCTGTAATCAAGTTCAAAATCTGCTTGATGAGCCTACATTCTAAAAAAACGCAGGTTGAGTATGGTCATATCTGAAGCAATTGAATTGGCGAAAAGCATGCCCTTCAAATTTTCATGAGAATCAGAAAGATATTCAACATAAAAATTTGCCCAAAGATGGTAAGGAAAAAAATAAGTTAGGAATAAGAAATCAGGCAATGCAGAACTATAATATTAACTATTTTATTTTACTAATTATAGAAATAACATCACTTAACAAAAAATTCACATGACAATTAAGAGTAAATGGACCACATTAACAGCTGAGGAAGCAGAAACAAACCCCAAGATCTTGTAAGGTTTGCTCAACCCGCTTGATAGTTCGAAGTCCTGCAGATGAGCTTGCAGCTTGTACCATCTGCTCAAGAGCATAAGTCCTCAAAAAAACCCGAAGCTGCAAAATTTTTCAATCAATAGCATATCTCATTAAAAGCCCGGAAAATCAGGGATACAACTTTACAAAAGAAAAAATGGGATCTAAACAACCACTGAAAATAAAGAACATACAGCTCAAAACTTTTATGAGACAAAGAAATGAAAGATAAGATAAAATAAAATAAAAATAAAAAGCTATTAAAAGTTGAATCATCCAAATTAGATCAATTATACTGTTTCCAATAAGAAAGGGGCAAGAGAGAGAACATAACTCTCATCAAGTCATTAAACCATACCATGCGCAAAGAAGCTAGAGTAGTGGCAGTATCATCAATAATAGAAGTAGAAGGTACAATTGCTGCTGAGGGAAGCTGAACATTAGATGAAGGTGATACGGTATCACCAAGCGCAACAGCCCTGTCAGTGCTCTCTGAACCCACTTGAGATGCAATGGGCAGCTCAGGCTCTTCAGCAGACTGGAAAAGCAAAAAAACTGGTGATCAACTCACAGAAAACAAAAACTAACCATAAATGCATGCATGTTCACACAGGCAGAGCAGCTACTTTTTTTTTCACTTCATTTTAAATTCATTCAAACTACAGTTGTCACAAACAGACAAATACACACAATAATTTGACTTTTCTTAAACTTACAAATTCACTCCCAAATATGATTCCCATTTCTTCTTTTAAGTACCATATATAAAACATCTACTTTTCCAGTTGTAAACGTGACCACACCAACTAGGAAACAAGAACAACCACATATCTATTCTAACACCTACCTGTGCTGCCATCCGTGACTCAGTTATCCTTTTTGCTTCAGCCAAAACCTGAGAAAAGATATTGCACATAACTAATTGACCAGTCCAAATTCACATCATTTCTAACATAATGTTATCAAGTTCTAGTAAGAGTGGCAAGCAAAATAAACACCTCAGCATCTTTACGCTCTTGCTGTTTTGTTTGAGAAAGGACCATAGACAATGCACGCTTTCGTTCTACCTCCTGTGCAACATTGTAAGGCTCCTACAATCGGAAATTTTAAAAGCTACAAATTAACAACATAAAATAGCAGACTTCAAATTCAAATTACCAGATGCAGCAAACTAAATGTAATTCGAAAACTGTAAAAAATTATGTTCTTCATTTTTAATTTCAAGTTGTTGAAATTGTAACTGTAAAAATTGCATCTACAAGGTCCAGTTATAAAGCTAGTGCACCTTAACAAGAGGGTGACCTGAAACGTCCCCTGGAGATGGAGCCCTAGAGAGCAGAATGGCTCGGGATACTGCACAACAAAAAATGCATAACCATCAACAGCAATCAGATAACATCCAAAGATCAATTTATACAATGTCCACAACACACTGAAGAAAAAAGGGAATTCAATCAAACAATAAATCACAAGAAGAGAAAAAGAAAAGAAAAGAAACAAAGAAAGCCATTTAAAAAATAAGCAAGTAATGACAGTCAAGCCAACAGATAAAATACCACTATAGTAACGATCCTTCAATTCCTCCACAGTCCGAGACGACGGGAACCTATCAGCTATCACAATGAAGCGAAGATCGAATCTTTCACACAACTCAAACAATTGATCTGTCTCCTCTTTGGTCCACATCTAACCAAGAAATGCAACAAAAAAAGGATTAACCAAGTAATACTGACATGATATGAACAAAAGAAATGCATAATATATTTCCCTTCAAGGTTTTAGGCATGGTTTTCAGAGATTTATTAACAAACAAGATTTAATCTTGAGTTGATGCTTACAGGATCAGTTAAATACTTCTCGTACTCCTCATCCGTGTATTTGACAACATCAACAGACTGCATCATACCAAATAAGTACATAGATTCAGTCATAAAAGTAACAATTAGAGAAAAAATACAAATGACAGCAGTACAAATCTTATATCACAAATAACAGAGAGATGAAAACAAACTTGCCATACCTTGTTATACTTGGCAAAAGAATAATCACCAGTTGGCGGAATGCCATTCACTACTCTGACCTACAAAGTACATGAAACATAAAAACACAAAAAAATGTTGTAAACAACCCAGAACAAAAATGACCAGTTACCTAGTTTAGGCCAACTCTTCCAAAAATTACAGAAACCTACCCAATGATAAAGCTGCAAGTCATCTTTTCGTGCAGAATTTGTGAAAGAAAGCCACTGCCAAGTAATCTGAATGCATAGGATCGATTCCTTCAGAAATTACTAGTTGAAACATTACAAAACATCATTTAACAGTACAAAAATGCAACAACTTAGCATGCATAAATAACCAACCGATACCAATAGGAAAACATTGTTAAAAAACCAAAAGAAATGATGATTGAAGCCTCAAATTACACAACGTGACACTGTTAACCCAAATAAGGATGATATTCTAATCACATTAAACAAAAGTAAACACAACTTCAAGAATGAACCAATTACATGTAAAAATGATACTAAAAGACAACCTTCTCGTCGGATGGCGGTCGTTTTTTCAACTGAGAAACGTCGATAGACGGCATAAGAGGTGCCAAGCCTCCGGTAAGAGCATAAACCTGCGATTCAAGAGCAAATTTAGGAAAACACGCGGGCAACCATGTACGTGCATGCTACAACACAATTATACGAGTACGTATAGATTACCTCGCGAGAGATGCCATCAGGTTTTCTTTGAGTTTCTTTCTGGGGCCGAGATTTCCTTTCTTGCGTTATTGGCAACTGAGTTTTAGGTAGTCCGAGGATGTCTTTGGCGTCCATATCAGTTTCCCCAGATGCTAGGGTTTACTGTCTTTCATAGGAAGGGTTTAGATCCAAAAATTGATCACATTCGCTTCAATTTAGGGTGAAAATTAGGGTTTTATGCTGGGAAATTTGAGTTCCGCGAGAGCGGTAATTAAATCATAAGAGACTTTGGGTTGTTTATTACATCACAATTGACGAGTTTACGCGTACAACTCCCCGTTTGAGTTTCACGACCCTCTCCTATTTCTCAAAATATAAAGGAATCCCAGCATGTGTTGGGCTTCTGGGCCTTCGGTCTATTATGGATTCGCCCTTCGGCTAGCCAAGACAAGCAGGCTTAGCCCAATGGGCTTCTCAAATGTCGAAGCTCGCACACATTATCATAATTGATACCTATTTTCTCTTGTTTTATTATGTATTAGGGATTACTTGTCTGTGACAAATACAATTGTCTGATGTCTTCTATTGTAATAAACTTGATATGCTACTACAAAACTTGACTTAACCATTTAGTGTTCAAATTCCAGCATCAAAAATTTAAAAATAATCCTTATATGAATTTATGTAACGAAATTCAATAAATAAAATTAAAAAATTCACGTAAAAAAATAATATTAATTTCTAATATAATTTTAATTTTTGTGCAATACGAAACACTCGGGGGTGCGAGAGAGAATATTAAATATAATTGTTTGATTGCTAATGTAGTTTCCCTCCGTCTCTTTGTTATTTGTCAATATCCACTTGTTTGTTTGTATAGTTTTAATGGGGTTTAACCCACCAATCCATTTGGTCGATTACACAACATTAGTTTGATTAATATACAGAAACACTCGAACGGGCCACGCTCAAACAGAAGCACAAGGACACGACATATATTCTGCTCTTTTAACTTCTCTATATTGTTGCAAGAACAGCCAAACACAGATGATCTTTGTCTGCCAATTTGTTCTGATGATTGGTGTCCCCGTATTTATTAGTACCAAGAGAGTACAACTATTTTAGCTGTCAACACGGAAGAGCTTTTCTTTGCCGACTAGCTAGAGTTGTTGAAAATTTTGTTAGTAAGGAAACAACAGCAAGCCTCCAAAGGAAAGACATAACAAACTTATGTTGATCAATAGGTAATTAATTAAGTTAATGAATTATAATTACATTCATTTGGTTTGCTGTCTATTTTTCTCAGCATGTCTCTCCAAGATTATTAAGTAAAAAACACACAGAAGTATTATTGTTTCCATGCATTTGTAGGGTTTTCCCTTGTCGTTTCAGACACACATTCACAAGAACTTGTAATGGTCCTGAAATCATTAAATCAAATGGCAGAAACTAATGAACGTTGCATATGAGAGAACTTGTCTCTTAGAGTCTGGTTAATCAATATTTACTGTCGTTTTCAGTTTCACCTTCTGCAAGCAAGCGTATAACAGCAACAGCTTGTTTAAAAATTCATACAGAAGATTTCATTGCCTGACTATGTGGCCAAACACAATTGGGTTACTTGGCAAATCCCAGATCAAAGCTTACTTGTTCCAGACTTCAACTCATATCATATAAACGTTTGCACAACTTAAACCCTAATATTTGCTTCTGACTATTCTGAAACCTCAGTGACCCATGTCATAAATTTTGATTAGTTTCATTCCCTTTGGCAATGGCGAGATAAACAAAGCAGCCCCAGTTGAATTATTATCATTCCCTTTATTTGTCATTGATCAGTACCCCTAATTACTATCATTATCGTGTAATTTGTCTAGATTTTTGTTCATGACAATATTTCATCATTTATATAAATGAACAACAATCAAGTCCACTTGCGATATTAATTTTACATCATGGAAATAATTAATCTAATAATCTTTAATCATGATTGGGTTGCCCATCTAATACCTCTGTCAAGCTCACCCACTATTTGACAGTCTTATTGCTTATTGGTAAGCTGCATGTGTAGGTCCGCCAACCCTTCTAGCATTTAGTGGAGTGTTTATTATTAAAACAGGGCTTAATTTTCTCCTAATTATTATCAATGCTTATAATTTGTCTTAGGATAATCTATGTTATGATTGAAGTTTCTTTATCAATCCCTGTAATGAGTGGTGCGACCCCAATAATTTGTTTGAACCCCACTTGAGGTGATTTGTCTTCCTCAGATTTGATTTTATCGATGAGTCCATGTATAGTGAGTGGCAAATGAAAGATTAACCAAATGTCGGCAAACATTTATGAATGACCAGGGCCAGGACTTGCGGCATTGAAGTGTTGCCATGTGGCCAACGAGGAAGATTGGAGAACCCACCCTACCTGCATCTGCATGGCTTTTGTCATAAATTGTTTGAAAGGAAACTACTACGGTAGCATATGATTATCTTTGTAAACTCTGGTCTACAAGTCTCGCGCTGGCCGGCCTTGCCCTTGCCCCATGAAACTGAGGGTATTGTTTATGGGAAAGCCTGCCCTTTAATACCGGGATTGATACATATTCATGGCCTAACCTAAATATCGTTGCTGATGATGTGGTGGAGAAAGTGATTCACAACGATGAATTAACCACACAAATATATATGCTACAGCTCATTTTAATTATTCAAGTAAGATTTTTCTCTCAATTCTGTCCCGATCAATGGGAGCATTGTTTCATGGTATGCGTCTAATCTAAGCCATTGAATTCATGCAAATTACCTGATCACCACAGCAGAAAGAAATGATGGGCCTCTAACAATTTGTCGTCTTCATTCTTTGATTGCAAAATAAATCAAAAGCACAGTAAAAGGGAATTCCATTACGATCTTGTTCACAAAGGGTGTCCCATGCCGCCCCACTAAGAACTTAAAAGGGCTTTCCGCTCCCAACTTCCATGCACGATAGCCATACACATTTCATGCTTCGCTATTGCCTATTCTCCACGATTTCTTCTGGTTGATTCCCAGGAAGAAAACAAGAATAAATTATCGTGCAGAAACTTCTCCTCAATGAATAGTTGGTTTAACCGGTCACCTACAATACTATGCTAACCCCTTTCTTGAACGGTAATCATTAATGAACTATAAACAACTGCATGATCAATGGCAGTGGTTCGGCAATAATAATTTAAAATACTTCAAATTAATCGTTGTACCATAGTTATAATTCTGATTACCAAATAAGTCATCTGCAAATGGAATCTTACCGTCTAGTTCATACAATAATATGCATAACTTGTCTTCTTCCCTTCCTTTTCACAGTTTCTGGTTTATCAATTTATCAACTTTGAAATTAGATAAAGGATTAAGAATCCCACCAGCAGCAATTTTCACGCCAGACATCGACCATCTACTTTGAAGTAACATGTTTGACTAGTTTATGCTTTTTGAAATAAATTGTTCGTCCCTTTTCAGCTTTTCCTCTATAATTTCAGCAACGATTAGCTGCTAATGACCATATAATCATATTATATGCATTAATAACAACTGTCATTATCTAAAATTCAAATCACCAATCACATAATTTCCCTCATCTCAACGTTATGCGTACGATATTGTGCAAAGTGCTCGTGAAAAAATGGGGGACTGTCATGGTCCTCGTTTTCCAGGGCTCGTGGGGAACTGAGATGATGAAAAAAAAAGGTATAGTCAAAGATTATGTACATATTCCCATTAGTCAGAGAGTCAAAGACGAAAAGGTCAATATGAAATTGACCGACGCCCACATGCTTTTGCAAAGCGTTGGTAGCAAAATCCAATTGAAGCAGACAAACAGCCGCTACCAGGTTGGCCCCCAATCTCCTTCCCCACCTCATGTAAACCTACTTCTCACGACGCTTCACACCCACGCGTGGATATCGAATCTAATACAAAGTCCAGGTCTCCTAAATCCACAATACGTATTTTAATTGAACAGTCATGAAAACCGACCTACCTAGAATAAGAATAGTATGCCCCATTATGTGCTCTCTCTCTCTCTCTCTCACACACACACACACACACACACTCGTGTGTTCGTATATGTATATATAATGCACACCACCCCGGATGCTATTACGTCTTCTTCAGAGTGGAAACCTTCAAACTCAAATCCCTCGTCTTCTTGAAATTATATATCTGTCTTATACTTATCTAACAAATAGAAGAAGAATGGTTGTGCCTTCTCCTTCTCCAATGCGAACCAGGAAAACAAAGGCGGTCGGGATTCCCACCATCGATCTCTCTCTGAGCAAGGCAAAGTTAATAGAGCAGATTGTAAATGCATGTGAAGAGTATGGGTTCTTTAAGGTCACCAACCATGGTGTTCCCAAAGAAATAATATCGAGATTGGAAGAGGAAACGGTTGGTTTTTTTGCAAAACCACTCGAGGAGAAACAGCGAGCTGGCCCTGCTTGTCCCTTCGGTTATGGTAGCAAAAACATCGGCTTCAATGGTGATTATGGTGAACTTGAATATCTACTTCTTCATACGAATCCTATCTCCATTGCTGAAAGATCCAAAACTGTTTCAAATGACCCTTCAAATTTCAGGTACTCTCATGTTCTCTTACATATATATTTTACTTCAATGAGGATTGATATTAATTTTTCTTGTCATGCAATATGGTTTGATCTGTTCATTTGCTTTGCATATTTGGAAAGAGTCTATGAGATAAACATCAGAGATAAGTTTGTTTTTGTTAAGTTTCACGGGTTTGTGTTATTTTTTTTTAATAATAGTTTAATGCTTATTCCAGCGACACTACTTCCTGCTAATTTGCAAGAAACTCTGGGCCGGTGTATGTGTAAGGGAATATTTGATTCTGGGTTGGAGATGAATTAATGGATGATCTTTTAGTGTTAATGCTTGGCATCCCTGAAAGGGGCATTCCTTTACAAAAAAAAGGAAAAAAAGAATTTAATATACGTGAATGAACCTTCAAAATAAAACTGTTTTATATTTTACTTCATTTCAATGGTTTCATTTTCAATCATTTCTGTCATTGTTTGGATTTCATGCAATCGGCTACAAGGTATAGAAACAATGATATAATTCTCATCTTCTTAAATTAGTTAGAAAGCCACTCTTTCTTTGGCTCCATTTAGTTCAACATGAGCATCGAGCAGGGCTAGCTACGAATGCTTGCCAATGGAGTCAAATCCCACCCATGCAACCCAAACTAAGAGATTATAAACTGGATTAACTTCTACTTAACTTTCTCTGTTATCTCCGTGGTTTGATGTTTCAGCTGGGTGGTAAGAGGAAGACCTTTGCTTTATGTGCTGTCGTACAAATATTTGCAACATGGCATGCTTCTCAATTAATAACAATTCGGGACCTGCACATGCATCTAATCAGCCTGAATCAAGAAGTCATGGGTTTCTATCTCTTTGTTCTCACTCATTTCATTTTCAACAAAGTTTTAATTGTTTTCTCAATGCTTCATTAGCATTAAATAATTGCATATGTCTACAATTTTGTTCTCAAAATCGACAGTCCATAAGCTTCTGCTAAAACTCAACTTTTGCATCATGATTTTCTTGATCATGTTCAAAAATCTACCAAATAATGACGAATTGCATATGAAATTAGCCGTGTATGATTGTGTACTGGATTGGCCACGAAGAACTGAGATTCTAGTTCTAGTACTAGCTCTCTTTTCCCGGCGGCAGGCCTGTCACATATTATTGCTTGCTTGAAGAAAATATGTACTATGATTATGGTGATATGGTCAGAAAGCAATCAATGACATCGCCATCAAATCTCGAATAGATAAAGCAGTAGAGTTACCTTTTTCCCAGATAAAGTAAAAGGCATTTAGGTAGCCTAGCGGGGATCTGAGAATAGTATATTTTTAATTCTCTGCAGTCTTTGCGTGAATGATTACATACGCGCAGTCAGAGATCTAGCATGTGAGATTCTTGATCTAGCGGCAGAGGGATTGGGGGTTCCAGACAAATGCGTCTTCAGCAGACTCATCAGAGACGTTCAAAGTGACTCGCTACTGAGGCTGAATCATTATCCCCCTGTCAGAGATTGGGACCCGTCAACTAAACTTAATCAGCATCAGTGCTTAAAAAATCGAGTCGGATTTGGCGAGCATTCCGACCCTCAGATCTTGACCATCCTGCGATCGAACGACGTGGGTGGCTTTCAAATCTCTTTGCACGATGGTTTATGGGTCCCAGTTCCACCCGACCCCACCAATTTCTACGTGATTGTTGGTGATGCCTTCCAGGTTAGCAACAATCATGCCCAACCCTAAAGTTGACCAAATTTTAAAACTTCCATGTCAAATAATTTTATAACTATTCTAATTAAATTGAAAATCAAAGGTGTTGACAAACGGGACATTTACGAGCCTGAGGCACAGGGCATTGACAAATTCAGAGAAGCCAAGAATGTCGATGATATACTTTGCGGCACCACCACTCGATGCATGGATCACTTCTCTGCCGGAAACGGTGTCGTCTCAGAGACCAAGTCTATACAAGCCCTTCACTTGGGGCGAATACAGGAAAGCTGTCTACTCTCTGCGATTAGGAGATTGCCGTCTTGACCTCTTCAAGCTTCAAGCAGGTGACAAAAATGGCATCGTGAGTCGCGAATAAATCCTGTATTTCTGCTTGCACACAATAATTAAGAGGGATGACAAATATTTACGTAGCCGTATTGATATTATTGTAAAGAGAGCCTCAATTGGCTGGCAATTGTTCCTTTTTTATGAAGTATATATCTATGTATTAAGGGAGGTTGGTACCAGTCTAGCTCATGAATCTTAAATGGGAAATGATTTGTTCTTAAATAGACTATTTATGAATATACTATTTACGGTGTATCTGTCTTATTCGTGGGAACAAAACTGTCTGTAGCCCTCTAATACTTTAACGAACTGGTATTACTTCAAATGTTGCAGCTTAGTCATGGTCGACGTTGCAATGGTAATAGCTATGTATACTGCATATATTTAACTGGGTATACCTTGTAAAATTACATGATATATTTAACATCAAAGAACAGCTTTTACGTTTATCTACAAATTGGTTTTGTGTCATAGTCAGTTGACCAGATTATGTCCTCAAAATCAGATCCACGGATCGATGCATGCATGTTTGATGCAATTCAAATGACTTGTGGACACCATACACTCATTGACATGTCTTTGCACGAAATCAGTTTATTTATATTTGCATATATATTCCTTGTGTGAAAGTAAGAGCGAGAGGGTATCGTGATGTGCCAAATTTCTGATATCTCACCTACAATGACAAATGAAATAATACTAATTCATGTCAGTCATAGGTTGAGCTGGGGGTTGTTCCATCAACTGTAAGACGTGCCTTGTGAAATAACTTCTGATAATGACTGAAAACAAGCTTTATGCTGCATCAAGAGATTTACTTGTTTAGGTAGATTTCCTTAATTCCTTTGTTTGGTGGAATTCTAATTGTCCGTTTTGACTAATTAGTTGACAGCATGACTTTTGTCAAGATAATTACTTACACGGATTCATTAAATGAAGAGTATTTGAGTCTGTATCATACTCATACACAAACCTCACCTATCACAACATGATACCTACTCATTCCAATTTGATGTAATTATCGAGAATTTATTAAGACGATTGATGAACAGTTCAAACGGTTGATAGAATAAATGGGAATCCTGCACATACTTAGGCCCCACTTGATTGGGTAATTAATAACCTATCTTGAGGTAATACGTTGTTGATCTAATGTGTATAATCAGATGGTCAGGACCATTCCACTCCATTGCAGGTCTATCTCTTTCTCTGACATATATAAGGTCGTTCAACGCTTATTGACTCGTGTAAAATTAAGTAGTAATTGGATCACCAACTCATAAAACTTACCCCGCACGAATTGCATTGAATGACAGAATTTCTCGTATGGATTATTTCTTCCTTGGTAGAAAATTAAATACTTACTGCTTGAAGAAGGAGCTTCTTATACTTATCAAACAACAAATAAGAATCTAACGCACAACTTTACTAGGGAAGCTTGAAGAACTCAGTTGTATGTTATGTGTATGTTTCTATCTAGGGCTTCATTTCATTTTTAAGCATAAATAAAATGGCTTCTTTATTATTGCTATTTGAAGCGTTAATGAGATACTGCCGCGATGATCTTTTGCCCATTGAGGAAGCGAAGAAGACAAATGGCTCTAGCGCCAACAGTCGTAGTGTAGGAGCAGATGGCAAAGCATTTTCTGACGAGGGGCAACGTGGGTACGTTTGTACTTCATTTTGGAGCGAGAATGAGGACGTCCAGACCTGGAAAATAGCAGAAAGTTATTGCTTATGGCCTTAAACACATATGCTGTTGTGCTCGTCCTGTGGTATCCATTTTTTCAATTGTAAGAACCCTTCATGTATGCCATTAATCTATTAATGAAGTTGGAACTCAACGTAAGTGATCTTATATAGTTTGATGCTTCCTTCTGATCGATGTTATGTAATGCTAATATCAACAGTGATGGTTATTTGGTGCTTCGTTCTTGTGTTCTTGTGTTTTTATATAATGTAGAATTAAAAATTTTGTGGCATTATACATGGATATTCTGAGAATAGTAGTGATCACGCGTGGCACATAGACAACGAAACATGAAAACAAGGAGTGCCGCCACAAAGATGTTGGTCGAGGCTGTTGCTGACAGCGGGTTAACACAATCTATCAAACGCGTACACACTGCAATGTTCCACTGCTTTAAGGTGCGTTACCCATCAAACGCACGAACTCATTTCAGTCATCTCCATATTAATTTGTTAACGGAACTTTCAGTGAAGTTCCATCCTTTTATGCGTGGACCGAAAAGCTGGTACGCGAGGGGATACTGCTGCCATGGCTCAAGCTATTCGTGCAACGTTTTGTGATTGTTAACAACCGCCTGAAATGTAACTTTAAAGCTGACCATCCAAGATCATGTACTTCAAGCAGCGCCTCATCGTTTGAGTTGAATTTCCTACATATTCTTAAGGCAGAGGTGATTTTAATTCTTATCTGTTATATTGATGGCCATTCCGCAGGCTGTTTAATCATGTGGACCCATAAGGTTTATAGAAGGAAACCTGGATATGCCATCAACCACATGACTAAGTAAGCAATGTTGTAAAGGTTAATGCGTGCAAAACTTCAGTAGAGAGAATCTGTTGGCTAATTGGCTTTATCTTACTTTTACTATCTTAAGGAGAATTCATTTACAAGATGAATTATTCATCATCGTGAGTGCAAATAGGCTAACAATGCGTTTTATATCTTGCATGTTAAACTTATTTTGTTCACTCGCAGTGTGTGCGCGTGTGTGCATATATACCACACACAGGATGAGGATAGCTCATACATATGGGGAGAGATCTTCAGCACGAAGTGAGCAAAGTCAAGTCTTTCATGCAGGCTATGTGCACAGGGTTAGCAGAAGCAACTCTTTCCCTTCCTGCAAATGTTTATGTACCGTTACTAGTGCTAGCTACGTTGTTGACATTCCCTCTCTGCATTAATATGTATCTCAAATGCTTTGATTCAGGATTCCCAACCCAAGAGAGTCGCATGTAGAATAGACCAAATGACGTGATAAGACTTCAGAGTATCCAATTAGAGGGAAAGGAGAAATATATGTATTGGTCAGAAATAAATGAAGTCAAGGAAAGGCCAATTATCTTCCATTGGCCGAACACTCTTCACACATCTTATTTGATCTAAGCGTGACTTTCTAACCAAAAAATAATAATAATAAGATCCATGAACAATTTCGGAAACCCCAACTTAGTTTAAAGGATACTGTTTCGATAGCAAAATTCAAGTTCTCAAGCGCTAATGAGCTAAGCATCCCCGTCAATATAGTTAGTCCCTACAAAAGGCTTAGCTTCTTCATCCGTTAGAATTCTTGCCCAAGGAACTCTTCCTGTCAAATTAGCCCCTGGTCCAGTGCACTTGTACTCTCCATAGAACCCTCGTCTGCAAGAATACAAAAGAAATTCCACTGTCACTAACTTATGTTTACGCAATGCTATCCAAACCCTTAATTATTAAAATTAAACCCGTTGTATTGTGTTAATATTGAGCTTGGAACTTAGGTATCACGCTTTTGGTCACCCAATCACTCCACCCTTGAGGAAGAACGAGTTTGTCCATGAATGTGAAAGAGAGCACAAGTCTTGAATAATCACCCCAAGCTCTACCAAGACAAACCAGACCACTTCCTGTAACCGCACTCTTTTTGAAAGAGAACCCACTTGCCTTGGGAGGAAATGGAACGCTTTTGAGCTGTGAGAGTCGCCTTTTTCTTGGCACGGAATTCAAATTGCACTCAGGTACATAATTACAAGTCATATCATAATACTGCAAACCCGCTAACTTCAACTAGACTGGCTCAATTTTGACATTTAACCACATGATGGGCCATTTCCAGGTAGTGGACTTTTCTTATAACGGGCTCTCATATGAAGCCCATTTTAGGCTTTAACAAAAGAGTCTGGCCTCTGCTTGGCTGACTTTATTTTGCACTCACCTCATACCGTGACCTACCGCAACCGAAATCGAAGTCAACAGATGCTTGGATGAAGCAAAGCAATTATTGCAATAGTGAAGGCCCTTGTGATCACAAAGAGTGTCTTGAGCGCCATAAAAACTGCAATTGTAAAATGCAGACTTTATCCCTGAAATACGAAATGCAACCGCTCGTCCTCCAACCGATCCAATCTCGAGTGGAGCTGTGTTCTGCATTGACACTAAAGCATACAGCCCCTTCTTTTGTTTATAACATGTTTAATGGCAGATAACAAAAGATGGATCAAATACGTTTTCTGCAATATGTGTTATAGAGAAGCGTGAGCATGTCATGTGTTTATTGATTCCTGTAGCAGACAGGGAGGGTTTGGTAATGTTCCTTGCGGTAATGGAATCTCTCTGTCTATTTTGTCATGTATGCAGGGATCTGTTTGGCCAAGAAAAAAGACTTGAGGACAGAGAATATCACTTGAATTAAACAAGGTAAGTTACTGAAATTAACTATTAACTAAACTAAAATTAACAGACCTCTTTTCACAAGAGTTTCAGGACTATAAGAATTTACCAGGGATTGGAATATTACAATCTGGTAATATGAGAGTTTAACTACTTGTCTTTACTCTTGAAAATAAGACAGGGTTTAAGTTGTTGTAGGTTTACCTCAAAACTTTATGTTCATGGCGACAAAATAGTTTGCATCCACAGCCGCAGTTACACTTTGAAATGTCTTCAATGGCTTCCCATCGGTTCTAGTAACCGATGCAGCATAATTCCCACAAATAGTTGGTGGGTTACTAGAATTTTCCTAAGAATGTAAGAAGGGCAAAGTTCTGGGGATGCTAATCTTTCCCCGTAAATTAAATACGCCAAGCATTAATAACGTCTTTAAATAAATAATAAAAAAAGCATGAAGCTTTATTAATAACTGTTTGCTGTACGTACGGCTGTTACCTGTAAATACCTGGTTGAATTTGATCTCCAGAATAACCCCCCTAGTGTTGTATGGTGGAATGCTGTCAAGTGCTCCTCCGATGTTCTTAAAATCACCAGTCCCATTCTGAGAAACACTTATTCGCACTCTATTGATCTCAGCCTTGATCAGTTTGTCATCGAGAACTCTGCCACCCGTCCTGGAACTTGGCTGATCGATTCTGCTTGCCACACAGCCTTGTTTTGATGACTCTGAATGTTCCGTGAGATCCATTTTGTCAAAATCTGTTTCTCCATCGAGATTCGATGAAGATGATTTTAGAGTAAAATTAGACAAGGAAAGATGGAAGAGAATGAGTTGAGAACAAGATTTTGATTCCATAAGAAGGCATGCAGAACTGCATGCAAGGTGCCCAAGTACAGGACAATAAATAAAAATAAAAAATTTAATGAAAATAAAATCTCAATTATTTATTATTTTTTATAAAAAATTTATATATAATTAAGTACTTAAAAATCAAGAATATAAAATCCAATATAAGAGCACAGACAGGGACAACCCAATAATATTAATGGACGAATTTTGGTTCATCCATTCCCTTTGTTTTGCCTCTCATCATTCTATAAATCTGAACCAAGCCCACCTCTCAACTCAGAAACTAATTCTTTAATACTTGTATCCCATTATTCATGATTTGCCTTTGCTGTTTGATCTAATACTCTTTATGGCTTAACTTGGTACATAGCACAAATCTGTGGGTGATTTGTTTATGAAGATTTGGATTTGTAGTTGAGCTTTTTTAGTACTAGTGCTTGAGTGGGGATAGATGTCAATGAATATTTTTTAAATGTCTCAAAAAGATGATAGGAACTTCTGAGTTCAAGTTTCTCCTGGCGAGCCCCTCCAATAATTTCAAGTTTTCATGGATTGTCTAGGCTCACCAAGTCTTGGAGTTGATCGTGGCGGGTCCTCTGTAGGAGCACAACTGACGGTAAAGTGCCCGTGTCATTCCACTGAGACTGCAGGCAAACCTAAACAGTGACTGAGATGTACACTCGGTTCAATTCTCGACCATCTCTTTTTAGAAAGAACAGTAATTGATATAATAAAATGCTAACGTAAGCAATGACTGCATTTTATTATTATTATTATAATTTGGAGTCTCTCTTGTATAGTCATAAAGTCTTCCACTTTCATCTACAAAACGATTCCACCAAGAGAAAAATTAAACAATTGACCATTGCTTCTGGAAGATTTAAGGGTTCCATGTCCATCCCATGCGCTATAATTACATATAATTTATGTATACTTAATCACAAAGCAAAATCCTTGAAGGAGTTAGCCGATGACCTCTGGCTGCTAACTTCTTACTGTTCTGTGAATGCCTCTACAACCTGCAACAGTTGGAGAAAATTGGTATCTGGGTTTTGCCCATGATGATGATGCATAAAGCAGAGATCGTATATTAGAAATGGGTAAAACATGGGTCTTCATATGCATAACGAGTGTTAACAGTTGTGTATACAATCTAATAAACAAGTTCACTTCCTTACAGGAATAAGTCGTGCTAGTGTTTTTTGTAGAAAGAACCAATTGTAGTACTACTCTTATCGCATGCTAATGTGGTTTTGTCTGTACAGCAAAGTGGTCAAGTTGATAGGACAGCTGTCATAGTACCAGCAGATTGTAATATCAAATTGTTCGGCAACTTGATGCGTCACGTAATCAAAGTCGTCTCCTTAGAGCAAAACCTCGTCATCCCAAAGCTGTTGTTGCAAGAACCAGAAATTCTCCTCGTTCCACAGGCTTTCCAATGAATCCCCGACACCTAACCAACCGTTGCTGTTCTGTTGTTGCTCAAATCCTTGAATATCCATACCCGGTTTAGAGCAGTCCCATAGCTCTGAAACCCGCCCATTTTGTGAATTATCCGTATAATTGGACCCACCATGCAGATTGTAACAATCGGTCAGGTCAGACCCAGGAGAGACTCGGGCATCCAAGGAGTCCGATGAACCGCCGGATATTTTGGGCTTGAAATTCGGGCCGGGTCCAGGTTCATTGTCGTTATAAACTTTACTCGTGCTGTTTGCATGATTACTTGTACTGTCAGCGTAGGTTGTAGGTTGAGCGGTGGAATATGAATCGGACGAGGCCTGGATCCGCTCAAGCAAACGGGGTATCCAAACGTAACGCATGGCGTCTCTGAATTGTTTGCTGTTAACGTCACATTTGAGTTGCTTTGCCTGCTTTTGAACTCTCGTTCTCCAATAGTTCTTGATCTCATTGTCTGTTCTTCCGGGCAACTGCTGTGCTATTTTTGACCACCTTCAGTGTTTCAAATCATGCATACAGATTAGTTTAAGTCATCAAGAGAAACAAGAATTAATGACAATATCACAATGAAAGAGAGATAAATATAATTTCTTCTACCTGTTGCCCCAGCGAGAATGGAGCTCAAGAATCACAAGTTGTTCTTGTAGAGAGATGTTTCCTCGCCGAACATCCGGGCGTAAGTAATTCAACCACCTCAACCTGCAGCTTTTGCCCGTTCGTTTTAGTCCTGTACGTCTCAATATGTTACTTAAGAAATTCGACCTTGACCAGAAAATCAAATTTAAACAGAAGCAGCAGGATTGGTATCGATGATACCTGCAGAGCGAGCAACAGTGTTCCAGCGACCTTCGCCGTGAATGACAACGTAATTTATAAGCAAGTTGTCCTCTTCATCAGTCCACGGCCCTTTTCTTACGCCAAATATCTCTTCGTCGCTCAGTTGGTTTGCAGAGCTAAAACCTCCAACGTGAGCTTCCATTTCTCTAATATTGAACTTGAACTTTACAGAGAGAAAGAGAAGATTAATTAATTAGACAGGGAAGGTTGGATTAGTGTGGAAGATAACAGAATATGGCTTACTTGGATGGGCTAGTGGAAAGACTAGAGATAACAGGGGGATTATATATACAGAGGTGAAGACGAAAATTAGCATTGGAGCGGTTGACCATTTAATAAACAAGAAAAAGAAAAGGGGGTCATGCGTGACAGAACACGCCAAACTTAATTAAATATAATAACTAGTCGTGCAAAATCATTCATAAAAAATAATTTTACAAGGAAGCATTTGTGAATTTTCTATAATGAGTTTGACCCACCCGTTGACGCTTCCGTAAGTTGTACGAAGATCTCTGTTGAAATTAAATAAGGTTTTCCTTCATACAAGGTGTAGTTTCTGTGTTCTTTAACAATGTTTTAGACCATGTGAGATACGATGACACCGGCGACCATGGTTTCAGTTTAAGGTATATTTTACATGTGACCGACCACTAGTACTCCTAAAACCTCGTATCCTAGACAGTATAAATTGTGTAGTAAAGTGTCTCTAGCCCTCGTGAGAACCACAAGGACAGTTAGGTGGAGATAAGGGAGTGTCAAGAATTTTTGGGCATAAAGCACAAGGGAAGTCAAGGAAGTAGCTAATTGGATTGTGACTCTGTATATACTGCGTTCGGTGTTCCGTAGAAAATCGGATTGCCGCAATGTTTTGCCCCTTGATTTATTCTCTGTCAAAAATTATAAAATATATATATATATATATATATATATATATATATATAATAACTACTCAGAAAATTCGGACACCAACCAAAGTGAGAAGGGGTTGGTGTCGTTAAAGGAAATTAGCCAACCGATCGGAAATTGAGGTTTGATAAACGTCAAAGAGCTGACGAATGAACTAAACTTAGTTTTTCCGGTCACAGATTGAAGATGGTTGGTGAAAAGTTTTGACACGTTCTTGAAAGTCATAATTAATTCCACATTCGGCCATTGCAAAGACATCTGAACAGGACTTTTAAGTTTCAATTATATGCATCATACGATGGTGCTGCAATTTTCTGAAACTGCCACGGGCTAATTGACGTTGAGAATCTAGGAGCAGCCAGCGAGTTTGGATACGTGATTTCCGAAAGTCTTAGAATAGTCATCTCGTCACCCGTTACGGAGTCTGCAGTGCAAACACTTTGGGTGGAGCATTTCAAAATATCATGACCCAAGTCTACTACTCTTTAGCTTTACATCTTCATAGACTTGGAGCTCCTGAATTTCCTTTTGCTAATAAATTGAGAAAAAGAAGAAGCTTACATTACCGGCACACAGTGTGGTCATATGAAGACTCATGAAGAATGAACCTTCCGAATTAAATTCTCATTCCTGACACCTTAAAGGGGAACCCGATGGAAGAAAAACCAGCAACAACATCAGTCTATCACTAGCACAGGATCCTTATTTCTTTGACACGTCTCCGTTATCTGATATATTCTCAGCTTTCTTCTTCTTCTTTTGAATAATAATATTCCATTCATCAATACAATTTATTATTAATAAATATATTTTTTTTACATTATTATTGATCGAATCAATAATATTATTTAAAGTTTTCTAGTAATAGTGAATAAACTTGATATATCATTTGTTGGTAATACGTTTTATTCTATTCCATGTGCTCTTTCTATCAAATTTAATATCTAATTTAAGGAAGCTGATCCCTATTCATCGTAACTAGCTGTAGACTCTCGCTGCTTTTATCCGCAAGGAATTTCTCTTTTAGCAACAACAGTCAAATGCAACGCGTTCAATGTGCATGTGTGGAACTTCATTAACTATTCATCATAGAATGTATGCATCAGATGAAAATAGCAGCAAGTACAGATGGAGTTGTATGCACGCAGATACTGCTACCGGGGCTGTCTATCAAATGTTTCAGCTTTCAGTATAGCTGTAATACAATGAAACTATAATGTCATAGAGTTTGCAAAACAGTTGGCGGAGGAACTGTAAAATGTCATAGAGTTTTCTACAAGAAAGCGATTGAAACTGCCCCATCAGAGCCAGAATTCCACGGCTGTAAGGAAGATACTGCTACACAGTAGCACCATTGTTCATTGGCAAAATCCTTCTCCCTATTCAGTGGAGAAATCAAAGCGCTTGGTCTTTTCAATCTTAATAATTTAATTTTGTTGTGTACTTGGATGATAAGGAATCCAAGTAGGGCAAAGCAAAAGAAAATTCCATCGCTGGCCTGGACTTGCCATGCTAGCAATGCGTCATTCATCAGCTTGTCATTCTCGCTACAGTTTTAAATCGATGATTGGTATAAAGAGCTGTAGCATACGTGGTAGGTTGGAGGAGTATAAAACCAACACGTGCCTAAAAGGCTAGCCCGGTCGATTGAGGTGTAAAAATTGGATAATAATCCACTGAGACAGGTTGAAGGTTTTGCTTAGGGTAGGAAAGAAATTGAGAACAAACCAAATAGTCAAATGGGCGGAAGAAGATTAGAGAGAACCAAATCTCCTTGCTTGGCCGCCCAAAATTGCTCTTTCTTGTGGCAAACCTAGCCATTTCTGTAGCCTGTCCAGTTCAAATTCACATTTAAATCACCCTCTACGAAGACGAAACACAACACGCCTCACTTCGGAATCCAATTATAAAAAGGATTACTCCATACCCACCTCTAGATTAATTGGATCCGACCCCATCATCTGACCCATTTTGGCCTTTTGTTTTTGATGATGAAACATGGATGACGCGAGAGGCAGCCTAACTGACGAGGTCAATGCAATCGGGGCCCAAAATGGACCTTAACAAAGCAAGCAGGACGTGTGAAAGCTCCCCATCGGGAGGGAATAAATCAAAGTAATAATGTTGTTCGTGATGTGCAACTACTTAGGAGCACTAGCCCTCTTAAGGACTAGATTCAGTGTCATTTCTTTTCCCCAAGCCCCACCATTGAATTGAACACCATCCACAAGCTTCAGTTACACCTGTCATAGTCATCAAAAGTCACCCATCATGTTTTATTTAGGCAGGTGGCAAGAAATGAGTCGAAGAAGGACAGATTAGATAGCAAAGAAAAGAAAAGAAAAGGAATCTTTTTTTTTAAATTTTTTTTCTAATATTTCTACAATAAATTTATTTTTTAAAACTAAATATTAAATTAAATTTTATTAATAATATAAAATTTTAAATATTAAATAATTTTTTAAAAATTAATAATTATTCAAGGAATTTCCGAGGGGGGGCGCATAGCCCTAGTTTTTCTAAACTGGGAAATCCACAACCCAGTAAAGATCCAGTCCTGGCCGCCTCATAAGAGGAAATACGGGTATCTGGCCCGTTTTGTTTCATAAACGGATCTTAAAATAACTAATTCACATCCAATGAACACAATTTCTTGTGCAATTACATTTCTCACCTTCACAATTTTATATGCAGAATATTGTAAAGGTGTGGCCGGTTATTTGACGGTGGGGTTAAGTAAACAGAGTTATGTCTTTAATTAAATCAGAATCCTCATCAATCATCATGGAGCTGCTGTTGCAAGAACCAGATATTCTCAGCAATCCACATGCTTTCCAACGACTCTTCGCCATCTAACCAATTACCGTTGTTCTGTTGTTGCTCAGTTAATCCTTGAATATCCAAACACAGCCCGTTTTCTGAATAATCTGTATAGCTTGTGTTGGTGTGGCTCTGTGAATTGTGACTACCAGTCAGGTCCGACCCAGGACAAACCTGGGCACGAGCATGCGACGAGTCGGATAACTCGGGATTGGAATTCGTGTCCGATCCAGATTCATTGTTGTGAAAAACTGTACTCGTGGCTACGTTTGCATGATTACTTGTACTGTCAGTATAAGTGGTGGTGGGTTGAGCAGCCGAATGTGATTCGCATGCTGCGGCCTGGATCCGCTCAAGTAAACGGGGCATCCAAACGTAATGCATGGCATCTCGGAATTGTTTGCTGTTAACGTCGCATTTGAGATGCTTTGCCTGTTTTTGAACTCTTGTTCTCCAATAGTTCTTGATCTCATTGTCTGTTCTTCCGGGCAAGTATTTCGCTATTTTTGACCACCTTCAGTGTTTCAAATCATAGCTATAGATCATTAGTCTTAAGTCAACTACAGAAACTAGGAATTAATATCTAGAAAAAGAGATTAGATTCATACCGATTCCCCCAGCGAGAATGGAGTTGAAGAACCATGAACTGTTCTTGAAGAGTAATGTTTCCTCGTCGAACATCTGGGCGCAAGTAATTTAACCACCTCAATCTGCAGCTTTTGCCGGTTCGTTTTAGTCCTGCGTGTATATCAAATGTGCATCATTAGTGATCATAAGAACGACAGGCTCGATATTCTGAAAGTTGAAATTCTTGCGTTCTAATTAATTCCGATAATAAATACATACCAGCAGAGCGAGCAACAGTGTTCCAGCTACCTTCACCATGAATGGTAACGTAATTCATAAGCAAGGTGTCTTCCTCATCAGTCCACGGCCCTTTTCTTACGCCAAATATCTCTTCTTCGCTCTGTTGAGTTGCAGAGCTAAAACCTTCAACTTGACCTTCCATTTTTCTAATATTAAACACGGGGGTTTTACTCATTTAGACAGAAAGAGAAGACTAACTAGACAGGAGAAGGTTTGGATTAGCGTGGAAGACACAGAATATGGTTTACTTCGATGAGCTCGTGGAGAGATTATATATATATATATATATACATATATATATATGCATGGAGGCAAGACGAGTATCAGAATTGAAACGATTGACCATCTAATAAATAATTTCTAAAAAACAAGAAACGTGATAGAATAATTAAGCAGTAAATAAAGTTGAAACGACCTTTTGTGAAATTTTTTTTTAATTTGGAGTTTGACCCATTGACCTTTCCGTGTGTCAGACACTCATACTACTGTCTGACCAAGTTGTCCTAAGACGAATAAGATCCTCTCTGACCAAGTTGTCCTACGACTAATAAGATCTTTGTAGAAGTTAAACAATGTTATCCACTCTTCCTTTGACCGGTCCCGTAGTGTTTTCATATGGTATAATATTCAACAAGTTTGTCGCCATGTTTTAGAATTATTATTCTACAGTTAAATTCTTCGGCTTAGCAAGATTAATGATGATTTGATTTAGATAAAGAGATTCCTATCCTGTGGTTGGATATGGAGTCCCATCTAATAGTTGTTATGATTCACGACCAGTTAGGTGAGTTACACTATTCAACTAGGTGGCTAGTTGGACAGAAATTCGAACTTATGTATCCGAACCTAACCAACACTGTTTCGAATCCCATCAATACCTTGAACTCTGTGGAAACAATCATCAACAAATATGGATGGATTTTGAAAACGATCATGGAGTCGGCTAAGGCTGAAAGGGTGCTTATCCCTCTGGCTATGTTATTGATGAAAGCGGGAGAGATTTGAAAAAGTTGTCGAGAAACTTATCGACAGTTGTGCTTTCCCACTGTTTTTCGTTTACGTGTGTACAATGGATGCTATTCTTATGTCCGTATTGAAGAAAACATGGCCGGAGCCACATTGACCGACTTTGACGCACCGACACCATCGTTCTCGGAACCACGGCGAACGCGTTGGTTCGGTGCCACACAGCCACGGAAACTTTCCTTTAAACATGCAGTTGAGCTTAGCAGCTTCCCACTGTTTTTTGGACTGAGCCGTTTGAATGGATGAATGGGCCTGCTATTACTGGGTTGGGTTCCACCCCATGTGTATTGGCTGATCCAATCCAGAGACCCCTGCTCTGCCAAAAAGAATCCATTGCTAAATGCTTCAATGGAAAGCTTTGTTGCATTAAATCTGTCTAGTTCAACTCCAGGGAAGGTTCTGTTTTCGATACTTTCAAAAGTAAATCAATTTAATTTAATTACAGTTAAACCAATTGGTCAAGTCATTGGTATTGGGAATCGTATATTCATGACGATGCTTCGAATTAGTTTTCCATTTCATCAAATTATCCAAGGCATCGACACAGTTACGATCTATGTGTATAAACACACAAGCACACGCACAGGTATCTAGCCAGACAGCTAATCAATTCAAGAATACGTATATGGTGGTAAGGAACTTTGATTTAGTTCTCCCACATGCAAACTCATCTTTACTTTCTCTCAAGAAATAAATTATAAGATTTGGAGGTGGTCTGACTATTGATCCCGTTCATATTCCTCCCCCGATGCTTGATGTTTTCGCCTGCACAAGACAAGCAACAACATAGCTAGCTAGTTATTGCCTTCATTTGATGACAATTCAGCATTTAGAACGACTAACCCAGAAGTAAAAACTTGTTAAAAACCGATGTAGAAGATCCTTTTCAAGAGTATTTTTGCATTTTAGTGGTGAAAGAGTTTGCACCAGAACGATATAATGCCTCAAAGCAACTAATAGGGTGGGAGTGTGATAGGATCAAGAAGAAATGCCAAGGAAAATCCCAAATATTCTGGAAGATATATGCAACAGAGAAGAACGTGCAACGGGGAATATTTGGTTTAATTTATTAACCGTTGAATTACGCACTTAAATTTCAACAAGTTGTCGAACTCCAGCTTTTTCTCATCCTAACAGAATTCTAATTACTTGGCACTTTAATTGAGCTTTGACTGGGATCTATCAGAGTGGTAGTAGCAACGTTGGCTATATATACGTCAATCATGCAAAAGAATCCAGCATTCCAACTACGTGTATAGAGTAGTAGAAGAAACCCAGTTCACTTATTGCTTCAATGGACCACCATGATCATACACACCTCGACACTTGTTTTGCTCTCGCTGGATATATATATACTTCATCATCTTCAGAGCTCACCGTTCGGCGATGATGTTCTTACGTGCCAATGGAGACTAGACGACAATTACATATGACTTGACGGGAACATAGCAGGATGCCTACACACATACATACTCAGTTGAAACTCATCTTTGGGCTAACTATTTTCTTCTTGTTTCTGTTCAATGACTTGCAGATATAAGACAAACAAAATAGAATCTTCTCTTTGGACATGCAGAATGGAAAGTTGCAAGAGGATTCTCTCTTTGAATCCCATTTTCTCGTAGTGACAAGTGCACCAATTGGCGTGAGAATCTAAACCATCCAGTGGAGCCATTTAGAATCACAGAGAGTGCATACATCCTGACCCCACACGTGCTATATTTTATTCTCAGTCTGGGACAACTGAAGTACTTGCGTATGGGTAGGGTTTCTACTCCCCAGTCCACGTCTTCTTTACAACTTTGGACGTTTCCAAATTTGTCCATTAATAATAATTGATACAGGGCAAGCACTGCATTTACGAGGAGGAAGGAGATAACCAGAATGCTCACATGGCAGGGACATGTCAAGCTCTAATCATAGAAGATTAGAGGCTGAAAACAAGTGATTACAGCGTCAAGTCAGAGATGAAAGTGGAACACATCACATTAGCCGTGCGTCACGGTTCGCTGACAGTACCATGTTTAAACATGTTTAAACGAAAGAGAAAAGAAATATACAGTGCTGTAATGGAATAGAAGTTGAACACAAACGAATGATCTGTATCCTTAGTTCAAGGTTTGCTCTTGGTGTAAGAGCTTCGGGATTTCCAGAATCTTGTTGATTGTGCTGAATGCTCGATCACAGAACTTTCTAATTGTTGGATTATTTTAATTTATTTCTAATCACGACCCCACATCACATAAAGAGTTCAATGATGAAACACGGGATCAAGTGCACCAACTCGCACACAATTATTATCCTCAAAATCTTGAAATCACATGAAGCTACTTCTAGTCTCCTCTATTCTGTGCAACTATTTTCGTAGGCTCTTTCGGGAACCCTCTGTTAACTCTCAAATCACCGTCGGATCGTTGAATAGGGACACGTGTAGGGCACATGTGGTAAATCTTTATTAAATTTTCGCCCCACTAATTGCTTATTTAAACACCCACACACCAATCCGTCTTGCACCATTGCAGAAACAACCCAGAGCACCAAAGTCATCAGAAGCTCTCTCTAGGCTCCTCCCTCTCCATAGCAACAAGCTTTTTCGTCAAAGCCCTCTCTTTTTTCTCTCTTTCAACTGACCATTGCTTAAAATGGCCCCTGATCTTGTTCAAACCGCTGTGAAACCAACCGGGTTTGGCACAAAACTCGCGAGCTTACCCGGTAGAGCTTACGTTACATTCTTGGCTGGTAACGGAGACTATGTCAAAGGCGTTGTTGGGCTAGCCAAAGGTTTAAGAAAGGTAAAAACTGCATACCCATTGGTGGTGGCGGTTTTGCCCGATGTGCCAGAGGAGCACCGTAAGATCTTGGAGTCTCAGGGTTGTATCGTAAGGGAGATCGAACCAGTTTACCCGCCGGAAAACGAGACCCAGTTTGCCATGGCCTATTACATCATCAACTACTCCAAGCTCCGTATATGGGAGGTACGTTACGTCTGTTTTTTTTTATACTCTGTTGAGTGGCATTTCATTAGATCTTCCATGTTTGTTATTTGTGGGGATCAACCGTCGGAGACTTGTACTCCACTCCGCTTCGTTGGTGCATGTTTAAAGAAGGGTCCACGGGTTATTTATTTATTAATCGAAAATGGACTTGTTTGTATCCGGCTCTTTTAGCAGAGTATTTTTGTCTTTTTATTGTGCTTTTGCTTTTTGACTTGTGGTTTGCTTTGTCCTGTACTGTTGTTTTCAGTTATTAATTCTTACGATTGGATTTATTCATATTTATTGTGTTTCTTAATTTTGCATGCAGTTCGTAGAGTGCGGTAAGATGATATACCTGGACGGAGACATCCAGGTTTATGACAACATTGACCACCTATTTGATCTGCCCAGTGGACATTTCTACGCGGTGATGGATTGTTTCTGTGAGAAAACATGGAGCCACACACCCCAGTACAAGATCGGGTATTGCCAACAGTGTCCCGACAAGGTTAAGTCGCCTGCTGAATTGGGCGAACCACCAGCTCTCTACTTCAACGCCGGCATGTTCGTGTTTGAGCCCAGCATCTCCACCTACCACGATCTCCTGAAGACTCTCAAAGTTACCCCTCCGACCGCTTTTGCAGAGCAGGACTTTTTGAACATGTATTTTAAGAATATCTACAGGCCGATTCCTCTTGTTTACAATCTTGTTCTTGCCATGTTATGGCGTCACCCAGAGAATGTTGAGCTTGACAAAGTGAAAGTTGCTCACTACTGTGCAGCGGTGAGTAATCTATCTTTGATCATTCGATTGTGTACGTATTACTTCGGTGCTTTATTCCATCTTTATTGGATAATGATGGTGAAGCTTACAATTTAACAAATAGGGATCAAAGCCATGGAGGTACACAGGAAAGGAAGAGAATATGCAGAGAGAGGACATCAAGATGCTGGTCCAGAAATGGTGGGACATTTACAATGATAAATCACTGGATTACAAGAAACCTAGCGCAGCTACTGATGGCGATCAAGCTGAGCCTGTGAACTTGCAGACCTTTATGAATGCTCTTTCTAATGCTGGTGTAGTTCAGTATGTGACTGCCCCGTCAGCTGCTTAAAGCTCAAGGCGAAGAAGACGAGAATTGCAACTAAGTTTAGATGTAAAAGTCAATAGGCAGATTCCCTTTAACTACGCAAATGGAAAATGGTCGGTAATAAGGAAGGGAAATAAGCTTTTTCTCGTCTTTGCTTTTCTTTGTTTTCTGTTCTTGGAACTAAAGTCTAGACATTTCACCATTTTAATCTTCTGACAATGGTGAAACTTAAATACATGCTTTTGTATAAATGTTCTTCGCACTGCTATTCACTTCTCTATACAAATATATTATCATTATGCCCTAAGCGTAAAAGTATTTCTTTGAATTAATCAAGGCTACACAGACCAATCACATGATTCATGCCCCGTGTATGTCGTCGTTGCTAAGAGAAGGAAATATTATCCTCCCTCCACTTTAACAAAACCCCACTTATTTAATTATCTGCTGAAATTAAGAACTTCTCCATTGCATCTTCTCATCTCAGTCATGATTTATGGACAGAATTGCAGTGCTTGCCTACCAAGACTCGGTGGGTTGGAGACTTGGACTCCTTGGTCCATAAATTAGTTTCGATGCTATAGCTTGGTGGTATTACTTACTCTTTCTGAATAGGTGCGAGAAGATTTGGTTCAATGGATCTGCAAGTCTAACCAGGAGAAAGAAAGAAAAAATAAATGGAATAATACACAAGCATATTACTTGGAGGACCCGCTTTAAAGTTTTGTGTCTTTGACGTGCCTTCAATTTGTTTTACCCTTTCTACAGTGGAAAGAGATACCTTTCAGAACCTCAATAGAGCAGCTTGTTTATTTGTTTGTTTCCTGTTCAATTACGAACACTCAGATTCTGAATCTTTGCTCCTGCTGATCGATCATACATCTCTCTGAGCCCAGAAATCAAATAACTTTTGCTTTCACAGAAGACTACAAAACAAGGTCCCCCTCCTTTATCCATGTCTCAACAATATCGATACTGTTATTTATCAACTTGCAGGGGAAGATAAATTAAACCATTTTCATATCAATTTCTCAGTGTTAATTACCTTGTTTTTATTGTACTGAATCATTCCTTTATCTCACAAACATGGGAAGTAGCAATTGAGGCCTAAATTATTTTAATTTACCTTTTAAATTGCTAACTGTTATGCATAATATTGTTTTTGTATGGGATTGGGATCTCCTAATTTAAATTTTTTATTATTAATTATAACAAGTATTAGCGTCTAATTAAATGCAGTAAAAGTGACAGGTAAGGGACTGGATGGATACAAATGAATTTTATCCTTTGTCCCACGTGTGAATGCTCAAACCAACAATAAGTGTCTTTGCTTATAAAAGGCAATGGCAGATCTCTATTATTATTTTTTTATACCAATTGTGTGCATCAGCGTAGGATATATATATATATAGAGTATTCTACCAGGCAGCCTTCTCTTCAGAAGAAATCCATGGCGGCTTACAATTTTCTACTTCATGTTGTTCTTTCTCAGGTTGCTACATTCCTCTTCTTTAATCCTGATGCTGCTATGGCTGATGAAGCGTTAATCAACGCAGTCTGCCAGCGCTCTTCAGACTATCAATTCTGCGAGTCAACTTTCAATTCAGACAGTCGTTCTGCTGCGGCTAAGGACGTTCTAGTTCTTGGTTTGTTATCTATTCAAATAACGTCGAACCATATACAAGATACTCTCAACGATGATATTCCGATGGCTCGTGGGAATATAAAGAATGATCCAGTTGGCCTAAAACGATTAGACGCCTGCCAGTCCGATTATGAATCTGCATTTCAGAAATTCGTAGAGGCTTTTAAATCTATGGATAAAAGGGCATTTCCGGATGTGATTAATGGGGTTAGAGATGGAACGAATTTTGTCATTGATTGCCAAAATATTTATCGGAGGTTCGAACCGATAGGTGAATCGCCGATTGCAGGTAGTAATCAAAAGGTGGTTAAGTTATCTGAAGTCATTTTAGCTGCTAATGATGAACTTATGAGCACACAAGCATATTAGTATCTCTACAGTGCTTTATGTTCTCGTTGTGTTACGAGTTGTGTGTTAGAAATAAAAACGCATAATGGAATAACTGAAATTAAAAGATACATAATATGAATAGTATGATTTCCAGTTGTATGTAGACACGCTCGAAACGTTCAATTTCGTACATGAAAACCAAAGCGACGGTTTAAGCATCAGTAGGGCTTGTATGACAGTCGGGTATGGGAAAACTACTAACATGGTCTTTCTAAAATGGAGCTGCTGAGCATGGCTCGTGGATTTCTCTTAAATCAATCAAAAGCCGCTTAGTTATAACCCAAATGGGTCGGAATAAGGATGATTCATAAATCTCCCTCAACAGGATACGGTTCGAAATGCTGGTTAGTTTCTGAAACGCCAATAATCTGAAAAATGCTACTTCATTTCTCTCACGACTATTTTTTTTTCTTTTCCTCTGATATCTCTCCCAAAAACAAAGACGTCGACAGTGTTGTTCGCACTAGCTTAAGATCATCTCAAAGCCTTGAACAATCGCTGATTCGAGTGGGGTTAATATCTCTAACCATGTGGTAAAGTGCTAAATAGGTTCAGGTTCATCCACGGTAATTCTCAACGACCACTTGAATTTTTAGATGTGTAAATAATAGAAGAGGGTTTTATCACTGCGTTTTCTCTAAATAAAATGCTTTACATTTTAGGTGGAGGCCGTAAATTTGATCCAATATGGGATGCTTTGGTTGATAGCAAGAGAAAAAGATAAATTTTTAATATCACTCAGAACCATGCAAATGGTTTTGGCTAGAGTTGCCAAGGTTTGTTTCAGTTCGGTAGACGCAGACCTCAGAATCTTTTGAAAGGTTCAAGAAACTGGTTCCAGAATTTGATATACTTGTTTTTAATGCTTTGTTGAGGACTTTGTGTCAGGAGAAGAGCATGACAGATGCTAGGTATGTATATCATATTTTAAACACGAGTTCACGCCTGATTTGTAGACTTTCAATGTACTTTTATCTGGGTGGAAGTCAGTGGAGTAAGCTGAGGGCTTCTTGGAGGAGACGAAGGAAATGGGAGTTAGACCTGATATTGTTTGATTCATGGGTATTGTAAGGGTAGAGAAGTAAAGAGGGTGTACAGTGTTGTTGAAATCTGTAGAATTGGCTCCGTTTTAATCTTCTGACGACGGTGAAATCAAAATAAATGCTTTTTTATCAATGATCTTCTCACTCGTATTTACTTCTCTACGAGTACCCGTGATGATCGTGAATTCAACAACATACGGGCGAAGAGATAATGTCCGCAATTGGCCCCCGAAAAAGGCTTTTGTTTGAAACATCTCAACTTTTGTCCGGTTCATTCTCTCTATACATTCTTTTAGTGTCGCGTCTCCTCTTCTGATTATAGTTCTTCTGAACAACTTGGTACCATTGCTATGTGGTTACCTGGGAAACAGTGACAGGCTCCCTCCAATTCCAGATATGGTTGCTACGTTGGAGTCTTGCAGTGCAGTAATTCATCTAGTTGCTAAGAAGCTTTACGATTCTTCTGGCACCATCTGTTGTAGAAATATCTGCTTTACAATGCCCTTGAAACCTGAGGCCGGGACCTTAGGAAAGGTTCCTCTGGAAGCGAATCCCAGGCAGCTTACTTCGATGATTAATTTTTTTGTTGGAGACAGATTCCTTCAATGCTCGTATCTTTTCTGGACAAAACCTCTTTGCCTAGCAGCCTCCACTTGTTCTGGGATCAAATGCTTGTAAGCAGCGCTGCTCGCTTTCTCCTCTCCAGTATTCAATTTTTATAGCAGGAAAAATCTATCTTGTTACAACTCTCGATATGATTTGTTTGTATGTATGTATTCACTGAATTGTATTTACTGAAATTTAATACATCTAGCACAGCAATTGCAGCACAACTTTGTATTCAAGGAATGACATCACCAAGCTGTAGGCACGTCACCTCTACTCGATGTTGAATAGAACAGAGAAAGGCTAACGAGAGGATAGCAGGAGGAAAAATAAAAATTCAAGAATTATTCTGAAACTACATGTAACAAATGGCAATGTAATGTTTCCAAGAGAAACAAACAAACACGATAAAATAGGCAACAAATCTATCACGAGGAGAAAACCAAAGAACACTCAGTGATGTTATAACTCTATTTTGGCACTTGTAACAACCCAAAACTCAGAATTCAGTTGTCTATGCCTGCAATGGTACAATAAAAAGATTTGTGTAAATAACCAGGAAAAAATTATCCTGTAATGCAACTTCTCAATTGTGCAACATCAGTTTCAACCATATGAAATATCAACATCATTACCTTATTTGCGATGTTGTTCGAGAGCCAGTCAAGTCCCTCATACAGCCCTTCACCAGAAGTAGCACATGTGCTCTGGATATACCTGCAGCAAGACATACACATGATCAGTAGCATGCACACACACACCAATTGATATAGAGAGAGGCAAATGATTTATCTTACCAGTGGCGTTGGCGGAGAGAATGAAGGCCAAGCTTATCAGTTATCTCAGCAGCATTCATGGCATTTGGAAGATCTTGCTTGTTAGCAAATACGAGCAGCACAGCATCCCTCAGCTCATCCTGTCAAGGCAACAAAAGAACATTACAATTAATACATTGAATCACCTTGGCATTTCAAATAAACAATTATAATACATTCAATAAGCACTTATCATAATTCTCCACTTATTGCTTCTTATAGTGCCCAGCACTAAGCCTTAGAACTTTATACATTACCTCATTCAACATTCTGTGCAACTCATCCCTAGCTTCAACCACACGGTCTCGATCATTACTGTCAACCACAAAGATGAGTCCTTGTGTGTTTTGGAAATAATGTCTCCACAAAGGTCGGATCTGGATGGACAAAACTATAAATGTTACAAGCTAGAACAAAATTCAGGAAACAGAATCACAACCAACCATGGGCCATTCTCTTGCTACTAGGCTAGGACTTAAATGGCACTAAGTTGTTTAAATGATTCCAAAAGAACTAGGATATGCTAAAAAATCACGGTAAGCCATAGATGCTTCACTTTGATAATTACAACAAGAGCTACGCAATAGAATGACAGAAACAATATAGCCTATTGTTCAACTAACTTCAGGAAAAGTACATATACTTTAAAGCTCTAAATTGTGCATAAGCATGATATTTTGCTAGCAAGTAAAGCTACACACATTGCAATACATGGATAAACCTACTTATATGACATTTCGCTATGAATGCGCGAACATTAACATACATTTATTGTTGACTACTGGATTCCAACCTTGTAGTTGCCTACTGACATGCCTATAATAACCAAAGAAATGGAGTAAACATGTTGGCTCATGTAAACTTGCATCTATGGTCACTTACTAGAAATGGCACTGAGAAGATCCACAAACGTTAAGAGGGAACAATAATTCAAGAAGTTAATTCGCACAAGCAGGATAGCATTTTGGCATAGAATACACCCAAAGGATATAGTTGGCTTAATACATTAAAACTATACCTACATACCTTGTCTTGGCCTCCAACATCCCATACAGTAAAGCTGATGTTCTTATACTCTACAGTCTCCACATTAAATCCTGGTCAGAGAGTAGAAAGAATTAAGAGCTTTATAAGTGAAACACAGGAATCCAATTCATAAAGCAATTAAAATAGGCAAAATTGACAAGAAGGAAAGCAGGTCAACAGAGAACTACTCAGTTGCGATGCTAATCCAAACAGTATATTAGCCAAATTCATCTAAAGAAATGTTCAACTTACCAATGGTGGGAATGGTAGTGACAATCTCTCCGAGCTTAAGCTTGTACAAAATAGTAGTCTTACCCGCAGCATCGAGACCCACCATGAGAATTCTCATTTCTTTCTTGGCAAAGAGCCTGCTGAAAAGCTTGGTGAAAGACAGCCCCATTTTTCGCAACTGCAGACACCAACAAACAAAAATGGGCAATCTTCCAACATATCCAACGGCAATCACTACTTACGAAGAAAGGAAAACGAATCTAAGAACAAAAATTGCCATTATTGAATTTCATTCCTGCAACATTATATGATTGCAATTACTAGATCTAATTCAACAAGTCCCGATCCAAATCAAGTTAAAAAAAATCATTAGGAAATAAGTTAAGAATGAAATAAACTTGAATTGTATTAGATCAAACGCTAAAGCCACGAAATACATCCAAATCTAACGCATCAACGCGTAATCTCGATAATTAAAACATATACAGGGCCAGGAAAAAGAGATTATAGACACAATGTTCTAGATTCGAACCATGTACTATCAATTAACAGATGTAGATCGAACAACAACAAAACCAGATCAGACAAAAAGAAGGCAACGGAATTTAAACAATCAAATAAAACGGAGAGATCTAAATCTAGGGTTAAGAGTGGTGGAGTGAGTACAATTCAGCGAATGGAACGACGAGAGATATGTAACATAAGAGAGTAGAAATACTGGCCTGAGGAAGAGAGCTGTATAGCTTTGGTGAAGATCTGGCTCCCCCTAAAAACACGAGCTGTCTTTCAATATTTACCCGGTTACTAAATTCGTATATTTATAGAACCAAACAGCTGTTCAATTGTTTCACGCCGCCACTGTTTTCTTTTTTCTTTACAAATTTTGAGCTGCTGATAATTACTGACGTCGTTGGAAGGCCGCTTGACCTGCACGTATTTGAGATTCTGGCCTGTTTGGATAATGAGAGACTCATTTCCTTGCTGAAGATTACAATTTCTGGAATGGGAATTGGGAGTTCCAGATGCCTTTTGGCATAATTGAATATCCAAATGCCATCCTTAATTAATCTTGAATTAAAGAAACGGCAACCATTGACCTATTTTGGTTTGGCAAAGTATAATAATTATGGAGTAAGGCCCTAAAACAGAATTAGGTGGGTACAAAAGGTTCAAATATGACAGCGAGGCCCATGATCCAATAACATCTAATGAAGCAAGCAAGATTTAGGTACAGAGGGAATGAACATGATGATGTTGGTACAAAATCAGACAGCCAGGCAATCAGTGTATGATCTCAGTACACATACATGGAATATAAAACTCATAACCCAAAACATGGGTCTCGTCAGTCCATAGGAATGCCAGTTTAAAGTTTTAGCATTTCTATCAGGGAGGGATATTTAGAACTCAGAAGATGTTTAGTTGATAATTTTGTCATCTGATTATATGGTAAATCAGAACAAGGTCACACAGCTGAATTAATGTCCGACCATCCTCCGGTCATCCTTTCAGCTTCTTCTCCACGTTCACCTGAAAAATTCATATGGGTTGTTCAAGGACGTTTCAATAAGCAATCATTCTTTAGGAGGCAAATATGAAAACAAGGAAATAAAGCAGCAAAAGACTTGAGTTACCAGTGCGAACTCTTATGACATCGGTGACAGGTACCACTGCACAACATTAGAACCACATTAGAAGGTCAGATTAAATCTCAAGAAATGGGCAGGTTCGTCCAATATGGCTAAGTAACAAACACACAAAACTTGAAGTAATCAATTTGCTTCCATCATATTTAGTGTACATGACAACTGTGATTAGCATCAAAGAAGCAAAAGAGGCAAGTGCATAAAGATTAGTTATTTGCGTGGTAGTGTGATTCAAAAGCTCACTTTGTCTGAAATTAACTAGCTGCTAACAAATTGCACCACCAAGGATCATTCAGTACTAGACAACATGATCGCCGCTATTTATTTCCCAACCACATTATTTTCACTTTCCTTCCCTAGCAAGTTATCCAAGCTGTGTAAAACAACCAAAATTAATTAATTCAGTTTAACCTGCAAAACAAAATTAGAATCCTCCTCAAAGTATAAGGAATCAAAGCTGCAATACGATATGGAGGAACTTAAATAAACTGCATAGAGATATAGACAATTAAGTGTAGCCCTCTCCTGCCAATGACACTGTCATTCTACAGGTTGAACATGTGACCTTAAGCTTTAAAATGAGTAGGCCAGCAATAGAGGAAACTGTATGAAGAAAACTTCTTTGTTGGCTCATTATAGGTCTTTGGTTTCCCCTGAAGATGCATTTATGAGGCTTCAAGCTTACAAAAGTTGCAGAATAAACTGGTATATATTGAGAGATTGACCACAAATGAACCACTTGGTAAAACCCTGGACAATAGATAAAGCAGCAAATACACCAAGTTGATCTAAAATTTTTACTTGCTTCATGCTGTAGTTGACTATATTTCACAGCTATAGAATTTAACAATAGAACTCGAAGGATTCCAAATCTAAAACTTTAAAATAAAAAAGTCTAGTCTTACAGAAAATCTTGCCGTCACCAATTTCTCCAGTCCTTGCCTCTTCTAACATTTTATCTATCACTCCTTCAACCTAAAACAGGATAATGGACAAGAATTTAGAAACAAATTGATTAGAAACATTTTTTTCTTTCTGCAGCAATAAACCAAGGAACTTTGCATTCCTGATAACTTCTGGAAGTCACCAGTTAAGAAACCAATTCTACATATACCTGGTCTTTGCTCACCACAATCTCCATCTTTACTTTGGCAACAAACTTGTCCTCAAAAAATTCAGAACCTGAACAGGAATAAATAAAAACAAGTTCAAGGGAAAGAGAAGGTAAGCATCAAAATATGGATTATCTTTAAATAATATATAATTTATATAAGCCAAATCAAATAATAATATTGTAAATGCCCCACCATCAGTGATAAAAATGTAAAATTAGAAGAAAATGCATACGAATAGATGTTTATATCTCATAATCAAATGCAAGAATAATGAGCTAACTCATGGAAATAATTTAGATAAACAGCAATGAAACTACCAAATTTCTCAGATCTAATTATAATGCATAAAAGTTACACTTGAAATCGAAGAAGTGGCCACAGGTTGGAGTGTGAGAAATAAACCAGAGCAAACTAATGTAATTGAAACTAAGCATAGTCATCTGAATGGAAAATTTGAACATTTCTAAAGGCCATTACTTACCACCATGCCTCTCTGTTGAACCACCTTGCGCGCCAAAGCCTCGAACATCAGAAACCGTGACACCACGAATACCCATTTTCAGCAGCGCCTTCATTTTTGAGAAAAGAAACCAAAGAGTACATAAGATATGATAGTCTGAAGACTTAAACTGTATGTAACCAATTCATGTGGCTAAAATAATTACTATGTTGGAGTTAAGGCATCTGTCTGTCCTTCTCAAACTCAGATACCTAATAGATATGCCAGTTTGAAATTCTTCATCTGTCAACTTGAAATTATAGAATCAGATGCTCAACAGCACAATTGAAAATCCTATACCTCGTCAACCTTTTTGCTTGAAAAAAATAATGCATTTTATGCTTTAGCTGATTACACAATGATTCAAGCGAAAAAAATAGGTTGCTCCCTTCTATCTCTCTCAAATACAAGTTGAAGAGGCTGGAAAGACTAATGCAAACCCTTCTTGAATGGAATGATCTATCAGCCAACAATAAGAGATTCACGCAAAGAGTAACACATCACATTTTAATTTCCTTGAATGGAAATTGTATTGCTGGACATTTTTTTGGTAGGCAAAGGGGCCATAATAACAGATAGGCAACCAAGACATTAGCATTGGAGCCCCCAGGAGAGTCTCATAGCTGTCATGAATTGTAAGGAGATGGAAATGTGGAGAACAGGACAAGTTATGGAAATGCGGAGCCTCATAGCCTCACAGCAGTTTTCACCTAACCAATCACACTATCAACACAGTGGACTTGAAAAACCTAAACTTGCTGGCAAAACATGATGAAAATATAATGAGGCTTGAGGAATGCACAAGCATCAAAAACATAGCAGTTTTGACTATCAATAAGGCAATTTGATTCTTTTAAACAGATTTTGAAGCCATAATTTCTGCAGATTTTGAATTTGTTTGACAAAATTTCTCAACCAAAAAAAAATGGCCATCACTATTTAGGGCGTTACAGCTTTTGAAAGTTAAAGCACTGAAAATGCATCCGAAGATCACAAAATTTTTTCTACATGCAGCTGAGGACAAGAACGTAGAGTTAAAAGACAACAAGTGAAACGGCTAGTGGTACTGTAAGTAGAATTTAATACATATTCATGTCCTGTTATTAATTTCAGTGCAAAGACAATAAAATGAAGAAATTCTATTTGTAATTATAAACAGCAGTGGCGAAATTTATTAGTTCTTACCGAAGAAACCTGCTGGACTCTCCACGGCCTATTTCATCCCAAATCCAGTAACAGTAAAAATGACAAGAAAAGTAGACATATTAATCTCAATCCCTTGAGGGGAACTGGAAATCCAAAAAGTCAAGACACATTTGCGTGCCAGATAACCACTCTCTACAGAATTAATATGACCGTATGGGTATAAGTAAAACCTTGAACTCAATACCTGAGAATGGCTTCCACTTTGTAAAACTTAGAATCAGGAATATAATCTACGGGCAACAAAACATAACACCATCAACATTTCAAATAATCAAACAGTATTCCCCACACATCAGAAACCCATAAACTTTGAAAAGAAAATGGAACGGAGACACTTTTAATCCGTACCAGGAGAGCTCTGGGCTCTTATAACAGGAATATTTGATGCATTTCTTGTGTATTTGAGCCGAGAAAACCGAGAATTGCTTAACCTGGGGAGGGAACTCGAATTTAAAAGAGGAAAAGCTTTGAGATGAGTAGGGAAGCGGAGAGGAATAAGTGACCCTGGTTTTACAATTGCAGCAGCCATGGTTTTGAAAATGGAGAGGTGCAGTGCGATTAAAATTACTATTACGGTCAGTGAGCTGAACGTCTGAAACCTCGCAGGTAACAATGCGGGGAGCTCTCTCGTTGTCAGAAATTAAAAAACCGGTGCTTTGAATTGACACGTGTGAATTGCCTATTGAATTTTCAGGACACTTGCTAGTTGCTAGGCTGTTCTTGTCGGTTGGGCTCCAGGTACCCTTTTTCTGGGCCAAATTTTGTATTTTCTTATACACAGCCCACGTTAATTTCCTTATCAGTCTGTCGTTTCTGAGCAAAATATTTTAGACCTTTCAGTCATTCAAAAGGTTGTTGATCTAGCTGCTTGCAACTATTAAACCTGGGGTTTGATCGTCGTCTGGTGGATACGAAGGCTTAAAAATGTCTGAAAAGCAAGAAGGTGGAGACTTTCTGTATAGGATCAGTACGGGTAAAGAGTGGGAAGAGTTCCAGAATAATGGATCTAGTTTTGGTGGAGAACTTGACAAATCCAGCGGTTGTTTCCATCTCAGTAAGCTCGACCAGGTCTCTGCCTTCATTTTATTCCTCGGCAAGCTTTACTGTTCAGTCTGTTAACGAGAATTTGCAATTTCTTTCAGATCTTTAATGTGTAGACAAAAATTGTTAGTGGAAAACCCGATATGAACTCAAACCATCAAGAAAGTTTCAAAACTACTAAAAGAACAGAATTAGATTATCTTATCTAACTAGCTATTTGAGATGGGTTCTTAGATATTTCGAAGACTTTGATATGCTCGCTATACTTTCAACTCTGCTTAGAGACCGGAAACTCATGCCATATTGGGATTTCTTATTTTGCAGGTGCAGTCAACATTACAGAATTTCTTTTTGAACAGTCAAGAGGATTTGTATCTGCTACAGATTGATGCTAAAATGGTGAACATATTCTTTCAATCTTTTTAGTGTCTTCACTTCAACTTTGTTTTAAATGAAAATCTTTTAAACGAAGATCTTTTAAATGAAAATGGATGTCATGGGCATTTGAGATATTCTGAATAATATGGAGATATTGGCTTCATATGTGAGGATGATGACCTCTCTGTTTTACTTGAACTAGATCAATGATGTTCAGTAGAGCCCGGGTGCTGCTTGTGATTCTAATGGGATATAGTTTTGCTTACTTGAAATTTTTGCAAGCCATTCAATTCACAAACAGAAGAAAACAGAAAAGATAAGAGTTAAATTTAGCAGTACAAACATATTATGTGTTAGGACCATTATATTTCAGTTTATTAATCTCAAATCAATTTAAGTGTAGCTGTCTTGGAAAATCTATTTGCATAGGTTTTGCTGCATTGCCAATAGAGGTTACCGAAGCTTGAAAAGCCAGTTCAAGAAGAAGATGGAACTTGGACGGAAAATATTTCACATTATGAGCATGGTAATACCAATGATTGAGGGTTAGCTTCTTGGAATAAGATTGTGTAGATTATCTACCAAAACATTTTAACTTTGTCATTATACTTAGTTAATACCAGAAGACTCGCAATGTGTGAGTTATTGTTGCTTGAGTATTCTAATAGAACTATGCAAGAAGAGAAAGCTAAAATGGATGATGTTTAATTATGCCCGCAAACATTTTCTTTGAATAAGTTGATTATGAATCTTGTAAGCTTGATACAGTCTTCCTTGGTTGGCATTGTATGAGCTTCTCTCTTACAAGTGTCAATGTTGCAGCTTGGCGATGGATTGATATATGAGTTTGTGGATGGTTCAAACAGCTTCCCTCATTTTTATGGCCCATCCCGAAGTTTTGCTCCTCTTCCATTAGCTGCAGTTACAAAAGCAGAGAAATTGTCTCTGTCAGATGGTCGATTTACCTGTTGTTTCCTGAATTAATCAATGCTGCTGAGTAACTTTGGATATGTATTCAGGATAATTCTCTACTGTGTGGAGAAAGTGTAGCAGAAAAATAAATTAAGTTGATCCTATCTGTATACTACGTATTGTTGTGCAAGGCCAATGGTTCTTACGATGACTTGATAAGCTGTTTCACCTTCGTGGATAGCAGCCAGGCTTGTTGAGCTGTGAAATGTATATGAATTTACTATGTTATATTTGAAATCCAATAGAACAAAACAACGTTGCAAGCGGGGACTAGCTCAGTTGGGGGAGCCATAGACTTAAAATCTGAAGATCACGTGTTCGGTTCAGGTTCACTGTAAATTATAAAATAATTTTTTAATTTGTCTTATTGTAGTGTACTTAGACATAAGTCGGGTACATTTAGTGTCTCGTATGATTCTCATTTAGATTAAGCCTAAAAGGTTTTGGGCCCATGTGCATGTTTAGCCTTTTGCCACCTTAACGCAGAGGCAGCGAGTTTTACATATAATGGCAGTGCACTTGTCCCTCTGAGAATCAGCATTGACAGGTGGTGTGAATACTGGATTTATCCAACGAGAGAGAAAGTTAATGCCAACAAGCTACATATTATCCATTGCCAGGACCATGATCCTCCTAATTAAAAGTCTCATCACTTGATGTTGCTTGTAGTTAGATGGATATGCTCTTCTCTGGCGTGTTGGCCAGGTGAGAAGTCTGCTTATCAAATTTGGTGGCTCAAATGCGCACACGAGAGGAGTGTTAGCGGGCACCAGATTTCTAATCCACCTCCCCTCGCGGGCCACATTACGTTTTCTCACAGAGGCAAAGGCCATTTAGGCGACGGCCTGCTAGTTGCTTACTTTTTCCATGAACTCAGTTTCTCCGTCCTCTTTTATGTGGTGCTGTAATAACTAAAATTCTGTGTACACGACACTGGGATGTGTACCTAAAGAACTTGCCTTGGAACATTCCAATAATAGGGATCTCGATCGGGTTGACTGTCTTTGTGTCCATGTACAAGGTTGGCTGGCCAAGCCTTTGATAACGGACTGCTCAAAATCTGTAAAGAAATGAGATCAGTTTTTAAAACACCATCATGTATCTGGACATACCCACCATCAAGTAAAATCTCTTTGCCAAATACCGAACAATATGGTATATAAGATCAGAATATTCCATTTGAGGTTAATTAGAAAAGTTTTCCTTTCCATTTATGCTCCTTCCTGAAAATTAAGGTGGCTGCAATTTGCCTTATTTTTAGTAGACTTTGAGGATCCATTATTATTATTTTTTTCTGGTTTGTAGCAGCTAATGGCGGGCCTCCAAATAATTGCAATGATAAAGCAACGTGCGGCCAGCCTGGTTACAGCATTTGCAGCAGTGTATCGGGGTACCTTAATTGTTCGGGATGGAGTTCAATACCTGAAGCTGCCAATAGGGTTGTTGCTATATTCTATTACTATAACTCCAGTAAGGCTCGCTTGACACGCAAATAAACCTATATTTACAGGACTGGAGGGAAGATAAGAATGATGAGAATCACTGTTCACCAAATTGGACCTTGATTCCAATAACAATCGCGGTGAAATGACAATAAGATCATTAATACTGGACAATCATGCTATACTTACAGTACTAATCCCAATTTTGAGTGCATGCATGTGTGACATGCAGTTGCTTTGAACAACAAGTTTCTGACGCACTACTCGATCAGTCATGCTATATGACAAAGAACTCTGATTGAACTGAGTTGTAGGAATGGAAATTAATGTAGGTCCCTTAGCTTAGTGGCATACTTAGAAATCACAGTTTTTAACATTAACGGCCAAAATTGTTGTTGAGAGGGAGCGATCCATCATCAAAGGCATAAACCCATAATCAATTGAAGGACCTACCACTTGGTCAATGGTGAGATTATGAGAATGATGGATCTACCTTTCTCGATAGAAGCTTTTGTCTTTGCCTCACAATCCCTCAATTGTGAACCAGAATAAATAAAGTTCTGTGCTGTGCCAGACAAAATCATTTGAATAAGCAACTTCAACAGTGTAGTTATATTAAAGCCAAAGAAGAAAAGAGAGAAGACCCCTTGTATTTTTTCGCCTGCACCAGTTAGCTTTGCCCTAGCTCTCCCTCCCATTTCTTTATTTATTGCGTAGAGTCATGGGCCCTTGTGGGCATATGATTTAGTGTGAAAGCTGTAAAAACTATCCACCGCACAAAATTAAAAAGAAAGGAAAAGCTGAATATCCCTCCATAATTATATGGCGATTAGTATTTGTGAAGGACAAGATAAGACAACCATTCTACCCAGGAAAGAAAAAGAAAGAGAACAGTACATTGGCACTTTTGTTCGTGGAGGTCTACTGTCATCAAGATGTGATTATTTATGATTGAAATTCAAGCCTAATAATTCGACTGGCAGAAAAGAGCATCGCCATTGACAAGCAAAATGGTTAGCTTTAATGCATGTCTTTGTTCTCTCTTTTAACGTGTGTATGCCTTTGATGTTGTATATTTTGTTTCGGAAACTTCAGAACCTGGTTAACTGAAAAGTTCTACAATATGGATTTTGGACTAATTAATCTGTAACCCAACCTCATGTTCACAGCCCAGAATCAAACAGAAAATGAATCCCACATGAGGAATGCTGGTATAATAGAAGAAAGAAATTCATATGTAACTTGCCAATATGCAATTGATTTGCTGGAAATTACAAGGGATGGGAAGGCCATCACATGGAACCTTTAGTTGCTTTCTCCATTTATGAATGCAGGAACCTGGAATTCTGATTATCGGACTTCATCAATCATTTTGTTCGTTTTAAGATTAATCACTTGTTTATAGTATGGTCAACCCCACGCCACAAACCAAATATTTTGTGACCTTTAATGAAGATGCACGAAGAACAACATATATAAAAGAGTTGGTAGATACTTTGACTCTAATCGAAGTGCTCTCTTTGCCAAACACTTTTAGAAGCTGATTAATAATTTAATCAAAAGAATTAATGGAATCTCTCTCTCTTTTTACCTTTACTTATGTTCGGTATTTCTCTTTCAGATTCTCATGTTTTCTATTCTTTAATTTTCTTTATGATGGCGATGGTGGTATGATCATTGATAACCTGACATTAATATATTTGCAAAGATGATTGTAAAGACATTCACATCGTAACTTGGATTGGATCCAAAACTATTTAACTCTTTTGAATGAATGGGAAGACAAGAAGGATTAGTGCAACGAGGGTAATAACGAGTTGCAGCTTTTAAGATTGACAAGAACATTTTGTTCTTCTCTTCCTCTCGCATCACATCAAGGAAATGAAAGTGCTCGTTTTATCAACAGCTACCGTCAAATGTCAATAGCTCACTTCGGTAAGAGATCAGGATAATAGGAATCATACATGATCATTCCAGGTGGCTCCCCATATACGAGTTCTAGTTCCAACCATAAGATTAGGGTTTTGCTTTGTCTTTCCCGGCTGCAGTGACGTAGCTGGGTCAAGCAAAGAATGACAAAAACTAAGATTTAACACATAATTTCTACTTTTTGTGGAAAATTTCGGTAAAAGATATAAAGTAAGATTGACAAGGCGCAATGGACGTTCAGATGGATTGATTCGACATTTGTATGTCTAAAGCAAACTCAGCTAGTTACCTTACGAGAGGTGCTTTTTGTATTTCGGAAGATACGATAGCCAAAATGAGTTGTCCAAAGCACATGGCCATCATTGGAATAATAGCAATTTTCACAGAACTCCCCTCCTCGATTGCAAAAAGACGCAGTAGGATTCAAGAATCAGGTCAACTAACTTTATTATGGTTCACCCAAGGCCCAAATGAAAGTTCCCATATCATTCTTTCAACATTCGATCTATGGGTGGTCTCTTTTCTCCAATCTCGTTATTAATGCAAACCCAGTTCATGATCATGGAGTAAATACCATTCCTGTATTCTATACACATACCGCAAGATAAAATAACTTGAACCAACAGAAAAAATCCATCAGTAAATTCTCTGAAAAGTGAAAAAGACCTTGTGGATCAAAAGTTAAGTGTGGTTAACTACTGAAATGAGTTAAAGACATAGGCATTGATATCATGGAATTGCAATGGTCCTTCTCTGGTTCGGTTAGATATACAAAATTAATGTAAGTCAAACTTCTTCACTAAATTATGCAATGCAGAGAGCGGTGATATAGTGTACGTAGTCACACCTGACGTTGGGGTGAATTATCTGAATGCTGAAATGATCCGACGGACCTGATCCTATCAGGATCAAAATACTGAAAGGACCGATCATCAAGTGGCTCCAAAACTATCCTAATGGACGGTGACATGCATGGCCCCGTAGAAACGAGAAGGCGTAGAAGTGGGAAACATCAAGGACGTAGAGGATTTGCATCCCCTGGCAATGACAGACTACTTCAATAGTTCGCTTTCGTTTAATCTTGACCACGTGGCTACCTGCAACAGACATATACTTCCCCCTTCTTTCCAAGAACCTTATTATATATTTGAGTCCTTCCTCGCCTTCTTCACCCCCCACATTGCACCAAGTAACACTTTCAAAAACTTAGTGTTGCCCCGATGGTCATCTCTCCATCCTAAATTCCAAATCATTAACGTCCGTCACTCTTTCTCCAAATATAACAGATGATGTAGATGTAAGTTTGGTTCGTGCATTGATACCTTGAATCCTACTCCAAGTTCACGTGTAGTTTAATCATCCGCGTCTCTAGGATTAACTCTATCGTCTTTCTTCTCTCACTGCCTGGGTTGATTTAGTTAAGAACGAGTGCTTGATCCTTCTTTTCTGAAGTTATTTGTTTAAATTCTTGAGCACCCAAAGTTATGTAATTAAAAGGTTATTAATCGTTTTTATCAGTGCTTGCAATGGCATTCTCACTCCAATCTGCAACTGCGAAAAATAGCCCGTAGCTGCCTTTTTTGCTTTTCTTGATAGTTTTCAGAGCTGACATAGCATTAGAAACCGTAGTAGAAGAACGTACCATATTGAATTTTGAGTAGATATCCAACAATGGAAGAGACATTTGTACCTTTTCGTGGGATTAAGAATAATCTTCGAGGAAGATTGATGTGTTACAAGCAAGATTGGAGTGGAGGCATTAAAGCAGGCTTCAGGTTTGTACTCATATCTTTTTTGCAGGTTATACAAGAATATCGTTTTTATGAATTGTGTATGATGTTCAATTCGTTTGTATTGCTGAGTTTTAATACGATCTTTGGAGGCTGATGCATAATATTTCCAGGATTTTGGCTCCCACCACATACATATTCTTCGCTTCCGCGATTCCAGTCATTTCATTTGGCGAACAACTGGAGAGAGATACCGGTAATGGACACAACTGTCAATAACAAGTTTTAAACATTCCATTGATTCTTCTTTTAACTACTTTTCAGTGTCAACCTTTCTAGCTTGGAATTTTCACACACACACGCGAAAAGGGTGGAGACTAATGAAAACTACTGCATAGAAAATAAGAATTATGAAGGTCAGCAAGTGTGCTGTCAAATTTTATTGCCATATATAAAATCTTCACCATATACATGCAGAGGGAGTGCTCACGGCTGTTCAGACCCTGGCATCTACTGCGCTCTGTGGGATTATACACTCAATCATAGGTGGACAACCTTTGCTGATATTAGGAGTGGCAGAGCCTACTGTCATTATGTACACATTTATGTTTAACTTTGCCAAAGAGAGAGCAGATTTGGGTCGCAATCTGTTTCTAGCATGGACTGGATGGTCAGCTAATTTCTTCTTATTTTCATTGCATGTGCTGTTGATGTTTTTGGTTACCCACATTCAAATTCTCCTTAACTGCGCTTGACACAACTTAATTGTTTGATCATTTAATTTGTAGGGTATGTGTTTGGACAGCATTACTTCTGTTCATTCTGTCTATCTTAGGAGCTTGCTCCATTATAAATAGGTTCACCCGTGTGGCAGGAGAACTCTTCGGTCTGCTTATTGCAATGCTCTTCTTGCAGCAAGCTATTAAAGTAAGAGAAGTTCTTATTCTATTATATTTCTCATTTGTATTTACTGTATTCATGGTTACTTCAATGCTGAATGAATTATGTTACAGGGACTAGTGGATGAATTTCGAATTCCAGAACGAGAGAATCCAAAATCAGTTCAGTTTATACCTTCATGGAGGTTTGCAAATGGCATGTTTGCTCTGGTTCTGTCGTTTGGCCTTCTGCACACAGCATTAAGAAGCCGAAAAGCAAGGTCGTGGCGATATGGGACTGGTTAGTGTGCAACTAACTTGGTGAAAAAGTATTTCTCTATTTACAGCATATAAGTCGGCAACCTTGATTACTTCAGGAATATGTAGTATTCTCTCGGAATTGTTTTCTTTTCATTTTTTAGATTTTAATCAAATTATTTGGATAGGTTGGCTAAGAAGCTTGATAGCAGACTATGGTGTGCCACTTATGATTCTGGTGTGGACAGCTGTTTCTTACATACCAGCTGGAGATGTTCCCAAAGGAATTCCCCGACGCCTCTTTAGCCCAAATCCATGGTCGCCTGGTGCATATGAGAACTGGACTGTCGTTAAGGCATGTTTGATTGCTCTCAATCCGAGTAATTTTGTTTCTATGAAAGATCAAATACTGATTTCTGTACAATTCAAAATGTCAGGACATGGTAAACGTTCCCATTTTCTACATAATTGGAGCCTTTATTCCAGCAACGATGATTGCTGTGCTTTACTATTTTGACCATAGTGTAGCATCCCAACTCGCTCAGCAGAAAGAGTTTAACTTGAGAAAGCCATCATCTTACCATTATGACTTGCTTCTTTTGGGGTTTTTGGTATGCAATTGACTTCCTCTTGACCCCTCACTGGCTACAATGTTTTCCCTTTTGAATATAGTTTTTATGTGCACTCCTTAATGCTAAATTGCACGTTTAATATGGCAGACCTTACTGTGCGGAGTTATTGGAATACCGCCGTCTAACGGAGTCATCCCTCAATCTCCGATGCATACAAAGAGTCTGGCTACTCTTAAACATCAGGTGTTCTTTGCTGATTCCTCTCTATGAAACACGACAAATATAACTAACTTCTGATCATATTTAATCGTCACACTCTGCTCATTTTGCAGTTGCTCCGAAACCGGCTTGTTGCAACAGCACGCAAAAGTATGAGGAAGAATGCTAGCCTGGGACAGTTGTATGGCAATATGCAAGACGCCTATCAACAAATGCAAACCCCTCTAATCTACCAGCAGCCCACAGCTCAAGTATTGTTAATTGATACATCAGTTGATATTAATTTTCATGATTTAGTACATTCCTGCTTTTCTTTTCTGTGAAATTAACAAAAGTTTCAGGCTCTAGGTGCATATATCCATGCTGTTAAATTTAAATATAGTTCTGAGCTACCGTTCTCAGGTGATTTACAAATATGATTCCACTCTGATCGGTCAACTGTAGCAAAAACATAGAGGCTATAGCCACTGCACGATTTTGATAAACTCTGTAAAGTTGGAATTCAGTAACAGTATATCGTGATCTTTCGTTTTTCAATCATCTAACTCAGAGGGTCAAAATCCTCAAGTTGCTGAGAAACTTAACGAGGTTCACATTCTTGCGCAGGGACTAAAGGAATTGAAAGAATCAACCATTCAAGCAGCATCATGCACAGGCAATATAAATGCTCCAGTTGATGAGACTCTGTTTGATATTGAAAAGGAGATTGATGATCTTCTGCCTGTCGAGGTAAAAGAACAGCGTGTCAGTAACTTGTTTCAGGCCATAATGGTAGGAGGATGTGTTGCAGCAATGCCCTTCCTAAAAATGATACCAACCTCAGTCCTTTGGGGCTACTTTGCCTTCATGGCCATCGAAAGTTTACCTGGTAACCAATTTTGGGAGAGGATCTTATTGCTCTTTACGGCACCAAGCAGAAGATACAAGTAACATTGTCAAATCCTTGTATTTAGATTATCACAATTTTGATCTCTCAGCATAATAATGTCTAAGATAACTATCTTTGATGCAGAGTCCTTGAGGAGTCTCATGCCACATTTGTGGAAACTGTGCCCTTCAAGACAATTGCAATATTCACCATTTTCCAGACAACTTATTTGCTTCTCTGTTTTGGGCTTACCTGGGTTCCAATAGCTGGGGTTATGTTTCCTTTGATGATCATGCTACTGGTTCCCGTAAGACAATACTTTCTGCCCAAGTTTTTCAAAGGGGCACACCTTCAGGACTTGGACGCGGCAGAGTACGAAGAGGCACCTGCTTTGCCTTTCGTTCTTGCAACAGTAATATTTCTTGTCTAACTATTTAGGACTTTGAATTGACAAACGAAATTTCTCATATTCATCAAATGTTTGGTGTTTCTCAAAACAGGAGGCAGAGCTGGGAGCTGGCGCTTCTTTTGGAGGGGACGGAGAAATTTTAGATGAGGTTATCACTAGAAGCCGTGGTGAATTTAGGCACACGAGCAGTCCTAAAGTCGCGAGCTCCAATGCAACGCCAGCAAATGATCCTCTAAGACTTCAAAGCCCGCGTTTTCGACAGAGTCCTCGCCTCAGTGAGCTAAAAGGGGAGAGGAGTCCCCGCGTCACTGGAAGAGGTCTTGCTAGTCCAAAAACTGGAGAATCAAGATTTTCTAATTTGGGAAAGAGTCCTCAAAACTAAGGTGTGATATTAGTGGGAAAATATATTTTTTTTAAAAATCCACTAGTTTGATCTATCTGTCTGTAAGGTGTTTAAATGGCTTGTTGGCTTGTCCTGTTTTCATTGCTGCGTGTGGTTTGGATTGGCACCGTTGTAAAATTAATCTCTCTTTCTGCTGAGCAAATATGTAACAATAGAATTAAGTGGCTTGCCTTGTATAGGAAACTCTTTATGTTAAAAATCAATTTACCTCTATTCCTCAGTTCCTCTGTTCTTGCCCACGGAGAGACAATCCTGCAATGATAACATGAAAGATAAATTTACGACATATAATTGAATCATATTATCCCTCATCATCACCAGAAACTACGGGCATACGGTTCAAAGATACAACCACATGCCGTTGAAAAACCTTTGTCGAGGAAGTTCATCTGGTAACCTGAAATCACTTGATTTTTCAAAGCATGAATGCCACACACTGTTCACAACGTATAAGTATGTAGGTGCATGTTGGAGTACGAACATATTACACAAGAAAAAGTGAGCACCCTATAATCTTATCTGTATAGCCTTTTACTTCTATCATATGCATTATTCGTGTCATTGAGATCATTGCAATCCAACAGAGAAGTCAACCATCCGATAACATCGTCATGAAAATAAACAAGTGAGTGCATTTTGGAATGCTAGTTCGGAAACGAGCATTCAGGAACAGTTCCAAGAGGAAAATTAAAAAGGAGTGGCCATAAAATTTCCTTGCAGCATTTATTGAAGTGAATAGAAGCGGAGTCATCTCATAAATCATAATTCTCTGTAGCAGGAAGGTATGTGGATGAAGGAAGTGCTGTTGTTTTCATAGAATTGACTCTATGGGTTGTATTCTTCCTGTCTATCATTATAAGCCCTGGTCTTTTTCTAGTGATTTCAGGATCTTTGTCTTCCTGTAGAATTCTATGAACCAACTTTAAAAAAGCTTAATCATCTTTTGCTTCTGTTCAAAAAGAGAACAAGCTTGACATCATCAAATTTAAAGAAACATGAATTCGATGCATTTGATTCGAGTGAAGATAGGACACATAAGTCGATCATAACCTAACCTTCGTCTGGTCTCTGCTTCATATGTGGTCAGTAACAGAGATACACGGAGAATTACTCATCAAAATCTTGCTTGAATTTTCATCAATTTGTACTTTATTTGTTTAACACGCATGAGTGCAATCATAATCTGCACGTGGGTATGTTGGATTGGCTTGATGGGTGGTTGTGGATTGTGAAAAGCTTACTGAAATTACATCACGGTTGACATTAAAACATAAAAAATCATAAGTTGCGTCGTCATTGATTACGCCGTGAAAATTATTTTGTCGAACACCATGAATGCATGCACCTTTTCTCAGAGGAACACCGCACAGAGGTAAACGGACTTACAAGAGACTGCATTCTAGACCTACACAGGCATAGTTTTATCACATATATCTAAAAAGGTGTACAATTTCAATAAGACAAGGAACTAGTTGCAACAAAACCTGTATTGACATGGACATGAACATATCAAAAACAGTAAGTGGACTACAATAAGACAAGGAACCATGTATGATAGTGGAAAACAACATGCACGGCGAAGAATAGTTAAAATATTTCCACAAAAACATTGACAAGGGAAGAGCACGAACGTAGAGACCCAGTACAGTGCTTTTGATAGTGAAGCAAAAGCTTATAATGGAGCTTAACTAATTGCATGCTTTGGAAAGGGTTTAATGTTCTCACAATTTTGATCTGTGATTGATTCCTGGTGGCTTTGTTCTTGTCCCAACTAATCCCACTCGCTTGGCCGAACTTTTACTCACCCTCTCAGTGACCAATACACTGAATCTTGTAACATTAATCAACCGAACCGACAATTCAAAGAATAATAAAACGGAAAGGTTTTCTTTCACGTTACGGTGTCTGACAAAGTTAGATTCTTAAAGCATATTTATAATTGAGTAGCGTAATTTAAATCTCCTCGAGCTTAACCAATAAAATGTTATGTTTTCTTTCCAACGTTATTCATTCTCCTTTCAGGCTTTCACTTGGGTTACGGATTAGCCAGACCCACAAATTTTTAACATCAACAAACACTGGCCCAAGAGGGGATTGACCACTTGTTCGTTTAAGTAGTTGGTCTGGGCAAGAGTACCAAATTGCTTCATCGACCCCGGAGTGAATTTTCCAAAGCTTACATTGGAAAGCACCCCAGTTTTCGGTTAGATATAGCGAGTGTAGAAGTGCTTCCCTTGAGTTTTTAAGAATCGGGCCTACCCTTACCTCGCAGCACGAGGCATGTCCAGACGAAGGGGCCTTCCGTGGAAGACTGTGAATCATATTATGAGTAGAGGAATATGAAACAGTAAACGCAAACTGTTCATTAAAATATCTCCGACACTGCAGTCCTGCGCGTACCACTGAGACACCAGAAATTAGTACCTGCTGCTGTAGGAGACTGGAAACGTAAGGTCGCATTATTCCACTGACTCCATCGGTTCCTGAAGCTTTTCCTTGGTGAGTGGTCTACATTTCACAACAAATTGCGAAAGATTTTCTCGTGAGTCAAGTATTTTCTATCCAAATAAATGCTTTTTAATCTGGCTAGCTTAAATTAAATGCTCTTTAGTTGGCAAGCGAACGTTGAATTCCACCAGGAACTCGAATGAAGGAAGACGTCGATCTGTTAAGATTGCAATCAATGTCCGTCATCATTACTGCGCATTCTTTCATTCTAGTATTACAGCTTTTGAATCCATATTAAAGATATCAGTACATCACACAACTCAGGAAAATGAGTACACAAATTCTTCACGAGCATTAAGAAAAATTATGAACTATTACATTAAAGGGCCAGCTTGAGGTCTAAAGCGTCATCGTCTTCTCGTTGTCTCTTCTCTTCTGTGTTGCTGCAAGGAATGGGAAATATTACCGGTGGTTTTCTAAACTCAATATCCTCCGTGAAATCTTGCCATTCAAACTTCGGAACCCAACTGGATTTCTCGTCGTGACCGTCATCTATCCTTCTCATCTTTTTCTTCTGCTTCTTCTCTTCCAACTCGTTGAGTTCCCTTTTTCTGCGATTACGCGCCTCGTGGAAGTTTCTAATCAGAGCGAAAAACTTCTCCATCTCCTCCTCGTCTATCTGATCGTTTTCGCCATTGTTAACGTTTCCCTCAGCTTTCTTATTTTCCATATCTCGATCGTTCCATCGACTGACAAATTACCAAGTAACGTACCCAAGTTTCTCAGTGTCGGTGTCGTCATAGCCTTCGTCCCTCCAATTTATAGAGGTAGGCAGTCGTCGTCGACCACAAAAATCTGAAAATACCCTCGTAGCCCACGTGAGGCAGCCCCGCGTATGGTCAGAGTCTATGGGCATAAATGTCAATGTGTCGGAGTTATTCGGTGGACCGCGTCATCATATTTACGTGTAAGTTAAATGTTTGCGGATGACGTATAACAAGTGACGCTATCGGTGGGCGCGTCTTTCAGATTCAGTAGATTTTATTAAAAACTGTGACATCGAGAAATGGGCAATTCAGGTACGTTTTCTTTTTAATTATAAAATATTTTATACAAAAATTTAAATTAAATAATAAAATATATTTATTATATTTTTAATTTTAAATATATTTTAATATAAAATCTTATTATTTTTATTAAATAATGAGATTATTTTATTTAACATTTATATTTAATAAAAAGATAATAGTAAAGTAAAAGATTCATTCCCTTATCAGCCAAATGGCTTCGGGGCGGCTCCCCAGTTCGAGTCGTTGCTTGACTAAACATGGGGGAAAACCAATTGGCAGGGTTTCTCCAATGGTCAAAGTCAAACCACCCACATGTTTGTTAATGAAAGTAAGCATTGTGTACAAGGCGAAATTTGACATTCGGAGCATTATCAAAAGACGAACATTTATTGCACTAACAGATGGTAATTTCTTTTGACCAAATTTGCCGGTATGATCCAGAACCCAACACGGCAGTCTCGTTTTCCTTCCAGCAGTTAGAGCTTGCCATACACGCTCTTCAACCTACCCGGTAGAAAAACAGAAAGACCACGAGACCAGCAAATCAATACAAACTGATGCATCAAAGGGAGAGTTTGAGGTCTAAACCATCATCTTCTTGTGATTGTTTCTTCTGATCCTTTTTATGGCTACAAGGGCCGGGAAATCTAACAGGTGGTTTTCCAAACTCGATCTCCTCTGTGAAATCTTGCAGTTCAAACTTGGGAACCCAACTGCTGGAATATTGCAAACCGTGATGGATCCTTCTCATCTTATTCCTCTTTCTCTTCTCTTCCAACTCACGGAAGTTTTTGATCAGAGCAAAAAACTTCTCCATCTTCTCTTCATCTCTTTCATCTTCTTCGCCACTGCGAACGTTTCCCTCGATCTTACCATTTTCCATGGCAGATGCAATTGAATGAAACGTGTTTCTGATTGTTGGTGTCAATATCATCGTCTTCAATTTGTCTATTTATAGAGGAAGATTGTGAAAGACTGAGAAAATATTTAGAGAACCCCTCCCACATAAAGATCAACTGTCACTTATCACATAATAATTCTGCGGGTGGCATCAGTATATTTACGTAAAAGCTAATTGATGGTAGATGACGCTATCTGAGACGATGGCTATACGTTTCTTTATGCACATTACCTGCGTTGATTAATTTGGTAGGATGTTATTTTAAAATTTGACCACCAAAACCAGTAATTAGTCTTAATTCCACACCCAGATGGCTTCATTATTAGTTGGGGTCGGCTTTGGCCTATACATTGGTCATGCAGAATTGATTTTCAACCTTACACTGAGAAAACAGGTTATGGAAATTTATGGTATTACCATTATTGGTGGAACCCTACAGAAGTGAGTGATTATCGGAGGACATTGGTATGGTGATTGTCTCCCAAGTGGTAAAATGCCACATGGGTGGTCGGGCCAAACTATTATTGTCACTTGTTAGGCATTGGTTAGGGAAGTAATTATTGTATAGCAGGGGAAGTTAGGTGAACCAGGAAAGGTGGGTCGGCAATTATTTGTATTTTGGAAGCATAATCATGCATCTGCCTGGCAAATTATAGTCCCTCACCAAAACATTCATCTGCTATCCAGATCATTTTATAGTATTATTATGTCCAAAGCCATGCAGCCCGCTGTGAAGATTTAAAGATGCCCTCAATCAAAAGAATTAATTGTCTCTGATTCCAGATTTCTCCATTTATGATTGTGGAAGAGAGCTCTGCCCCAATTATCATCTCTGAAAGTAGCTTGAGGCAGCGTGGGTCGTTTAGGCCCGGGGCACTGTTCCAAATCTGAAGAAGGGCCTAATACGATTCGTGAACAAACATGTCAATAGAAGCTAAGATTTTTTCTGTTCCGAGATAGAAACACAGAAAATTTAACAGTGGTCGGCTCATAGTAACTGTAAGGGATGGTTGATCATCCATTTTGTCAGCCAAAGGTATGTCAGAGTGTAATCAATCGGAGAGAGAATATGCATCACCAAAAGGAATGATTCTCAGGGTTAAGTAAAAGTCTGAATATGCTTTCTTAAGCCAATTGTTTAGGATTTAACATGAAACTCAGAAGATAGCCGCATCATATTGGCAACCATTTGAACAAACAAAAGCAACCTGTGAATCATTCGACATAAAAACCTTACATGAAAATACTAAATAAGTACAAGAGAGAATACCGATGATATCTTCTCGCCTTGTGTCATACAATTAACCAACTACACTATCAACGCCCTCCCTGGGATCGATCCCATGGGGCGGCTCCTTAACCTGCAATATCACTCTGAATAGCAGAGCACTAAAGTGAAAGCGTCAGGTCTAAGCCTTCTTTTATCTCTTCTTTTTCAGTTCCTTGTTTAATTTGAGAAGAACCAACTGCTACATTACTTACAGGAAGATGATGGTTTTTCAATTGGTCAATCTCTTCCAAGAAATCTTCACGTTGAAATGTAGGCTTCCAAACTTCAACCCGCTGCTTATTTTCCTCACGTCTATTATTCTCCACCTCCTTCGTTGCATATGATCCCCTCATCAGACGGTCACGAGCCTCTCGTAAATTTTTAACAAGAGAATAGAACTTCTCCATCTTCTCTTCTTCATTATCTTCCTCTTCTCGATCATGGTTAAACTTCCTCTTCTTGCTTGCAGTTGCAATATTCTCCATTCTGTATGCACACAGTCACAGAGACGAACCTATCACGAAGTTAAGAACACAGAAACAAACTATATGCTTTCTGAGGTTGCTTCCTGGAAACTCCGAATTATAATAGATCTCCGTCAAGTTATTACTATTATATCGGTGTGTAATTTTATCCACATATGAATTATTCCATGACCAAAATCTCCTCCTCATCTGCGGAACAGACTGACTTACTCTTCATCCAGGTACTGAGCTGGTTGGGGACATATACGACCTATACATTCCCATGCATGATATTTGAGTAAATTCACTCATACAGTGTTGGTGCCGTGTAACATTCGTGGAATCTCAATCTTTCTCCATTGTCATTTTATGTACCACGCGACGCACATATTATGACATTGCCAATGAGCGAATTCTTTCTTCCCTTTCACTGTTTAGTTCGCGTCTCTCGCTGAGGGATTGGATTTTGTTTAGTGTTTACGTTTTTCCAACCCGTGGGCCACGCGGGGCTCTGACAATTTGCAAAGACTACTACCAGAACAGTGAACGACACCATGTATTATATTGATAACAAGGTAGACAACAATACAACTGTGGTAAAGAAATTGATCTTACACTGTACATAGTCTGAATGCTGACATGTACTAGCGTAGACTTCTCTACAAAGTTAAAGGGGAAAGGAAAAAACCTCTTCATCGAGCAACCATTGATTCGCAAGACTCGATAAAGAACCGAAAGAACAACAACAAAAAAAAGGGGAGAAAGTTTTGAAGCACATGTCACGTTCTGGAAGCCCTTGTTAAGCAACTAATTTAAGGGAAACTTCCAGGTTTTTTTCTTCGTCTTCGACATGTAAGAACTGAAACTAGAAGGATACAAGTGGCGGCCAGGATCATAACGTGTGTCCGAACAAGAAGCATATTGAAAACAAACACAGGAATCACGGGACGAAGTAATTATTTGGGTTGATTTTTGTTTGTCACTTTAGGTATACAAAGAGGAGATAGACATCAACGCCAAGGATGCTGGATGTATATGAACAGATATTTCAAAGTTGCCACTCATGAGCCATAAGGCGTCCTCTTTTTGGAATAATCCTATAATTCAAAGAGTAATTTCTTATTCTCTCTGTCATCAGAGTTCATAGCTTCCTGCATTATCATCTACCAGTCAATGGTTTTGTTATCCATAAGTGTTCCAAGTATCACACTGTGATGGGGAAAAATTGTCCTAGTCTGGTCGTCAGCGAAGAGAATCGTAAGACTAAGACATGCTCATTTGTTCGGCTTCTCTTTGAAGAATCAGGCCTCGATTCGAAGGCCCTTGACTGTTTCGTACCAATGCTCAAATGGGCGTTTTGCGCCCAAATGGATCATTTCGAGTTTTGACCCTATTGCGTAAAGGCTTTGCAGGCCTATGTGAAATAAGATCGAATTTAGGCAACTGAGAACTGGCTATTCGTTATTCTTCACGCTTTATCCTTGACATTCTGACCTCGCAATCTCACAAAGCAGACCGAAAGAAAATATTGTTATTATATTTATATCGATGCATTATAGGGGTTAGATGAGAGATGGTGTTAGTGGGCTCGATTCCTTCTCTCTTTAATCTTTATGGGGTGGGTTAACTTTAGCAGCAGCCTTCCATGCCTACATTCCTGCGGTATTCCCTCCATTTCCATTACCATGGCAGTGTTAGTTTCTGAATTTTGCTCTCTAAGTTGCGAAGACCAAAACCACTTATCTTTTACTTCCTTTAACATGTATACATTTTCCTTTGTCTCCCTTCTGTATCCTTGAAGCTTTTTCAAATATATCAACTAAAAACTTTTGGTAATATGTTGAAATATTGTTGGATCAGATCATGGATTGCGAAGATACTTTCCCAACTACTTCACCATTGTCAGTTACCATTCAGATTCTACAATAGGTTAATCGTATACATTCCATTATCACAAACATTGCTACCTGCCTGATTTTAGGGTAGAGAAAAAGAGGAAAGAGACACTAAGATCTAAGTTGGTATGCGAAATTCGGAGTGAGAGATTGAAAAGGTGAATTTAGTGGGTGGCAATTGGATTTTAGCTCGTGCGCCGACCTCCACTTTTGCTTTTGTCTTTGATACTTGATATATACTCTATATTCTTGTCTATGATTAGTAGCCACTGCGCGTGCCACTGAGATATTGAGTTGGGCGTCCCTCCACTTTCCCCCAATATTAAAGCTATTCTGAAACCGACAAATATTCTTGAATTGACAAATCTCTCTTCAAACCTCTCACTTTCATGTTGTAGTTATTCTTCTTCTTGTGGATTTTCATGCCTTTTCTTCTGCTCTGCATTAATTTGCTTGGTATGATCTTTTGACACAATGTTCCACGGGCATTGTCATGTACTGCTCATATGGCATGCTGAAAGCTGGAATATTCTGCTTTCTGAATTGTATTTAAACTAATGCTTTGCTGCATCCACCACTTAAACAGTGACTTCTATTTGGAGTACATCATACTGTTAACCAACAAGTCGTTGTAATTAGCTGTACATACAAGTAAGAAAGAGTTTGCTCTCGACAGACTTACTTGTGATTTGTTATCACCAATTTTTATTGTTAATGGGTGCGATTCACATTCGTTAACTAGTTGTTAAAGAGAATCAATGACCAGACATCAGAGCTGGTGATTACTACTACTACTCGCAGGAAAAAATAATGATGATGATGTCTAGCATTCCTCAACATGCAATTCTAGCTACCTAAAGTCTCTTAACATAAAGCTAACCGAGGTCATGGAGACACAATGACTATGTGGATGCTGTGACAACACAACCTAGGAAGCATTTATTGTTGGGTATTTATTGTTAATACATATCCTTTCATTCTGCTGCACCAGAAGTAGAAAATCACCAGGCCGGCAAGTGCCACAAGTGGCTAGCCTTAAGTTTTACGAGTCATCATATGTTGGCCAATAAAATACAATTATTTTGCTTAAGAATATACTTTGTAGCAGAAAGTGGAAAAGGAGTGGGAGGAGGCAACCATCTGATAATAAGAAAACAATCATGATTCGTCCATGATTTCTTTTTCAATTGTTTACATGATCTTTTAGAACTATGCTTTACGTATGAATCTAGTGGGTCATCAATGTTTTAGCAATGATCTATTTCGTTATCCAGGAGGGATCTTGGGAATCCCTCCAATAAGCAGGACACTGGCGGAATAGTTATTGTTGGCAAATCTCCATAAGCATTCCAACAAAACGGGTCCAATACTATATTTCCTTTAGCCGGAAGAAGCTCTACTTCTGAGAGTGTCAAGTTTGTGCATGGTATTGAGTCACTGCACGCAAAAAGCATAGGTGGGCTTCGAATGTCGTAGGTTCCCTTGATGTTTGTGTAATGAATGTCTGATACATGGACTGCTGATGTTTGGTTCTTGCACTTCTTGGTGAGGCAGTAGAATTGGTCGATTATAATTGGGTTCCGAACGTTGTTCATGTGAATCTTATTGAATGTTACTCCTGACACAGCTCCAGATCCACCTTGCCATGTCTTGATCCTGACTCCATTATCTGAGAATTTAATCACCGAGTCTCTGACTGTGATGTTGGAAACACAGGCTCTGGAATTATGGTTTCCTAGACTTCCAATGCTGTAAAGATTCGATAATGATAAGCTTGCAAGAATGAAGAAATCATGACCAAATTCTAAAAAACTTTGACTAGTAAAGTACCTGATTCCATGTCCGGGTCCGCATGTCATGTTCCTAATGTCTACGTCGTTGCAACCTGATCCAATGGATATACAGTCATCACCTAGAAGAAAGATAATGGAAAAAATAGCTTAATGAGAGTTCGACGTTAATAATTTACTTATGAAATTTAGGAGGTTTATGAAGTCTTGGGTTTAAACCGTTGGAGATAACTGAGTTATATATTTCAACGCCACTTGCGTTTTCAACGTGGATCCCATCGGTGTTGGGACTAAGAGCAGGAGCTGTTATGTGAAGGGATTCAATATGGACATTCTTGCAGTTATCGAATCTGAAGTTGAACTGGGGGCTATCCTTGATTCTAAGTCCTTTCACAGTCAAATTAGAGCTCATGAAGAACCTTATGGCCTGCATAATGGAGTATATATGAAGTTGAACCAATGATTTAAGCTAACAGAAAAACTAAGTTATGGAGCATAACTTACAACGGGGCTTTCGCATGGTCCAGGCGATGTTGTTCCATTGATTCCCTGCAATTGATGAAAGAGATTAGTAAAATGTTAAAGTACAAAATTTGAAGAGATTACACGACTGAATTAACTATTTATGTACCTTGTGTGGTTTGCAAGGCAGATCCCACCATTTCTGTCCTCTGCCATCAATTACACCACCTCCTTGCAGAGACAATTGATTGATTCTGTAAAAGACCAGCCATTGACGCTTACTGTTTTTTTGCGGCCAGAACTCCGGTCCATCAGGAGGCATAAGGGTACCGTCGACCTTCTCAGTCACCAAAATAATATTCCCCATCAGCAAATTCAATCAGTTCATTTTATCCGCAGAAAAGCTAAACAATAATACAACAGGGATATGTTGCACATTACCTGAAATATTATGCTGCCTTGGCAAGGACCTGTGAAAATTGTAGACTGAATCATGAAGGAAAAACCATAGGGAACAAGGATGACTGTTGAATTTTTTTGACAGGCTGTGTCCCACGCCATCTTAAGTGCTTCAGTTTCATCTGTTATGCCATCACCAACCGCACCAAATTTACGTACATCCAAAATATTTCCATCATTAGGTGAGTCGGCAGGCGCAGGGGAAGGGGAGGGAGATGGAGATGGAGCTACAGTAGAATTATAGCCATTCCCCTCATTAGGCGGGTTCGTAGGATCAATTGAAGGAGGAGTGCGGTTAGAATTGTAGCCATTAGGTGGTTTAGTAGGTTCAAGTGACCCGGAAGGAGCACCTGTAGAATTATCGGCATTCCAATCATCAGACGGACCAGCAGCTTCTGGTGAAGAAGGAGCTGCAGTTGAATTATAGGCACTAGTGTCATTAGCTGGATCAGTGGGTTGTGGTGGAGGAGAAGGAGGTTCTGAAATTTTATATATTTTGTTGTGGTGATTATGCTTGTTTTTTATATAGTTATGCCTTCTAGCTTGGATTGATAGGAGCAAGCAAAGGAAAGAAATGCAAAATGCAAGTAATGACAACCGAGAATTGGCCATGTTGAGTTCAAATTTTAGCCTGAAACGGTGGAAAATGCTGGTTCTGCTTTCAGGCAAAGGAAAGAAAAATTCTGTAAGCAACGGAGTAGACTCTCTACTTTCCTAAAGCAGCTTTGTCACTGTCAGGAATTAGAAGAAAAGACACTGAGAAGGAATGGACCTGAGATGAGAGTGTATGAATAGCATACCCCAAAGTTTTGGGAAGTAGAAAGAAGCTAGTTTGTGTAAGTGAACACAGTAAGCACTTGAACAAGTTGCCACATAGATAACTACATTTGGCTTTGGAATGTATGCAGAATCAGAGAGGCAGAATTCCTATATATATAATGAGAGCAAGAGCAACAATAGCGGAAGGGACTCTTGTAATATTTTTAACGGGCTTTGGTGGCGGGAGCCATCCAATTACATACGGAGATTTGCACCTTCTTGAGAATGTGGAGTCTGCGTATGGCCGTTCTGGAAAAAGATAAACGGAAGGAATAGCAAGAAATCAGATGCGTGGGCGGTTGATAAATCCCCCATGCTTCCCATAACTCTTCCCTTTCATTGGTCCCCCCTCTGGTTATTTCAACTATTTTGTAATTTAGAATTAGCACAATTTCAACTGCATTCCATCTTTGACAGGATGACAAACCCAGTCGGATAATCCAGAAACAAATCAACGGAAAGCAGATTTAAACTTCGCATGTTTTTCTAATGCAGTCATTGTTCCTCATTCCCAGCGGTATGCAATGAACAGAAAACTGAATGTGCAGCATTGATCCTTGTACTACAGTCGTTACATAATGATCGCAATTCAATTCAATTATCAGGTCATACAAAATCGAATTAACTGCTGGCTGTTAACACTTGAGTTGCTGTTTCCTCCTGGGATGAAGAAACGGATGAATATGGCTTCAGCAATCCAATTAAATTATAAACCAAAAAAAGAAGAAAGTACGTGAGCAGGAGAAAATAAACATTATCCCAAAGACACCAACCACTTTCAGTTTCTGGTTGTCCGGTCTAGTTTACAATTTTTGATTGCGAGCCAAGTTATGGCCTGCCCTCAATGGTTTCTCTTCGCTTTCGGTTTCGTGGCCAGTCCACTCAGAGCTTGCTCTTCAAATAGATTGTAGATTGCCCTCTTTTGTTCACCGACCAGATTGATGGTCAGATTTTCTCCATTGCTTCTTTCGTCAGCGAAAACCAATGATGTCTGGAATTTGCCAAACTGGGATTCGTTGCTTATTCTCGACCTATATTACACAAATATTCTTCAGGATTCTGGGCATATGCTTGGTGTGAAACTACAAGTTGGGCCTCCCAGGATTCAGCGCGTGCTACCTTTCTTCTTCTTTTTTTTTAAAATTATTTTGCCTTAACATCTCAACATGCTTTAAAAGAACAATCTATTTCCAGTCTTCCACCGATTGATTTTCAATTTGTTAGAACTTTAAAACGTGCAGAATTCAAATCATTGAAGTCTAATTTAGGCTGCTCTAAGTTTCAATTATATTGAATAAAAATTCATGAGCTTCAATGAATCCGTCATCTGTGGTACTAGCAAGTATGAATTATGCAGATTTGATTGCTCTCTCTCTCTCTCTCTCTTGAATTAATCACGTGATAATTATGAAGACAATTTAGCATAGTTTATAGAAGCCAATTAAAACATCATCTGAATTCTAATGGGGCAAATAAGACAGCAGAGTGATACACATCAATAAGCATGGACCATAAGCACGAGGCACCAAAGTATTCTACTATTAGCTTACTTTTAGTAGCTTATCGTAATGATGTTTCGAACCCATCGAAGGCTTCCACTGGCCCTACAAGATTGTTATGGTAGGCTATTATTAAGTTGTTCTTTTCAATCTTGTTAATGGAGCTTGATGTGAACCCAAGTTCCAATGTCATTTGTGTTCAAAGTCGGCTACTACGGCACTTCTTTGGCACTCGGTGGATAAACAATTCCATCCTCCCATCCTATAAAGCTATAAAAGGCCTGACCCTCACTCTTATAGATCTTTTCGTTCAAGTTCTATCTACTAGTTGTCCAGAACATGGCAGGAGGAAAAGGACTTGTGTTTCGAATGACACACTAATCCGGTAGCATACCCATGGAGGCCTTACGTAAATACCAAGCAGGACCTTCTTCACCTGCCTTCTACAAACAAAGCGAAGAATATACATGCTTGAAGGTAGAAGTGATCAATAAAGGGAACAAATGAACCAAGGTAAGGGATACAAATGAAATAAAACAGCTTCCATATGATCACTTGATACAGACCACTAGCTACATCTCTACAACAGGCATCAACTTCGGATGACCAAAATTACATCCCATGGAAGGCACACTGCTTTCTTGCATGCTCGGGGATCAGCTTCACCAGCATATCTGGCAGCACCCCCTCCAGTTCTGATCAACAGCAGCACACCAACCAACAACAATCATTGAGCAAAAAATCAACAGGAAAAAATAATTTAACAGAAAATATCATTTCTATTCTATTTCATTACCATGAGGCTTAAAGTTGAACAATGGAGGAAGGAAACGTCCATTTGGGAGGCGGGTATTAGGATCACGTAGCTCATCAAAGAAGGGATGAATTAAAGCTTCCAGCTGCATTGAACATGCATAAAGTTTCGTTATAAAAGATGAACGTATCAATGAAAAACACAGTATGCTGCCTGTTAAAATGAAAATTGATCACACAGCTTGTAAGAGAATTTGTACTCACAGCTGTGCTTCGAAGATTTGGAGAGTACTGCAGTAGTCTAGATACAAGATCCACAGCTGCCGGGGGCATACGCTTGTGGAATATCTAGAAAAACAAAGATATTTAGACAAATCTATTCTTCTGTGGCAAATTCTAAGAAAATATAGAATCCACCAGTGACGTGCATGGTACCTTGTGCCATGGATGAGCTTTAATTTGGGGAAACTTAAATTCTGTGTAGTTAGGGTTCATGCACTTTATTTCTTCTCTGGTTGGAGTACCTAAAACCTGCATGACAATGGCTCATCATCAAAAGAAGTGGATGTTACAACACAATAAGAGGGAAGGAAACATGACAGCATCCAGCACAAACTACTCAAGGTTATTTAGGATTCACCTACTAAGAAAGAAATATCTTGGATAAATATTAAATTAATTTGGCACGTATAAAAATGTAAAAACTTTATTACTGACAATCATTCTCCATAGGAATTGTCATTTGTGAGTCCCCACTGTGAGGAATTCTCGGAATGCCCAAAATTTCCAAGCAGAATCATTTGAAAACTTTTGTTCAGTAATTTCAGTGTGCATAATTACCTTGATGATTTCAACAAGCTGGTCAACGCTGCTCTCCCCAGGGAAAAGAGGCTGGCACCAGAAGTGACATTATAAGTTACATATAAAAAAGGATGTCCAAAAGCACAGAAATTCAACTATATAGAATGAAGCTATCTACCTGTCCCAGCAGTAGTTCAGCTAGAACACAGCCAGCAGACCAGATATCAATGGCTGTGGTGTACTCAGTTGCACCAAATATAAGTTCAGGTGCTCGATAGTATCTTGAACATATGTAAGAAATATTAGGTTCCGCCTTTACCTGTCAAAATTAAATCACAGTTGGTATAATCAGATACCTTGGAAGAGAACTTTGATAAATATATGATGAAAAAGTACACACCAAAACTTTTGCACTCCCAAAGTCGCACAGTTTCAGCTGGTGGGTATGTGGATTGACCTGATACAAAGAAAACATTAAGAGAATTGAATACATATATAGGAAGGGCACATTTATAAGTAACAGAAAACACCAACTAAGGGTAACATACCAGTAAATTTTGAGGCTTTATGTCCCTGTGGCAAACTCCAATAGTATTATGAATGTAAGCAAGTGCTCTACAAATCTGCAGACACATAAGAAACACAGTCTCACTTAAAAACAAGAAGTTAACACTAATAAAGATATTGATAAACAAAATTTGAGCAGTTTATAACTCCAAAAGTAATATGAATAACTATCCATTAAACATAAATAAATAAATAGACCACAAAACCACATGAGAATTTCAACCATGGACAGCATCCTACATTCCGAATGTAGCATAGATGAATATGCTAGTTCACCATTCACACCTGGTAAAAGTAAAGTTTGACATAAATCAGTGGCATCCTTTGGTTCATTTTATAGTGATGTTTGATCACCCGGTGAACAGTCTCCGGCACATACTCAAGAACAAGGTTGAGATAGAGCTCATCCTTTTCAGTTGTCGAAAAGAAACAGTGTTTCAGGGACACAACATTTGGGTGGTTCAGAAGACGCATGGTTTGCAGCTCCCGATTCTTGTACCTCTTGTCTTGAAGAACCTTTTTTATAGCTACAGTTTCACCAGTCTCTAAGCACTTAGCCTGTATACCCACAGCAAAGGCAGCAAAATAAGTGCAATGCCCACAGTTTGACCAGTATAAAAAAATGAAATCAGATGTACCCCATTTCCAAATACAAGCATGTAATGTAATTGCCAATCAGTGCCTAGCTTACCTGGAAAACTACTCCAAAAGACCCTTGCCCGACAACACGCTCAGCCATGTAGCTTATTGTCTACAATCATAAAGAGGCCACACAAATCACTACAAGATAGACCAAATACAAAACCTAATCATCCGGAAAACTAGTAACTTTTCTTGGAAAGAAAATTATACCTGCTTTGGCTGGCCATTTCTACCCCCAATAGTGGTGACAATTATATGACCTGTCTCTGTCCCGTTACTATCAACAATAGTTGCTTCCATTTCCTGCATAAATTTAATTGCTTTCATGTAATTCATATTGAAATGTAATCACGCAACAGAAAAATAACAACAGCCAAAGCATCATTTACCTTGTCATCCCTAATTTTCATGTCGTTCATCTCCTTGGGTAACCTATCAACACCGACTGTATTTCCACTGGGATCTCTTAGTCCAGAAGCAGGTACTACACTAACAGAAGCCATTCCCTAACAGAGAAACTGAACAAAATTGCTACCAAATTCACCTTCTCAACTTGCCGGACAAAATTAATAACTAACCTGCAGAGCACGAGTTGTTTAGTGTTTCTAATAAGAAAGTAAATCAATATCGTACACTCGTAAACATATTCCGAATATAAATAGCAGACACATCAGAAATTCAGTAAATAATATATATCTCCGCAGAGGAAAATGTAACCTAATTACACTCGGCACATCACAGCTTTGAAACATATACTATTTCTATGCATTTATAAACATACCAGAAGCGACACAAAGTTAATGAACTTCAAAAAGAAGCTTATAACCAAAAAGTCCTCAAATAAGCATGTCCAAAATCAGGAAACACTTGACGGGATCAATTAATGTGAATGATGTGAATTAGTTCCTTCATAACACAATACCAAAGTTAATACTATCACATATTCCTCTTGTCTGTTAATCGTCATCTGAAACCCAAGAAAAGAACCAAACCCATTTAGCATGAGCTCAACATAATCATTTGCGTTCACTGTAACTAGGGTTCGCTCTATAGTGTGGCTTAAACTAAACCAACACAAAACAAGCGCAAGAAAACTTAAGTCGGAAAACATGAAAAACAAATCTCGGTTAAAAACCTAAAAAAAAGGAAAGATCTAAATGCTGGGATCAAAAACAGAATAAAAACGACCTGATCCTCGAACCAAACACAAACAAAAACCACAACAAGAACAAGATTAAAAGAAAATTACCGATCAGATCAAGAACGTGTTGACAAGAACAACCAACTGCAGCGGATCCATGAGCGAAACAATTAAAACAGATCTTGATCAATTTTTTTCAATTAAAAACAAATGGATCTGTAGACGTAAGAACAGTGCTTTGAGAACTTTGTGGTTACGTGATTTTTGTTTCTTCGCTTGTAGGTTGCTTTGATAGCAGTGGCGGATGAGGTTGGTGGTTGTACTTTTTAACAGAGACACAGCCCAAACATTGATGTCTTTTGAGTAATCTGTTTTTGACCGTTCAAACACTCTCGGGACCCACTTTTCTACTTTCATTATTTTCAAGTCTCTCTATTTGCTTTTCCTTTTGACAGTAATTTATTAATTTATTACATATGGACTAGTCAAGTCAAACATATAAAAATATTCTACTCATATGCAAATCTAACTGGGCCCACTGCAATTTAATTTATGTTAATTTTTATATTTAATTATTTAAAATTTTATATTTTATTTTAAATTTATTATATAATATATTTTTAATTTATGTTAAATAATATAAAATATATAAAGTGACCAACCTATTATAATAACCTTATTATTAAAGTGACTACCTCAAGGGATAAGTAATGAGTTGCAGACTGGCACAAGGCCATGTGGATTTGGATAAACATGAACATGGAGTCCGGTTCTTTGGAATCATTATTCAGCATTCGCAACAATGGGTTTTACCCAACAAAATGAAACAAGAGGATGGCGAATCAGAATCTTCAAAGGCCTTAGCCCATGATCTAACTGGCCCAAATGCATCCGAATGCATTGCAATGGTATTTAGGTGCGATTGCTTTGCTGGGAGAAGATCATAATGCAACTAATTATGAACTTCCGCTGAATTCCTTGATGTCAGAGGATAAGGTTGCTATAATCACCGGAGCAGCCGTTGCGAAGCTTTTTTGTTGGAACACGGCGCCTTCGTTGTCGCTGCAGATATTCAAGATGAAATGGGAAAACAAGCAGTTGCTTCGTTAGGCCCTGAAAGAGCTCGATATCATGAATGGTAACGCTGGAATCATCGGTCCGTTGGGCAGTATCCTAGACTCGGTAAATACTGGAATCAAGCGAGCAATGTACTATCCTGAAAAGCTATTTCTGCAAACTGAGAATCAAAGCTCATGCAGTATGCATGATGTTTGAAAGGTCGACACTTTTGATCGTGGGTAGTATGAATCATACCAAATATACTGTTGCTAACAATGCTGCTGGCTTAAACACGTTGATGCATTCAATGCACTTACAGGAGTTGAAACAAAATTTTGCCAGTTAAATATATTATATTGATGCATATGCAGAACCGTGATTGTTATGAAAACGCATCTCAAAATCAGTGGCTAAGACCATTGTTTAACCATGAAAACGACCAACCACTGCCGGACCGTGTGGTTTCGTGAAGTACAGCAAGGGCCAAGGTGTACCAAACCCACGATGAATCTTATGTAAATAGACTTACATGACTAGCCAAGTAAACACAGAGAAGTTGGTCGGGAAGTTTCTACAAGGGCAAAGATTATTGAGAGGGAAGTTTCTTTAATAAAAAAATCCAAACCCATTTCAACTTCAATGGTTTTATTTTACACATGCAATTTGGATTGGTCTACACCTGTCCATCAAAGGCAGACCAGACCAGGCCTAAAACTAAAATATCACTTTCAACGCGTCCAATACCGCTGCATCCCACCGGTCAATTGTTTCACGCAAAGCGTGCCCCCGCTTCTAACAATCACCAGACGGCTCTAGAATTTACCCCCAGCGTCCAAACCGGTGGGGTCCGCCGCATATAGGATCCTGCCGCCCCGATGCCAATATACCGCGTCGTCAAAATTAAACCCCAAAACACGGTGGCCTTTTCGTCTTTGTTGCGAAAGCTTTCTGATTCATACTTTACCAACAAAGCGAAGCCGCGTCACCTACTGTGAACGCTAATTAAAAAATATTTCACGTCGGCGAAAAATAAATATTACCTAAACTACCCAAACTAACTCCTTTAATGCCATAAATACCCCTTTATCTGTACCCAAAGTAAACTAGATGATTCAACCGTAGAAGATGCAAGAAGGACGAAGGAGTCATTTTTGAGGAAGTAGCCCTCACTAAATTTCAGAGGACACGCATCAACCCAAAAACATTCACGTGTCCATCAAGCTAAGCCTTGGTTTCATTCTCGCTTGTGTGATCAATACAAGCCCAATTCATGTGGCTCAACCCACACGTGTCCTGTAACTGAACTACTTTCACCTGTAACCACCGGTTACCGGTTTATAGCATATAGGCTAGTTCAAGCCACGCGGTTCTAAAGTTTCCGCGAAAATTAAAACGCACTTCCAGACGACGAAAAACCAAAACAAAACTTTTAATTTATTTGAGAGTTTCGGATCTTGCGAGATTTGAAGAGATTTTTTTGGGAGTTGGTAGATGATTGTTGAAGATGGTGGTTGAAACGGAGATCGTTTGTTTGCAGCAGAGCGTGGCTGTGTTGGATGTTAATAGCTACTTTGTTAAAGGAAACAAAATTGAGGAGATTCAAGATATTGTTACGATCTCACCGCCGGTTTCTCCGAAAATTTTAAACCAAGTTCGAGTATCGGAGTCTGTTTCAAACGACTTATCCACCTCTCAAGTGGTTAGTTTCCATTTTAATGATATTTTACATATGTACTTGATGAGATCATTTTTTTCATTTGGCTTTATGATTGAGGATTCGAAACTGACTGATTGTTAAGGAATAACTTGTGTTCTTAATTTAGATGATGCTTTATGCTGTTGTTAAACAATTCTTATGATGTAGTCTCTTGTTAGAGGTACGAATTCTAGGTATTGTACGGTGAAATTCAATTGATCTTCTTGATTATCACTTCGTTAGAGGGATTGCCTTTTGACTTTGTCAATCTGCGGAATTTTCTTCAAGTTTTACCTTGATACAGGTTGTTAGATGATAAAAAAGCTAATATAACTTGTAAGCAACGACCTATTGCTTAGTTATGCCTGTATTCTGTTCATTTTTGGGATAGTAAGATTATAGAACTTTTCAAATTGGGTTGGGTTATGCCTCAATAATCTCGATAATGGAATGAATGGATTTACTTCTTTGGTTGTGTGTCTGAATTTTAGGAATCCGGTTCTTTGAGGACAAGATCTCATATCTATAATTAATGATTGATTGGCTTGATTAGTTACTTGTTTTGTGCTGTACGACTAAGATTTTGCCTATGCCAGTGAGGCAATATTCGTATGATTGGACATGATGGAGGACTGGTGGTATGATCATTACTATGTGAATAGATAAGCTACACTGCATCTTCGTTCTCATCCACGTGACTTTGGAACTATTTTGCAATTCTTTTAGATGACTGTGTCTTTATGGCCCTCTACTTGTAAACTTATGTCTTATTACTTTCAATTTTAGGATATAAAACCTGTCGAAAATATTCCAGACGTGAGTCTTGAATCTGATGTCTTGCAATTCATCCCCAGCATTCGCGCTGGTAGTTTTGCTGACATCGGCCCTCGTAGATACATGGAAGATGAGCATATACGAATAGATGATCTATCCTCTCACCTGGGACCCTGCTTCAGGTTTCCCAAGCCAAGTGCATTTTATGGGGTATTTAACCTTTACAGTGTATTACTTTTTGTAGATTGTTTTGATGACAATGTTTGTTGTATTGCTGACTAATATTAAACGTATAATCAGGTGTTTGATGGTCATGGAGGTTCTGAAGCAGCAGCTTATATTAGGAGGAATGTGATTAAACTTCTTTTTGAAGATGTTAATTTCCCCCAGTCATCTGAAGAAAATGATCTTTTCTTGAAAGGGGTTGAAAACGCCCTTCGGAAAGCGTATCTGCTGGCTGACCAAGCTCTGGCGGATGACTGTAGTGTGAACAGCTCCTCTGGGACAACAGCCCTTACCGCTCTGATATTTGGAAGGTAAAGATGTTGCTTTGAACTTTGAATCCCTCTATGCACTTAGTTAGATCACCTCATCCCTTCTTACTTTCCTCCACTGCTGACTGGTCCTGTCACCTGTTCCTTTTCCTCCAGGCTTCTGATGGTGGCTAATGCTGGTGATTGCCGAGCAGTTCTCTGCCGAAAAGGAGAAGCTATTGACATGTCTCAAGACCACAGGCCCATATATCCATCAGAACGGAAGCGCGTTGAAGAGTTGGGTGGGTATGTTGATGATGGGTATCTCAATGGTGTTTTATCAGTTTCCCGTGCCTTGGGGGATTGGGACATGAAGCTTCCCTCGAGGTTCTGCATCACCTCTTATAGCAGAGCCAGAGTTCCAGCAGGTGGTTTTAACAGAAGATGATGAGTTTCTCATCATTGGGTGTGATGGAATCTGGGATGTTATGTCAAGCCAGCATGCAGTCAACCTTGTTCAACGAGGACTACAGCGGCATGATAATCCTGAGCAGTGCGCCAGGGACCTTGTAATGGAAGCCTTGAGCCTCAAAACTTTTGACAATCTCACTGTGATTATAGTATGCTTCACTTCTCTTGATCATCGGGAGTCATCCCTGCCTCGGCAACGGAAAATGAGGTATTACAGGCTGTCTGCAGAGGCCTTGTTCAGCTTGAGAGGCTTATTAGATGCCAGTGCCAGCCGTTGAATGTAAATAAAATGTCCAGATAAATCCTCCCAATTGGGTGAGAATTCATACTGTTTCTGGCAGCTTCAGCTAGATACTAGAAAAAGCAGCAAGTAGTTTTGTACGGATTTCCGGTCATAAGTGGTGAGTTCCTGGATGCCTGGCGTATATATCACGGCGGATGGTGGCGGTGTAGAAATGGGTCCAAATATATTATTCTTGTATTAAGTCATCACGGATCTGTTGATGGTTAATGATCCAAGTAGGCTGCCCATTTGATTTAGTCCATTTTTATTTGTGAGTCTGTATCATACACGTGCCATCTATTATTCGATAAAAGGTCTGTCTTTTTGTCATACACTATTTCTCGCTCAATAAGTTGCTCCTTTGAGGGCTCTTAATCGCAGAATAGCAGTTGCGCAAACAAACTTTTTCTGTTGGGCTTCTGCTCAGCAGGGGCAATGGCTATGATCATATTAGTCCATTGATTTATCATCATAGTTTGATTAAAATAAGTAGTGGTGGTATCACGAGAATTGCTCAGAGTTTGGTAACCTCACCGTTCTCGCACCGGTGACAATTCTGAAGTGCCGAAATACACAGGTGAACGAAGATCAGTATTTAGAGCCTCCGCACAGAATTTGGGGGATTGTGGATTAGGGAACACAACTTTTCCGTGATGTTGGTTGTGTCCATTGGCCGAAATACATAAGCGATGGACAAACACAAACAGCAACAGGAGAACAATAGTAAACAGAGAAGAGAATTGGAATATCAACAGTATGGCACCATCGCTGAAAAGCTCTTTTAATTTAAGCACAGAGCAGAGATGAACTCAGGACATAGTGCATACCTATCTTATATTTCATTAATTAGAAGTCTGCATATGTTTTAATTGCATGTGTTACCTAACTTAGTTTAGTCACCTGTTTTAATTACAGTTATACTATAACTGGATAGATGTTTAATTAAGTTACTGACAAGGATTACTGCAAGTTCTCTCTTGGGAAAGCATACATTATTAGCATTCTGGAAGGGGGGAGCCAAAAAAGGTGTTTAAACATGCTATTTGATTGATTGTGGGGCTTATAACAAATTTAAGTGTGGATTCGGTCATTAATGGTCACTACTATGATTGAAGAACACGATCACATAAGGTACCAACAATGTAAATCCATAAGTACAAAATTACAAGTAGCACTGGTCTATATCTTTAAAGTACCTTATTGCATAGCTAAAATTAGGTGTTCACTGACAATTTACATAATTTGAAGCTTTTGTAACTCTAAATGATGGACATTTTCATAATTCCACGTGAGAAAAGATAACTGCACCAAAAGAATCAGTGAAAACCATCACAATGAAGTTCAATTAAATTACCCCAACTGAGGCCATCATAAATTGAGTCTGCCTAATAGGTTTTTGCGAATTTTGCAAAGCGATCCAGGCCATGGCTAAGTAGGTTTTCAAGAAAAGGTTGAAGGGCCTGAAAAGTTATTGACAAAAGAGAAAATATTTCAAGATAATTTCTAAATGTTAAGAAAAGTTCCTATCCAAAAATTACTAAGTATTCATCTTATTTGTAATCACATAGTATGTGAATATGCTTCTGAAGAAATTAGAGATGTTCCTTCTTCAAGTACCATAATAGCATATAATAAAAGGCGAGAATACTTACAGATGCAACTGGCACTAAAAGTTGAGGAACCTCGTATGAAACAGTAAGCTGAAAAGGAAAAAATAAAATAAGGGCCCTACCTAGAGCAGAAAAAGTAAAGAATTTATTTGCTATCATTTTTTGCATCTGAGCTCCCCATTTCTTTAATAAAATATGAAAAGAGAAAGAGACAAATGTGGGAGATCTACGTAAGAAAAATATGATTTTCTTATTCTCTAGACAATGCTATGGAGCAAAGAAGAAGTGGCCATCCTAATATTGGACAAATTGAGATCCAATGTGTGGTGCAACATTGCCACTTTTTCTTAGCTCCTTCACATCGGCAGGAGAAAAACAAATCATAAGAAAATGAATTTTCCTGCCCCCAGGCGTAATTTAGCTGTGGAAGGCAATTCTAAATGTGTACGAAGCAAAATTCAGAAATTCTAACTTCTATAGGACAGTGAGGGTATAAAATGAAATTAAATATCACATAAAGTGGTCTCACTTCTACTATGCAAGATGAAGGGCCTTTAGGATAAAACCGAACAGCACCTCTGCAACATGACAAATCAATTTATTAAGATTCTGATATCAAATAATACCAACTGAAATAAGAGTATCAATTATGAAACATTAATAGATAGATATGACACATAAATGATCCTGTATATCAGAGGATAAAACTTGTAGGACTTGGAGTAGTACAGGAACAATTGAAAGAGTTATGCCTTCTACAGCCAATATTGCATTCTAGATGGCAATGCCAGATCATAAGCAATATGAAGATATAAGCCTGTGATACAGCCTTCACAGAAGTTCTAAAAAGTTGCATTTTTTGCTCATGTTTGTTTAGTTGTGTTTCAAGCAAAAGCTACAAAATAAAGCACCATATAGCAAAGACATGAAAGGAGAAACTTAATTACTCAAGTCTTTAGAGGTTATACTAATGGGTTAAACCAGAAAGAGGCTTTCAATAGATATGATCATGACAATTAAATAGTCCAGGAAAGGGACACTCCATGCCTTTGGGTAGGATTCCCCAAGTAAATCAAGTTTCTTATTTGCTGAAAATATTTTTAGCATAAGCTCTGGATCATGCCCAAATTACACAGTTACTAAATTTATGTGTATAAAACAAAACAGTTGAGGTAATTAAACCTCTGTCTGAGACTTCAACTACTAAAAATGCATTTAGGAAGTTCTGTAGTTAAGACTGTCATTCTCTTGGTACTTGATAAACAATTCAGGTCCAAACTGGTGCACTATAACTGTAACTTATACAATGAAAATGCACAAGAGGTTTTCCCATTCAACCTCAATTCATAACCTCACACGTGTCAACATAATGTCCTTCGTAAAGCTTCAGACAATATTGGATAACTAATTTCATCTTGTTTATAACACCCTTCTTGCAAATTTGTTAATTTTTCCAACTGGCATTTATTTCGCTTACCTGTTTTCAAGACCTTCCAGAGATCTCCAGTGAATTTTTTGATTGGGGATGGGCTGCAAGTAGTAAGACGCAGCATTATTTGAATGGAAGCAAGATAAACACAAATCAATCGGATGTTAAAACATGAAAAACCAATGGAGAAAAAGGGTTCCTATTTCACGATCCTCACCTGCAGATTTCTGGCAAGCCAAGAGAATTCAATATCGCGACCAAATGCTTTATACTTGAGTGACCATTGTGATAAGTCAGGCTTGTCGTCGAATACCTATTATACCAGAGTCACCATCAATTTATCCTGGGTACTCAAAAACTATAGCTGTAATAAAGTAAAATGGAATCAAGAATCCGATTGAGCAATTGCTCGATTAAACTACAATTCAATAACATTCCATAAGCAGATAAACTAAAGTCACCTTTACAGAGGAAATAAATGGCATCCAACGGGGAATTGCTTCCCGATCAGAGTAAGCATTGTAAGCTACCGAAATAGGCACATCAATTTCAGTCCTTACCCTGCATTGAATTTGTCCACAGCTTCTACCGATTAGCGATTAGCATCGTACACCCAAAAAAATAAGAAAAACACCAACATTAAGAAAGAAGTACTTTAATAAACAGAAGGCATTACGTGCAATCCTGCCATTCCATGACAGGAGAAGAAAAAGTCCTAGAGGATGCGAAGTTGGAGCTTCGCCTGAAGGGTCCATACGGGATTCTGAAGAGCAGTTGACTTAGAGATGGTGGCTTTGTTAAAGAAGAATTTCGATAAATGGGAATGGAATTAAAAACAAATACGCTTGTGTTTCTTGGCAAGAAGCGGGCGGGATTGAAATTCACTGAGTTTGGGTTCGAAGTAAAAGCAAACGTCGCTGCCGCAGACATGTTCCTCGAATAGATACTACTGACTGGAATAGAATGCGACCAACATAATCCGCAACGAAGCGCAAGTTCGTCACTGGCCTCAAACGCTGTTTCTGCCCGAACTGATAAGAGTAACATCCCCGTGATTTTAACTGATGACTGGACAGACCAATCACAGCGTGTTTTAGTGATGGCAATTGAAAGTCAGCCACGTGTCTATCTGATGTCCGGACGACGTGTCGTCTACATTCCATATCACAAAAACACTTTATTGACGAAGCGTAAATTGTAACTGATCAAGTAATTTGACGTTTGCCAATTGATGAAGTGCAAATCGTATTCTATTTTTCGTTGAGTCTTAGACAGCCAATACCATGTTGCCACCTCAGAGTTTTGAGCACGCCTATGCTTTGGGGCATTGACTAAGAGGTAAGGGTTATAAATGTAAATACACACGCAATTTTTGTCGATCCCACAAAAACCCTAGCCCGGTGAGCCGCGAGCTATTATTTTTATGTACAGCACTAGCCGCAACGGTCTCTCTATCACGGCCAGACAAGATGCAGATCTTCGTGAAAACCCTAACGGGGAAGACCATTACGTTGGAGGTGGAGTCTTCGGACACCATCGACAATGTGAAGGCGAAGATCCAAGACAAGGAAGGAATCCCACCGGACCAGCAGCGGCTTATCTTTGCGGGGAAGCAACTTGAAGACGGACGAACCTTGGCCGATTACAATATTCAGAAGGAGTCGACTCTGCATCTTGTGCTTCGCCTTCGTGGTGGGGCGAAGAAGAGAAAGAAGAAGACCTACACCAAGCCCAAGAAGATCAAGCACAAGAAGAAGAAGGTCAAGTTGGCCGTGTTGCAGTTTTACAAGGTCGATGATTCTGGGAAAGTGCAGAGGCTGAGGAAGGAGTGTCCTAACGCTGAGTGTGGGGCCGGGACATTTATGGCAAATCATTTTGACAGGCACTACTGTGGTAAGTGCGGTCTCACCTATGTTTACCAAAAGGCTGGCGGCGATTGATTTTTGTTGACCTCGTTCTTCTTTTTAGGTTTTTGAGATGGATCCTTTTGTTTTATTTTATTTAAATAATTGTTGGATACGGAAATTTTTTATTTTGTTTCGTTTAATTTAAATGATATCATTCATTGATATTGCTGTCTTCTTTGCATTGTTATTTTGTTTACTGTGTGCCTGATTAGCATCTATTGGATTGGGCGTTAGATTTTGCTTCCTGTCAATTTTGGTTATAGTTTTCCATTTTCCGAAAAAGGCATTGGGATGGATGAAATGCTCTATCCTGTAATTGTTCTGGAGATTTATGAAGAATTAGCATACAGAGGGCCATAAGTTAAATTTAATATTTTAGTTTAAATTTTTGTTGTGCTATTCCTTGTAATGTTTTGATTTGCACAGGAGATATAGATGACAGTCTGAATCGTCTGCCAAGACCTCAGGTTTTGGTATGCTTTATATTTTCATTATATCTCTTCTTTGGTATAATCATAGGTGACCAGAGCAGCCTATATAATCTTTTTTGACCTGCTTAGAACTGTTATGTCGATGGAGACCTTTCCGTTTTCCTAATCATCTAATCTGAGCTGTGATTTTCACATTGTTGTGGATCTAAAATGCTGGAGGACTTTGAAAATTTCTGACTTCCGTTTTAATTAATGTATACAAGTACAGTTCATCCTCAAGATTACTTGTGTTTGATGCATGCTTTGGCATTCATCAATGGCATCGTGTGCATGAGTTGTGCTGTTGAAATTGTTGTGGTCTGATGGGAAACTCTGTTTTGTTTTCTGCTATTAGAGTAGCATAACATGATAATTGCTTGCAATATTCATAGCCAAGATACTTCTCTGTTTTCCATTCTGATAGCTGCAATGGTCCTGGATATGGGCTTGAAGGGACATCCTAAATATTTATAAAACTTGTTTTGAGTACTTATGGGTTTGTTTGTTTTTGAAAGAGTATTGAGATAATTTTTTGTAAAATAATGTAAAACAGAGTCTTGACCAATCTTGGTTGAATTTGTCTTTACCAATCTCTGTTGAAGCTGAAAGGCTGGGTTTGTTAATAAGCTTAATTTTGCAGGACGAAAATACAACAATTTGTGCTTCTTTAGAAAGGACGCAATTGTGACAAATAGGAGAAAGGGTAATGCAACATCATTTTTAATTAAGCCAGGGATTTGCATTTATGTTTCTTTGTCCATATAGATAGCAGCTAGCTTAAGGTATTAAAAGAACATGCTTTTTTAAATTTTAACTGTCAAGCAACAGGGTATACAAACAGTAATTTCTGTAGCACCGATGTAAGCATTTCGTTCTTTACGAACAAAAGTGTACGATCGGGGTAAATAGCGTGAATTTTAAGGTGCTGATTTCAAATAATAACCAGACACTAGTATGATCTTACAAAATCTCGTGGAAACAATCTGGGAAGAGTAGAATTTTTTGCTCTTACAATCAGTGTGTATGTGCCATAACAGGGTAGGTGGACCACAGCCATGGCCAAGTACCTGTAGGATGGAAAAATTCGTTAGCCCATTAATTTAGATCCCAAAAGCATTACGATCAATGTTGAATCAAAGCATGGAGTTAGCAGTGTACCATAGAGGAGCCCAAGGTGTATCAAGTTCGAGGAAAGGATACGGCCACCTGAGAAAAGCTCTAGGATTTGTTACGAGTTCTTGAATTTGGTCAAAAAATTCAGGGGAAATTCAATTAATTGGATATGCATACCATGTAAAACCGCAAGCATGAATGACCCAAAGGAAAACCGCATAGAGACAACTCCACTGCACAAAATATGCAAACCGGAACCAAGGAAATGGCTACAGAGAAGAGCAAGATGGAAACTCGTTTAGCTAAACAAATAACACAAATCAGAACAACTTAATTTAATTATGTACTACTTACCATACTATTGAGAGCGGTATCTAGCAGAAGAAAAACAGCATTCAATGAATGCATGCAACCCATCAACTGCCAAATGGAGTTGTGCGAAAATTTATATCATTATGGCAGGAAGAACAATTGGGAAGGTTGCCGAAGTAAACCCTAAACGAGTTTATGAAACTAACAAATGGACAATTCAGAAGGAGTGAACTCTCACCAAGTTCAGGCCTAGATGGGTATCTGATAAAAATGGTACTATAACACACCAAAATACAATATCTGTTAGGATGACAGCGCCTCCGCAAGTCTGTTAAAACAAAAACTAATAAACAGCAATTAGCCTCAACCATGTAAGAAGAAACAAATTCTGCAAGGAAATTGCCTTTGAGAATTTAAAATGATAAGCATTTTAGGGACAGACAACGAAACTAGAATCTTGATGATTTACCTGGTAGATTGTTTGCATAAGACAACCCCAACCCGCGGCTCGGTTTTGAATCTCCACCTCTGCATATTGGTTTTGCAATTTGATGCTACCCCTGGTTTCTTTTTGTCTGTCAGTGACACTGTTTGCCGTTATACTTTCCTCCACATCCCTTCCGTGGAACTCATCCCTTAATCCGTTTGTGGAAGGATGTTCCTTTGAGTACACCCAACATCCATATGCAGATATAACAGTCCCCAGCTACACAGAAAAACAGCATATGTAAATTCAGGGGCTGCCTTAAAAGGAATTTTCTATATTCTGTCACAAATATATGTATCTGATCATTTATAGTTCATTAAGGAAAGAGATTCAGTCCTTTCTTCGAAAGGGTAAAGAAAAAAGGAGAAAACATGGATGAAGTGTTTTACATACCGCAAAATAGACCATAACTAATGTAAATGTCCACCTGCAGATCAATCAAACCACACGCATTAAGCTAACAGAAAGATCACTTTCACATGGAAAAAGACCCAATTTCTTCCATGCTAAATTACTAGAACAACTCCACAATGACAAGCCCACTTGTAACTGTTAATTCAAATGCAAGTGTTGGCTTTCAGAATTCATTTTAAGAGAATGAAAAATAACTTGCAGCAACCAGAGATTTTGTTTGCTTCTCTTAATTGCGGATTTGGGCACGAGGGTATTTGGATATGAACTCACTGAGTATAAAAATAGAAGGCAAAAGCTCCATCTACAGCGACAGCCTCTTCAAATATAAAAGCCAAACAGACAAAAGCGAAAGCCCTGTATGAGAGAAGCCAGACAGGATTGAGCCTTCTCCAGCATGGTTTCCACAGATTATCCAAATACAAAGGCCTTGCTTTTATGTTCTTTAGACGCAAACTTAACAGAGCCGGTAGTATGATTATCACTGCACATACCGGGACTTGCCATCTAAACCAGTATGCTAGAGCTTCCTTATCCGAATTTGACATTTCGAAAGTTATATTGGAGAACGACGAAAAATAAAATGAAACGACCGTGAATTTGATGGGGAAATAGAGATAAAATGTTTAAAGGAGGGTATGAAAGAAAGGGTAGGATCTCTATGCTTGTTGTTTGACGATTAAAACCGTTGACTCAAAAGAGACTTGAAAAAAGTCTAATTCGGCTACTAAAGAGGAAGCACATCCAAAGAAGTGCTTCATTAGTCATTACTCAGGATACAGAGCTGGTACCATCTCTGCAAGTTTGGCTTCGTTGCAAATCGTAAAATATAGTGCTTGTTCAAATGGAAGTTTTCTGGTTGCCATTCGTTCCTGAATGAAAGCTTTTATGGACTTCAACCACCGGACTATTCAAAGTCAAAACTTTATATTGTTCTTGTTTTCTACTTTGACTTGTAGTATTTATAGCTTGTCCGACTCTGATGAATGCAAAATAGCTGGTAGTTCTAGAATTCTGAAGGGTTAATGCCAAGCATGGAGATAAATTCGTTCTCAGTTATACAATTAAAGAAAACCTCGAAACGGCAATATCAATTTCATTAGTGAATGGAATGTGCATGGAGAAATAAGAACTCACTCAGTGTAGTAGATGAAGATGGTTGCATCCCAATCCACGACATACCAAGAGAGGAATCCGGCCATGACCACAAAGGAGCCGAGCCGAGTCACCAAGAGCCATCCAGGGTGCACCCCTTTCCAGCAACTGGTCCAAAGCTGGTATGAGCCAACATGAGCTCTTGGGGTTGCACGTACAAATCCATCCCTTTCAGGACGAACCGTAACCAAGCTTTCATAAATGGTATTGTCGTCGCATCTGGAGGCACGCTCCTTTCTCCAGAGAACCCATAAGGAGCCAACAAATGCAGCAACCACAATGCCAAAACATATAAAATCGTACCAGTACACCGCCAGCGCCATGCCTAGTCCTGAAACAGAAAGGTGGGAAACTTGATCTTGAAGTTTCAAAGTAAGGTATTGGAATCGATCAATTCGGTCATAAAGCTCTAGAACTTGTTCAGTTGAAGTACTTTTCATCTGGTCTTTTGACATTGGCCTCGTAGTTTTGACTCTGGTTTAATTAGACTTTGAAAGCAAGTTTATAGTAAGAATTAAGTAAGGAATCGAGCAGTCAATTCACTAGGGAACTTGGGCGGTGGCAATTATCGAAGGATGCAAAAGGAAAGGGATAACTGTAAGTTTGACAATCCCGAACATTAGAATCAGGGATGAACCCAATTCTTAAATATAATTTCAAGATTACTCTAAAAACTTGTTTTGGCAAACTAAAAAAAAACAGAAAACTCTGCTGGTCTGTCTCTGTTAATGGTTACCTTGGTCAAATAAGAACCACGCTGTTCAGTTTCACTCATTTCCTTTCACTCCATGCTTTTGGTTTCAGGCAGACCGCCGACAATCTCCGGTAACAGCGAGGCATGTTAATCAGATAGAACGAAATTCTAAATTTGCATCCAGTTGTTTGTGAGCTTATTATTCATAGATAACCTTCAAAATTTCTTTGCAATGGTTGTAGCACCTCTTGGTATTGATATCAAACTCATGGCGAAGAAGCTTGGTAGTATGAATGTTAAATTTTTCTTTGGTTAGTACTGTCGATTAGGCTGCTTTGGCCAGACAATTTGGATAACCAATAACAACATACTGCGAAACTGACAAAGGTTATGTAGGAAGAAGACAGAAAGCAAGTTCCATATTAAACTCGGGTCCTAAAACCGCCTGTCCCCTCGTTAAAAGCAGATAACCAGAAGCCGCATTGCTCAACCTCATCCTTCTCCTATCCTTACAAAAGAAATACGTTTTAACAAGAAGAAAAATATCCAGGCTTCAATGTAAGACGGAGGCGAGGGCATTGAAGGAGGCATATAAGACGGGCGGACAAGATTGATGTGTTTATGATGTGGAAAATTGAGAAAAAAAAACACAGTAACACTGCAGATTACAAGGAAAATGCACATGCTTAGTGCTGGTAACAAGGTTTGACTTTTAAAGATCACTTAAATTTTACACACAAGCAATTTCATAACTTGAAATATTGCACACTAGACCTGTGAAAAATCAGCGGATTTAGATGGCTGCTGAACTGCGATTAACTACCGTGAAGCCTCCATCAACAGCCAAATTGTGCCCACTTATGTAAGCAGATTCATCTGAAGCGAGAAATAATGCAGCCTCCGCAATGTGCCTGGCCTTCAGAACAATGCCCTTCAAGTTGCCCAACGCATAAGTATTTGCTTCGACTTGGTCTGGTTGCAAATTATAAGCCGTACATGAAAGAGGTGTAGCAACTCCAAATGGTGAGATGGAGTTGACTCTGATCCCATAAGTCCCGAGCTCGCTACATGCTGATCGGACTAAACCAACTAGAGCATGCTTCGATGTTGTATAAGCATGCGGACCGGTTCCACCTAGCGAAGATGAAACACTTGTAGTGCAAATGATCGATCCGCGTGTATTTCTAGCCACCATTGCCCGAGCTGCATGCTTAATTGTGACCGCAACTCCACGAACATTTGTGGCCATGGTGTTGTCAAATCCAGTAATGTCAAGTTCCAGGATCCCTGTTAACGGGCCTATGATTCCAGCGTTGCTGAACAAAATATCTAGCTTTCCATATTTCTCCAAGGTGTAGCTCACTGTTTCTTCAACTTGCTTCTCATCTCTGACATCACAGTGGTGATAACAAACTTGATCTGTGCTTACAGATGCAACAACTCGATTCCCCAATTCATCTTGGACATCAGTCGCAACAACAAAAGCTCCATTTTCAGCAAATAATCTCACTGCCTCCTCGCCGATCCCGCTAGCTGCACCAGTGACAAGCGCCACCTTACCCTCCAACCTATGAAAAGAAAAATCATATATATGCTTGGAAATATATTACTAGCTCGTTCATAGTGAGGATTGAACAGAGATGGTGGAGAAAAGGACGTTGGTGCACAGGCATGCAGATCTGAGAGGCTTAAAAGTAAGATGGTTTACCTTTGTTTAGACATAGGTGAAATTCTTGTTCTGTTGTTGAGCTTCTCAAAATTGTGAAAGGCTCTTGGATCTGCTGTTAATATTTCCTCATGCCAGTTCCCTTGAATTTATAAGCTCTTCTAGACGCTGCAGAGCTGACGATATTGATTATGGTACAAACTTAACGAAATTAAAAAGGCCAGTACTCAATCGGCCGTTCATTTGAGTCAACCAACTGGGACAAGGAGAGTAACTATATAAACTAATTGGAATGTCTCTGCACATAATTTATAGCAGCACTTAACACATTGCCTGCTCATCCGAAAACTTCACATTATATTTATTGCAACTGGGTCTCTAAAGCTTATTCAATTCATTGTTCCATGGCAGCACATCACATGATCACATTCTTTTAATAGTTGGAAGCAGTAGTAATAAAGGAAACAGAAGTGAAGCCTTTTAGGGCAAAAAATAGCTGAATAGGAAGAAGAAGTTACAGGTTTATCAACAGCATAAATTTATCTGCTGTACAAACGCTCTGCTAAAGCTTATCTTTTCGTGTATTATTAGACCGTTAACTAGGCTGCGGTGCTCGAGTTAGGGTAGTAATTAGATTTGGACAAAGTGAGATTAGATATTACTCCTACAGAGGAAACAGAAATTACTGTGCGGCATTGAGCAATGAGCAACACTTATTATGCTCCCAAATTAGGGGAAATCCTGCCACTTTAGGCTCACCGACCCAACAACTACAGAGCAATGGATGCGGCCTCAGATGCTTACCTTTTCAATAAGCTTTTTTTTTCTAAAACAGGACAAGTGTAATGTTGGTCGTCACTGTTTTAGCATCAAGAAGTTAATTAGTAAAATGGAGATGCCGGGTATTGAACCCAGTACCTGGCGTATGCATAGCGAGCGCTCTGTCGTCTGAAGTGCTCCGCAAGCAATGCTTTCGTTGGACGTAAATATGCAACTGGGCTATGCCAACTCAACAACACAACGACCTGGCTAGAATCAAGCCCAGTCGGTAATGACGGCTTTTTCTTAAGCTGAACAACCAAGCAATTTCGAATACAATTCAATAATGAGAACAAAAATACTACGTCATCTCGTACGCAAAACGCACCACCCACTACTCGAAGCTATGTTTAGTTCACTGTCGCCACATTTCCAGAAGCTCAACAACAGCCAGGCTCTTTCTCCAATCCGGCACTCCCCTTATTCATTTCTTCTAATGGACCCCAAAGGCACTATCATCTTCACCACGGTAGGCAGGCCTCACTACGGCTTCGACGTTTTCTCCGTCAAATTACCATTCAATCCACAAGAAATCAATGAAAATCGCCTCACCGATGGTACTTCCATCAATTTCAACGCCCAGTTTGTCAACGACCAAGATCAAACCGTCGTCTTTGTTTCCGAGCGTTCCGGTGCGCCCCGAATTTACTTGAACCGACTTGGATCACCCAAAACGGAGCAGCTACCTTCCATATCCAGTGGCCTCTTTCACGACCGACCCATCGTCAAAAACCACAAGCTCTACTTCGTTTCAGCTCATGAACAACCCGATCAACCCTTCAAGAGCTGGTCTGCTCTTTACTCTACCGAACTTGATGTAAACAAAATTACTAGATTGACTCCATATGGTGTTGTTGATTACAGTCCTAGTGTTTCTTATACTGGAAAATTTATTGCCGTTGCCTCGTATGGGTCTCGTCCTTGGTCTGGTGAATTTCACGAGCTATACACGGATATAGTTGTTTTTCAAGAATCCGATCCGAGTAAGCGTGCGATTGTTTGTGAGCGAGGTGGCTGGCCCACCTGGTGTGGTGACTCCACCATTTACTTCCATCGTCCAGCCGACGACGGCTGGTGGAGCATTTTCCGAATTAATTTCCCAGAGAATTTTGAATTTTCTAGTTTCCAGATGGCTCCTATCCGCGTGACACCACCCGGCGTTCACTGCTTCACTCCGGCCGCTTTTCACGACGGCAAACGACTTGCGGTTGCAACTCGGAGGAGAAATAAGAATTACAGGCACATTGAGATCTATGATCTAGAATCGAAGGAATTTTACCCGGTGAGCGAGACAGTCAACCCGAATCTTCATCATTATAACCCGTTTGTATCTGCCAATTCAGAGTTCATCGGATACCACCGGTTTCGAGGTGAATCAACCCAGGGAGAATTGATTATTCCTCATCTCGAACCGGTATCGTCTCCAGTTAAAGAACTCCGAATGCTTAGACTCAACGGAGCATTTCCTTTCTTCTCTCCAGATGGGGATTTGATTGCGTTTAATCATGATCTTGATTTGAATGCTGGTGTCAAGATCTGCAAATCTGACGGTTCTAAACGATGGACTCTCATCAAAGACCGTGTAGCTTTCTACAACTCATGGAGTCCAACAGAGAAACACGTCATCTATACCTCTCTGGGTCCAATTTTTGAATCGGTAAAAACAACGGTCCAGATTGCACGCATCTCGTTTGACCCCACGAATCTGAACGATAATCACGAAGAAATCCCATGTGCAGTGAAGATCCTTACAAGGGAAGAAACAGGAAATAATGCCTTCCCTTCGTGCTCCCCGGATGGCAAGTTCCTTGTATTTCGGTCTGGACGGTCCGGTCACAAGAACCTGTACATACTTGACGCGGTGAACGGTGAGTTTAACGGCAGTATCCGCCAATTAACAGATGGACCGTGGATAGATACAATGCCGAGTTGGTCCCCAAACGGGGACCTCATAGCTTTTTCTTCCAACAGACATAATCCAGATAAAGTTGATATGTTTAGCATATACGTGGTCAAACCCGACGGCTCTGATCTTAGGAGGATCCACGTGGCGGGGCCTGGGGGGTCGAGTGACGTGGACAGAGAGCGGATTAATCACGTGTGTTTCAGTTGGGATGGGGAGTGGCTCTTGTTCACGGCTAACCTGGGAGCCGTGACAGCTGATCCGGTGTCGTGGCCCAATCAGTTCCAGCCGTATGGCGATTTATATGTGGTGAGGTTGGATGGGAGTGGATTAAAGAGGCTGACGTGGAACGGCTACGAGAATGGTACCCCAGCGTGGCATCCAGGGGATGAACTAGGTTTGGGGAGATTGTGTCTGGGCGGGGGGACTGGTGATAAACTGAGTGGCCAATTTGACGAGCCACTTTGGATCTCTTGTGATATTTAATACAATTGAAGCTGCGAATTCGTGCGGGATGTTTTCACGTGTCATTACGCACGCTTGAAATTTAATAGTCCCAGCTAATAATACTTGTACGGGAATAAATGGTCAAATATGATCTTTTGTTTTTTCAGCAAATTTCACGTGTGATTGATTTTGAGATAATTTACCATTCTTATATTTTCAATGAATGGCTATTAAATAATTATTATAATTAATAAATTATATATAATAAAATTATCTAATTAATAAAATTAAAAATTATTTATTAATAATAAATAAAAAAATTATTTAAAAATTTTTAATAATTAATAATTTTTATTGTTATAAAAAAAAATAAATTAATAAAATAAAATAAGACACAGCCGAAGAATACTTGGCGACCAAGCAGGTTATTTGGGCTTCCCGTTGGACTCGTGGTCGCGGTCCACAATGACGGTAATGTATTCATAATAAATTCTGTCCATAGTTAACGTTATTATTGCGGAGAGCGATGGCCGAGTCCTTTTTGGTTTAGGAGGAATATCCATAGATCACCAGCTAAAATCTATCATCGTTGTTCACGCACGATTCGTCTCAAAAATTCGGCAAACAGCCTCAACCCCGCCGTTCATATTTATTTTTCACATATACTTTCCGGTTCGTTAGCGTATCGTTCAACGTTGAAATTTGCTCTTAAGTGGGAGATATGGACGATAGCTGTGCGGTGTGTGCCGATACTTTGGAATGGGTTGCCTACGGGGCTTGCGGCCATCGTGATGTGTGCTCGACATGCGTGGCTCGGCTCCGATTCATTTGCCAAGATCGCCGTTGCTGCATCTGCAAGACCGTAAGCAACGTCGTTTTTGTCACCAAGGTTAGTTAGGGTTTTCCATCTTTTAGTGGCTGTTAATCAATTGCGTTTCGGTTTTGACGTAATTCAGTTATAAGTTTATTTCAATTTGAAATCCACGGCTTCGATTTTGTATTGAGATATTCAGCATTGAGTTTGATATAGCCTGTTGATGTTAAGGTTTTGAGTTTGATCCTTCGTATTGATATGATGTACCGTTTTTTGTGTTATGACCTATTTAAAGCATTTTGTTTGCACCAGGGTAAACCCTTTAAAAGCAGGAGCGGAACATCCAATATGCCCTTATAAAGTTTGCAACCGATTTGAAATTATATGATCTTAGTAATGTTCATGTAAAAATTATGTACTGTCAATGTCAACTGTGGATTTGCTTTGATATAAAGAATGACATATGATGGCTTTTGAGCAGTGATCCGAAATCTGTGATTGAAGTCATCTTAGTCTCTCTCATAGTGAGATGCTCCGGTTAATAGTGTTTTAGTAGAACGTGTTACTGCAACTGATAAGTACTATGCCTGTGCATTATATTTCAATTAAATGATTTGTCACTGATGCTAAAAGCTGAAAGATAAATTTTTAATGACTATTTTTTGTTTTGTATATGAATATTATTGATGGATATCACTTTATAATCAATTAACTTGCTAAGTACTCTGCTTATTGCTGTGTCTCAGGCTTTAGGTGATTATACAAGGATGATCAGTGACTTTTCAGTCTTTCCATCTGAATTAAGAGAGGGTCGAGTAGGTTCTTACTTGTACCATGAGGGCACAGAAGCTTTTTTTGATGATGTAGATCACTACAAGATGATCAAGGCAATGTGCCGGCTTTCATGTAGTGTATGTGACAACATGGAGGAACAACAAAATGATGGGTCAAAGCGGAGGGGGAGGTTTAGGAACATTGAGCAGCTGAAGGGTCATTTGTTTCACCGACATAAATTGCACATGTGCAGCCTTTGTTTGGAAGGAAGAAAGGTTAGATTTATATATCTGGCTTATTATTTATTTATTTTCCTGTGCTGTGGATTAGCAATATGTTGTTTAGAGTGTTAGCTTTCCAAGAGATAGCCAACAAAAGTAAGGCCAAACATTTACTAGTTTTTGGGTTGTTCATAATAGTGTATTAAGCTCATCTTTACTGCCTTAATGAAAATATAGTGGCATCTTGTTTCTTTTGGGTGCATGATATTGTTACTAGTTGGTCTGGGATGAATATGATACATAGTTTTTAACAAGCATTATCTTCCTTTATCATCTCCCTAATTTTATTTGAACAATACAGGTATTTATTTGTGAACAAAAGTTATATACTAGAGCACAATTGAATCAACATATAAACACAGGTGATTCGGAGGTGGATGGAACTGAGAGTGAAAGAGGTGGCTTTATGGGGCATCCTATGTGTGAATTTTGCCGAACCCCGTTCTATGGGGATAATGAGCTGTATTCACACATGTCTCAAGAACACTATACTTGCCATATATGCCAAAGGTAACACATTCTTTATTTTATAAGAACTGTGTTTAGGGTACATTTTAGGCTGACTATAAGCTTAAATTATTTTGTGCTATTCATTGTTTATTGCAGGCAGCATCCAGGACAATATGAATATTATAAGAATTATGATGACCTAGAGGTGAGATACATTCTCGTCTTTCTCTGGCCATAGATGAGATTGCGACTTTTATGCTTTTTCATGACCTTTGTCTGTCTAAGAATATCTATACTAACGAATATTGTTCTGTCACAGATTCACTTCCGCCGAGATCATTTTCTCTGCGAGGATGAAGCCTGTCTTTCCAAAAAGTTTATCGTCTTTCAATCTGAAGCAGAAATGAAGGTGAACTCTTAGATCTTGTGAATGTTGTGTAATTGTGTTGCTGGTTGATCTGTGTGTTTGTACTTGTGTTCTTGAGCTTGCCTTATCGGCCTTATTTTTGGTCTCTACTACATGTTGAATCATTTGAAATCTTAACCATTTCATTTTCTCCAGAGGCATAATGCTATAGAGCACGGTGGGCGTATGTCTCGTGCCAAACGTAATGCAGCTCTTCAGGCATGTATTCTCCTTCTTATGTTAATGCAAGGGGATCTGATCCTTTGTAATTATCTTTCCCCTTGGTGTTTCTGTTTTTACTTGTATCATTGATTCTTATTTTTCTTTTAGATGATTGCGTTGTTTCCTCTCTTTTGCTCGCCAGTTATTTATTCATTTTTCCATAACCAATTTTTGTGCATCAGATCCCAATTTGCTTTCGCTATCGTCGAAGTAATGAGCAAGATCATCGTCGTGGAAGGGGACGGACGTTTCAGCGCGAGTCTTCTGATGATAATCAACTTTCCATGGCCATTGAGGCAAGTCTGGAGACAGTTGGTGCTGATAGCAGAATTTATGATCAGTCATCTTCCAGTGCACAGCTAGTCTCTGATCATGGAGATTTGGCAGATATCGATCCACTCATTCTGCCATTTGAATCATTGGCTGCTACAGATTCTGAATTATCATCTAGATACCTTCAAGCCTTGGGGCATAACTCAAACAATGCACCTCTAGAAAAATCTTCTTTTCCCCCCCTTCCCATGGCTTCTGGAAGCAGTCAACAAAAACCCATAAATAGTTCAGAAGGATTGCCTAATAACAGCATGGCAGCACGTTTGCGCCGCCAAAACAACAGAAAAGTAACTGTTCTCAATTCAGGTCATGATTGGCCTTCAACAAGTCGCAGGCCCGTTCAACCATCTTATAACTCAAACCAACATAGGGCTGTGGCAAATGCTGCGCCTATACTCTCACAGAGTTCTGGAGCCAGGCCTACATTACCAAGTTATGCAGCTTCTGCTCAAGCTCAGTTACAGGCTCAGTCGACAACAGTTCATGGTCTAATGTCATCTGCTTCTACAAGGAACTGGGGCAACACCAGTAGGATAACCCACTCTGTGTCAGCTCCAAATCTTGCTAATACTGGGTCTCTGGAACCTTCTGTGTCTGATTTCCCTCCTGTTTCTGCAATGCAAACTCGCAAATTGCCTTCAAGCACCCAGCCTGTGCCAAGCATGGAGAATGTTCAGGCTGCAAATAGATCTTTGGTAGAAAAGATGCGTGCTGCTCTGGAATATGATGACGATAAATATACTGCTTTTAAAGACATATCCGGACAGTATAGGCAAGGTTTGATTGACACGAGAAGATATCTGGAGTTAGTGGAGCAATATGGCTTGTCACATTTAGTTCTTGAGCTGGCTAGGCTCTGTCCTGATCCTCTGAAGCAGAAAGAGCTGGTTGAGACCTACAATGCTTTGCAGGGCAATAATCAACTAGAGAATGGATGGTCTCACAACAATGTGCAGTGGAAAGATGCTAATGGCAGTAAAAAAGGGAAAGGGAAGTCTGTGGCGGCTGGAGACAGTAATGGCAGTAAAACTGGTAAAGGAAAGTCTGTGGTGGCCGAAGACGGTAATGCTAAGGATACATTGGCAAAAAGTATTATGAGCACGGTTAGGGAATTGCAATCAAGTTTCAAGCCTTCAGAAGACAATGTGGAGGTGTTAACAAAGGATGGATACCGATCTGCTAAAGGAAAATCGATGGTTTTGGTTGATGAGCAGCTGAGGGGTCGGAATGATTCAGCATCTGCTGGGGAGGTATCAAGTCAAACTAAAGTGGATGGGGGTGGTGGGGGCAAGCAAAGGAAGAAAACCTCAAAGTTTCACAGAGTGCGGCTTGGTGATAGCTCAATGGCTGCCCTTCTGGATCTAAAAAATGCTGATCGGGGACCTGAATCTGAGCCATTGAACAACGGATTAGATGGCAACCAGGATCTTGCTGGAGGATTACCCGTACGTGGAGTTTGGAGGAAGGGTGGAGGTAACAGACTTTTCTCTTAAGTAATGACGGCATCGCTGCTGTTTTGATTCCCAGGTCTTAAAGTTTTTCTAATGTCATTTCGAAGTTGAGTCGGCATCTGTGTTTTAGCCGCTTTAAGGCTACGACGCTTTGACAGCAAGTTTGTTGCTTGGATGGGATCATTGCTTTGTCGTCTAGTTTCTTCGTATATGCAAGTGTGTATATTCAACACTACATGAGTAAAGAATATACTGAAAAAATTTGAGGTTTCGGCATTTTGGTTTTGACATGTCTGTCTTGGGCAATGGCATGGTAATGATGGGTCTCTTGCCATTGTATTTTGGAGTAAGTTTATGCATGTCATATTTGGACTTGGGCTAATAAACTATCTTACATAATGTGATAATCTGATACATGAATTGTATAAGTTAAAATGATTAATAAATAAAAACAAAAATATATATTTAAAGAAAAAAACAAGTAGACGTAAGCAACGGTGGTCTTGGAGGCAAGCAGTTGCTGGAATTCATAATATCTGGTTATAAACTAAAATTTAAAGTTTAAATTAAGATAAATTATGTATTGTTATTCACTTTTTATTTATTTATTTATTCTTAAGGGTCTTTGAAAATTTAATAAGGGTCGAATGTAGGATTGAAAATTTCAGACCTGCCATGTTCTTGCAAGAATGAAAAAAATTTTCTGAAGAAAAGAATATTTGTTGCTTCAAAATCGGGGGTGCGCACAAATGAGGTGACTGGAGTCTCATTCCCAGCGTGGGAAGCCTAGTCTTCCCTTCGTATCACAGTTTTTCAAGTGATTTGACTTGTTACAAATAAATAAACTTTTAGATTGAGGAAAACAGCAAACAAAACTTATAAAGATTTTAGGGATTTTGTTGTCTCCAAACCTCGTTACCCGATTAGAACACTCTTTGCTCCTCCCCATGAACTTTTGTGTTTTCTTCACTCTTTTAAGTCTCTCAGAGCCTTAAAAGAGAACAAATAACTTGATGATAAAACACCATCCTCCTATTCTACTCCGCAATACCAACAATTTCTATCCGAAATTATGGATTACTAACATTAATTTGCTCTCCCATAGAAGCACTATAGCTCCCGAGCTACTTTATAGACTTAGTTATTATTTTTAATTTTCTTTTAGAGTTTGAAGATTGTGTGAGTCACCCTAATCCTCCAGATGCACAACATTGCCAAAGTTATGGAACTGGTACAAAATCACGGTAGTAGTAGCTTTCATCACAGTATCAGTGCCATTTCACAGATCACTTGGAAACGAAATTTCCCTATTAAACGTGGATGCAGATGATGGTATAAGGTTTTGAACAACCTTAAGGAATTTTTTTTATGTTTATATGAATATGCAGAATGAATAATGACAGATTAGAGTTTATGGATACCATGCTGAGTCATATAATCATTCCACCACGTGGGGAGTAAAAGTGTTATAGCTATGTACAAAGTTGAATGTTAACAAGTCTGAATTCTGCCACAACCAAAGGTTTTCTCACTACTGTAGCACACATACAGGAATCCATCCTCATCCCTGAAGGATTCATAGACAGAGTCCATTAGAGTAGCTGCAAACAATAGGCATAGTTTTATATATTAGTAGACCATCTCAGAGAACTTCATAGGACATATAAATGGCATGGATGATTTTACCAGAAATTTACCTGTTTGGGGTAAAATATTTTTCACAAATACAAAGAGAGCTTTTCCTGGGGCCAGCTGAAGCCTGCGGCTTAAAATGTAAATGAATTGCCCAACAGACATGTCTCGGGGAACCAGAAATCTATGGTAAAATAACAGACAGAAATGAATTATGGACATACTTAAACAAAGAGGTAGCAGATGATCACAAGAGGAGAAATTTATCAGTGCATGTTATGCTCAATCCATTTTCTCTTTTCCTTTTTTGGTTTCATAAACAAAAAATTTATTAAGAAAGAATAGCACTCTAGAAGAGAGAAAGCATACACCTTAAGAAGTTAACCAGAAAGTGAAATTACAAGAAGACTCTAGAAATTCTGAAATGGAAAGGAAAAAGAAAGTAAAAAAATTTTAAAAAAAACACAGAAATTTCTCTCCAATGACTAAAACAAACTTTTAGGAAAATTATTGAGATGAAGTTTCCCGGCCCTCCCAGGCAACACACTCAGTGGTAGGGTTGCGTCCAGAACATTCAATAACAATTTAGTTTTATAAGTTCTTACCTAGCAATTTTCCACTGAAAGCCAACTATCACCGAGGATCTCGCCTCACACAATTTCAATTCTTTTGAGATATCAAACACAAAAATTCAACACTACTCCACACAAAGTAATGTAAATATGTGGGCATCAGACTAATGCAATGCTGCTCAATATATTCATAATTGATTTACTTGGACAATAAAATTTTTGAAAGAAACTTATAAATATCAAACAGCACAACAATAATGTTCATGACTCAGACGACACCATAAGCTTCTACCATATCTGGTTTTCAGAAAACAAACTCATGTCTAAGTTTCCTAAAAGCACAATAGGACGTCTTTAGTTATGATTTAACCAGACATAATTAAAAAAAAAGTCAAACAATCTCAACCACTTAAAGAAAAATTGACCGATACATCATTACTAGTTTCAGTTACCCCAGGCATAGATATTCCAATTAACAAGTCCTCGGACACTAGCCCTGGGGAATAACGTTAGACCTAAATCCTAAAGCAACAATTATATGTTACCCACAAAGCATATACTGTCTTATGAATGTTCTGGGATATTAAGCCAGATGAAAACTTACTTTTTCTTTTCCATATCAGGAAGATCAGTTTTTGAATATCTTTCAGCAATTACCTACAAGTGAAACATGTGATGGAATAAGTCATAGAATCAATCCGTCCAACTAAACAAAAACATCCAGTCAAATAAATTACAAAACATTAGTCGTAAATTTATTCGTAGCAGCTTGCAGTAATTTGATAACCAACAACTCATCAGAGTCTATGAATCGTTGAACTTATAACGAGTGGACTTACCGGGACTCGATCAGGATATTTGGCAGTGATATCGCGTGACTCTTCGAGTCTTTGCTCTGAAATATGTTGTATGAAAAAGAGTTAACAATTCATAAGCAAAACAAATGCCCAGAAAAACATGCTTAAGAGAAAGTTAATCTATGTCATAGACAAAGAGAATGTAACAGACCGAATGTGAATTCCTCCTTGAAAGATGGAAGCCTTCCCATTTTTGTGTTTCGTGTTGGTAGAAGTATGGAATGGAGGAGACCCGAAACGGATGAACTTTATATAGAAAACGAAGACCAAGTTAGATTAAATTCTAGGAACCAAACACAATAAGATTTTATTAAAAAAATGGCTCTTCAACTCCCAAGCGGGGATAGCTCAGTTGGGAGAGCGTCAGACTGAAGATCTGAAGGTCGCGTGTTCGATCTACGCTCACCGCATTAATAAATAATTTTTGAAAATTTGACCCATTAATTTTTTCAGAAACAGTGTTGAGGCCGTATTATCTCTCGCATAATTCTGTTCTGATTACCGCATTGCCCCTAATATGCCCAAGTAGGGTTCCAAAATCTCATTTACGGCCCAACATAAACCGCCCCTTTCAAACTCCCCCAATCTGAAATCAGATGCCCGCGCCGTCGTATAACCAAAGCTCCGCAAACATCACCGGACGCGGCAGCCATGGCAAAGAATTACAGTGAATGGCGTCTACATGCTAGCCAATACTTGGGAGAAATTTCTGCCCTATGCTTTCTCCATCTTCCTTCTCACCTCTCTTCTCTTCCTTTTCTCCTCGCCGGTACTCTCCATTTCTTACTTCGATCAATTCTACAACTTATACATGCTACTCTATTGACTTTGTATTTACTTTGGCTTTTATTTTTTTTTCGATGTCAAGGTTCTGGTTCGCAAGTGCTGCTCTACAACTTAGAAGCGGGAAAATTTGTGAGATCATTTCAAGTTTTTGAAGGAATTCGTTTGCATGGAATTACTTGTAATTTAAATTATTGCGTTGAGGTATCATTCTCTACAACGTTCACTTTCGAAGTTGCGCTATTTGGTGAAAAGAAAGTGAAATTGTTTCACCTCAAATTTGAATTGTCACCTATTTCTCAAAACCCATCAGCAGTACGTGTGAATTTGAGTTTAGTTTACTCGTTACCGAGGTTTGGTGATTGGGTTCTTGATGTTTGCTTCTTGAAGGTACCAAGAAATGAACATGTTTATTTGTTAAATAATTCTCAAAAATTATAGTATCTGGCTTAAGGATTTTTTAATTGGTGTCAGGCCTGTGACGGTAGCCATTGTCTTGCCGTAGGATGCAGCGATAATTCTGTACGTGTTTGGGACATCTCTAACTCTAGTTTCATTCTTGAAGTTCATTCTCCAGGTTCGTTTAATTCGAATTCTCATTTCTTGGCCTATTTTTATGTTCAATTTTACAATTTTTCTTTGTCACGAATTCATGCAGTTGTTTTGTGGAAATGTAGACAGGTGCCTTCTATATTCCATGAAATTGTGGGGGAAGACTCTTGATGCTCTCCGGATTGCATCTGGTACTATTTATAACGAGGTACCTAATCATTCCCGTGATCATTCTTCTCCTTTTCCGTTGTATCACTAACTGGTACCTCCTTAAACAACTTGTATTATCATTCTTCTGTGTCATGTTCAATATTGGCATTACTTTAATAATTGTTGCTTTGAATTCAGTCATTAGTTACTTGGCATATCCTGAATATATCTATTTCCACAGATTATTATTTGGAAAGTGGATTCTCAATATGTTGCTCCTCTTCTAACCAGTCCAGAGGAAAATGGCGCATGTGGGAGCAGTTCAGTCTCCAAATGTGCCAAAATTCCATATCGGCACTATAAAGCTCTCAATATATTTAGACTCATAGGACATGAAGGTTCCATATTTCGAATAGAATGGTCTTCCTGTGGATCAAAACTGGTTTCAGTCTCTGATGATCGTAGGTGAACAAGTTTTCTAAGTCCTATCATCCTTGTTTTTACTATTTTCTTAGAGTGATTCAATGAAATAATATGCTTCTTCGGTGCAGTGCTCGTATCTGGGTTGTCCATGCTGAATGGAAGGATTCTGATGGCACAGAGAATGTTGATAGTTCTGCGCTATATGGTCACAAGGCTCGAGTCTGGGACTGCTGTATTACTGATTCTGTAAGATTTACAAATTCCTGGTTCACTGATTATGTGGTGTTCTTTCTGGTGTTTATGATGTTCTGGAATTCCAAGCAATTATATTCTTTAAAATGGTTTAAATCCTTAATCCTGCGTTAAGCAAGCTATCGACATGCAGGGGGTTGCTTTTCATGCAGGCCTCTTTTTGTCTTTTTTTCTGTTTGGTTTGTCAGTCTTCTCAGTATCTTATGATGCATTTATTTTTTAGAGCATGCTAGGAATGTGTTAGACGGGGAAGTGATTTCTCTTTTTGTGTGTAAAGCCGGTTTGGCTTTTTATAAAGTAAAATAATTGAAAAACAAGACTAGATGATCGATATTAGATGAGAAAATTGCATGAAAACTAAATTATCCATCAAACGGATAAACATGTCACAAATGGAAACAGATTATTATAAAAGTTTATTGTGGTTGCCACCTCCTTCAGTTTTCTTTTCTTTCCATGCCCTGAACATCAATTTTCTTCATAAAATATTGATCAAAAAAAAACCTATAAATGAAATCAAAATTTACAAAGTATGTTTGCTTCCATATCAACACCAAATTCAATCCAAATTAATAGTCTTTAAAACAAAATTTTAAATAAGCCTCAAATGCAACCCGTAAAGCTTAAAATTAAGTCTCAAAATGCATCTTAATTTGCAATTCAACTTAATATAAACAAAACCAGTAAAAATTGGTTTTAACACAAGAATTCTTGCCATTTTACCGATTTTCAAGCTACAAAATCCCATGACAAGTTTTCCTCGTTGTCACACACCCCATTATCAATCTCTAGACATCATTATTAAGCCCAATCCTAAAAATAAATAATAATCTAAAATGCCCAAACACCTAATTTAGATAATGTATAATTCAAGCCAAAATTTCTCGAAACTACTTAAATACATTATACTTCCGTCCCTAGCATGTTTACAACATATCATGCATATAGAAACATTTATCGAGTGTATTTTATGTACTACCTATTTAATTTCTTGATTTTATTTTTTAAAAACTATAATTTTTTTCTAGTTTATACAGTGACAGTAAGAAAGATGTTGTAAATTTCAAAATTATTTTAGAAGAATTTATCACCAAACTAAGGGCAAATTAGTAATTATATCAATAAAATAACTTTGAAACAAATTCAGGAATAACATATATGTCCAAATGATTATGATTGGTGGAAAAAAAAATAATTTAGACTTTTTAAGTATTCCAATTATTTTGAATTATCCAATTTGGTAGTCATTTGAGGATTCGAAAGCGACTTACAAAATTGAGGGATAGATTGCTCATTGCTGCGAGGATGTACAATAAAATTGCTATAGCATCAAAATTTCATAAGTTGAAGCTCCAGCGCTAGAACTTCGGATTCAAAGCCAGGACACCGATTCTAGGATTTGCACAGTAAGCAAATAAGATGTATGTATTTTTAACATAACAATTAAACTCTAAATTAGTCGTATAAGTACATATTTGAAAGTTTTTGAAGTATACTACAAATTTTTCTCTAAATAATTTGCTTAAAAGTACTTTTACTTTTAGTAAAACCATGAAAACTATAAAGAAATCAAAATTTACAAAAGTATGTTTTATTCCCTATCAACACCAAATTCAATCCAAATTAATAGTCTTTAAAAAAAATTTTAAATAAGCCTCAAATGCAACCCGTAAGCTTAAAATTAAGTCTCAAAATCCATCTTAATTTGCAATTCAACTTAATATAAACAAAACCAGTAAAAATGGGTTTTAACACAAAAATTCTTGCAATTTTACCTATTTTCAAGCTACAAAATCCCATGACAAGTTTTCCTCGTTGTCACACACTCCCATTATCAATCTCCCGACATCATTATTAAGCCCAATCCTAAAAATAAATAATAATCTAAAATGCCCAAACACCTAATTTAGATAATGTATAATTCAAGCCAAAATTTCTCGAAACTACTTAAATACATTATACTTCCATCCCTAGCATGTTTACAACATATCATGCATATAGAAACATTTATCGATTGTATTTTCTGTATTATTTATTTAATTTCTTGATTTTATTTTTTAAAAAACTATAATTTTTTTCTAGTTTGATACAGTGATAGTAATAAAAATGTTGTAAATTTCAAAATTATTTTAGAGAACAAACTAAGGGCAAATTAGTAATTATATCAATAAAATAACTTTGAAACAAATTCAGCAATAACATATATGTCCAAATGATTATGATTGGTGGATAAAAAAATAATTTAGACTTTTTAAGTATTCCAATTATTTTGAATTATCCAATTTGGTAGTCATTTGAGGATTCGAAAGCGACTTACAAAATTGAGGGATAGATTGCTCATTGCTGCGAGGATGTACAATAAATGTGCTATAGCATCAAAATTTCATAAGTTGAAGCTCCAGCGCTAGAACTTCAGATTCAAAGCCAGGACACCGATTCTAGGATTTGCACAGTAAGCAAATAAAATGTACGTATTTTTAACATAACAATTAAACTCTAAATTAGTCGTATAAGTACATATTTGAAAGTTTTTGAAGGATACTACAAATTTTTCTCTAAATAATTTGCTTAAAAGTACTTTTACTTTTAGTAAAACCATGAAAACTATAAAGAAATCAAAATTTACAAAAGTACGTTTTATTCCCTATCAACACCAAATTCAATCCAAACTAATAGTCTTTAAAACAAAATTTTAAATAAGCCTCAAATGCAACCCGTAAGCTTAAAATTAAGTCTCAAAATGCATCTTAATTTGCAATTCAACTTAATATAAACAAAACCAGTAAAAATTGGTTTTAACACAAAAATTCTTGCCATTTTACCTATTTTCAAGCTACAAAATCCCATGACAAGTTTTCCTCGTTGTCACACAGCCCCATTATCAATCTCCAGACATCATTATTAAGCCCAATCCTAAAACTAAAATAATCGAAAATGCCCAAAACCCTAATTTAGATAATGTATAATTCAAGCCAAAATTTCTCAAAACTACTTAAATACATTATACTTCCGTCCCTAGCATGTTTACAACATATCATGCATATAGAAACATTTATCGAGTGTATTTTATGTACTACTTATTTAATTTCTTGATTTTATTTTTTAAAAAACTATAATTTTTTTCTAGTTTATACAGTGACAGTAATATAAATGTTGTAAATTTCAAAATTATTTTAGAAGCATTTATCACCAAACTAAGGGCAAATTAGTAATTATATCAATAAAATAACATTGAATCAAATTCATGAATAACATATATGTCCAAATGATTATGATTGGTGGATAAAAAAATAATTTAGACTTTTTAAGTATTCCAATTATTTTGAATTATCCAATTTGGTAGTTATTTGAGGATTCGAAAGCGACTTACAAAATTGAGGGATAGATTGCTCATTGCTGCGAGGATGTACAATAAATGTGCTATAGCATCAAAATTTCATAAGTTGAAGCTCCAGCGCTAGAACTTCGGATTCAAAGCCAAGACACCGATTCTAGGATTTGCACAGTAAGCAAATAAGATATATGTATTTTTAACATAACAATTAAACTCTAAATTAGTCGTATAAGTACATATTTGAAAGCTTTTGAAGGATACTACAAATTTTTCTCTAAATAATTTGCTTAAAAGTACTTTTACTTTTAGTAAAACCATGAAAACTATAAAGAAATCAAAATTTGCAAAAGTATGTTTTATTCCCTATCAACACCAAATTCAATCAAAATTAATAGTGTTAAAATAAAAATTTTAAATAAGCCTCAAATGCAACACGTAAGCTTAAAATTAAGTCTCAAAATGCATCTTAATTTACAATTCAACTTAATATAAAGAAAACCAGTAAAAATTGGTTTTAACACAAAAATTCTTGACATTTTACCGATTTTCAAGCTACAAAATCCCATGACAAGTTTTCCTCGTTGTCACACAGCCCCATTATCAATCTCCAGACATCATTATTAAGCCCAATCCTAAAACTAAATAATAATCCAAAATGCCCAAACACCTAATTTAGATAATGTATAATTCAAGCCAAAATTTCTCGAAACTACTTAAATACATTATACTTCCGTCCCTAGCATGTTTACAACATATCATGCATATAGAAACATTTATCGAGTGTATTTTACGTACTACTTATTTAATTTCTCGATTTTATTTTTTAAAAAACTATAATTTTTTTCTAGTTGATACAGTGACAGTAATAAAAATGTTGTAAATTTCAAATTTAGTTTAGAAGCAAACTAAGGGCAAATTAGTAATTATATCAATAAAATAACTTTGAAACAAATTCAGGAACAACATATATGTCCAAATGATTATGATTGGTGGATAAAAAAATAATTAAGACTTTTTAAGTATTCCAATTATTTTGAATTATCCAATTTGGTAGTCATTTGAGGGATTCGAAAGCGACTTACAAAATTGAGGGATAGATTGCTCATTGCTGCGAGGATGTACAATAAATGTGCTATAGCATCAAAATTTCATAAGTTGAAGCTCCAGCGCTAGAACTTCGGATTCAAAGCCAGGACACCGATTCTAGGATTTGCACAGTAAGCAAATAAGATATATGTATTTTTAACATAACAATTAAACTCTAAATTAGTCATATAAGTACATATTTGAAAGCTTTTGAAGGATACTACAAATTTTTCTCTAAATAATTTGCTTAAAAGTACTTTTACTTTTAGTAAAACCATGAAAACTATAAAGAAATCAAAATTTACAAAAGTATGTTTTATTCCCTATCAACACCAAATTCAATCCAAATTAATAGTCTTTAAAATCAAAATTTTAAATAAGCCTCAAATGCAACCCGTAAGCTTAAAATTAAGTCTCAAAATGCATCTTAATTTACAATTCAACTTAATATAAACAAAACCAGTAAAAATTGGTTTTAACACAAAAATTCTTGCCATTTTACCGATTTTCAAGCTACAAAATCCCATGACAAGTTTTCCTCGTTGTCACACACCCCATTATCAATCTCCAGACATCATTATTAAGCCCAATCCTAAAACTAAATAATAATCCAAAATGCCCAAACACCTAATTTAGATAATGTATAATTCAAGCCAAAATTTCTCGAAACTACTTAAATACATTATACTTCCGTCCCTAGCATGTTTACAACATATCATGCATATAGAAACATTTACCTAGTGTATTTTATGTATTATTTATTTAATTTCTTGCTATTTTTAAAAAACTATAATTTTTTTCTAGTTTATACAGTGACAGTAATAAAAATATTGTAGATTTCAAAATTATTTAAAAGAATTTATCACCAAACTAAGGGCAAATTAGTAATTATACGAATAAAATAACTTTGAAACAAATTCAGGAATAACATATATGTCCAAATGATTATGATTGGTGGATGAAAAACTAAATTAGACTTTTTAAGTATTCCAATTATTTTGAATTATCCAATTTGGTAGTCATTTAAGGGTTCGAAAGCGACTTACAAAATTGAGGGATAGATTGCTCATTGCTGCGAGGATGTACAATAAATGTGCTATAGCATCAAAATTTCATAAGTTGAAGCTCCAGCGCTACAACTTCGGATTCAAAGCCATGACACTCGATTCTAGGATTTGCACAGTAAACAAATAAGATATATGTATTTTTAACATAACAATTAAACTCTAAATTAGTCGTATAAGTACATATTTGAAAGCTTTTGAAGGATACTACAATTTTTTCTCTAAAGAATTTGCTTAAAAGTACTTTTACTTTTAGTAAAACCATGAAAACTATAAAGAAATCAAAATTTGCAAAAGTATGTTTTGTTCCCTATCAACACCAAATTCAATCCAAATTAATGTCTTTAAAACAAAATTTTAAATAAGCCTCAAATGCAACCCGTAAGCTTAAAATTAAGTCTCAAAATGCATCTTAATTTACAATTCAACTTAATATAAACAAAACCAGTAAAAATTGGTTTTAACACAAAAATTCTTGCCATTTTACCGGTTTTCAAGCTACAAAATCCCATGACAAGTTTTCCTCGTTGTCACACACCCCATTATCAATCTCCTAGACATCATTATTAAGCCCAATCCTAAAACTAAATAATAATCCAAAATGCCCAAACACCTAATTTAGATAATGTATAATTCAAGCCAAAATTTCTCGAAACTACTTAAATACATTATACTTCCGTCGCTAGCATGTTTACAACATATCATGCATATAGAAACATTTATCGAGTGTATTTTATGTATTATTTATTTAATTTCTTGATTTTATTTTTTAAAAAACTATAATTTTTTTCTAGTTTATACAGTGACAGTAATAAAAATGTTGTAAATTTCAAAATTATTTTAGAAGAATTTATCACCAAACTAAGGGCAAATTAGTAATTATATCAATAAAATAACTTTGAAACAAATTCAGGAATAACATATATGTCCAAATGATTATGATTGGTGGATAAAAAACTAAATTAGACTTTTTAAGTATTCCAATTATTTTGAATTATCCAATTTGGTAGTCATTTGAGGGTTCGAAAGCGACTTACAAAATTGAGGGATAGATTGCTCATTGCTGCGAGGATGTACAATAAATGTGCTATAGCATCAAAATTTCATAAGTTGAAGCTCCAGCGCTAGAACTTCGGATTCAAAGCCAGGACACCGATTCTAGGATTTGCACAGTAAACAAATAAGATATATGTATTTTTAACATAACAATTAAACTCTAAATTAGTCGTATAAGTACATATTTGAAAGCTTTTGAAGGATACTACAATTTTTTCTCTAAAGAATTTGCTTAAAAGTACTTTTACTTTTAGTAAAACCATGAAAACTATAAAGAAATCAAAATTTGCAAAAGTATGTTTTATTCCCTATCAACACCAAATTCAATCCAAATTAATAGTCTTTAAAACCAAATTTTAAATAAGCCTCAAATGCAACCCGTAAGCTTAAAATTAAGTCTCAAAATGCATCTTAATTTACAATTCAACTTAATATAAACAAAACCAGTAAAAATTGGTTTTAACACAAAAATTCTTGCCATTTTACCGATTTTCAAGCTACAAAATCCCATGACAAGTTTTCCTCGTTGTCACACACCCCATTATCAATCTCTAGACATCATTATTAAGCCCAATCCTAAAACTAAATAATAATCCAAAATGCCCAAACACCTAATTTAGATAATGTATAATTCAAGCCAAAATTTCTCGAAACTACTTAAATACATTATACTTCCGTCCCTAGCATGTTTACAACATATCATGCATATAGAAACATTTATCGAGTGTATTTTATGTATTATTTATTTAATTTCTTGATTTTATTTTTTAAAAAACTATAATTTTTTTCTAGTTTATACAGTGACAGTAATAAAAATGTTGTAAATTTCAAAATTATTTTAGAAGAATTTATCACCAAACTAAGGGCAAATTAGTAATTATATCAATAAAATAACTTTGAAACAAATTCAGGAATAACATATATGTCCAAATGATTATGATTGGTGGATAAAAAACTAAATTAGACTTTTTAAGTATTCCAATTATTTTGAATTATCCAATTTGGTAGTCATTTGAGGGTTCGAAAGCGACTTACAAAATTGAGGGATAGATTGCTCATTGCTGCGAGGATGTACAATAAATGTGCTATAGCATCAAAATTTCATAAGTTGAAGCTCCAGCGCTACAACTTCGGATTCAAAGCCAGGACACCGATTCTAGGATTTGCACAGTAAACAAATAAGATATATGTATTTTTAACATAACAATTAAACTCTAAATTAGTCGTATAAGTACATATTTGAAAGCTTTTGAAGGATACTACAATTTTTTCTCTAAAGAATTTGCTTAAAAGTACTTTTACTTTTAGTAAAACCATGAAAACTATAAAGAAATCAAAATTTGCAAAAGTATGTTTTGTTCCCTATCAACACCAAATTCAATCCAAATTAATAGTCTTTAAAACAAAATTTTAAATAAGCCTCAAATGCAACCCGTAAGCTTAAAATTAAGTCTCAAAATGCATCTTAATTTACAATTCAACTTAATATAAACAAAACCAGTAAAAATTGGTTTTAACACAAAAATTCTTGCCATTTTACCGGTTTTCAAGCTACAAAATCCCATGACAAGTTTTCCTCGTTGTCACACACCCCATTATCAAACTCTCTAGACATCATTATTAAGCCCAATCCTAAAACTAAATAATAATCCAAAATGCCCAAACACCTAATTTAGATAATGTATAATTCAAGCCAAAATTTCTCGAAACTACTTAAATACATTATACTTCCGTCGCTAGCATGTTTACAACATATCATGCATATAGAAACATTTATCGAGTGTATTTTATGTATTATTTATTTAATTTCTTGATTTTATTTTTTAAAAAACTATAATTTTTTTCTAGTTTATACAGTGACAGTAATAAAAATGTTGTAAATTTCAAAATTATTTTAGAAGAATTTATCACCAAACTAAGGGCAAATTAGTAATTATATCAATAAAATAACTTTGAAACAAATTCAGGAATAACATATATGTCCAAATGATTATGATTGGTGGATAAAAAACTAAATTAGACTTTTTAAGTATTCGAATTATTTTGAATTATCCAATTTGGTAGTCATTTGAGGGTTCGAAAGCGACTTACAAAATTGAGGGATAGATTGCTCATTGCTGCGAGGATGTACAATAAATGTGCTATAGCATCAAAATTTCATAAGTTGAAGCTCCAGCGCTAGAACTTCGGATTCAAAGCCATGACATCGATTCTAGGATTTGCACAGTAAACAAATAAGATATATGTATTTTTAACATAACAATTAAACTCTAAATTAGTCGTATAAGTACATATTTGAAAGCTTTTGAAGGATACTACAATTTTTTCTCTAAAGAATTTGCTTAAAAGTACTTTTACATTTAGTCAAACCATGAAAACTATAAAGAAATCAAAATTTGCAAAAGTATGTTTTGTTCCCTATCAACACCAAATTCAATCCAAATTAATAGTCTTTAAAACCAAATTTTAAATAAGCCTCAAATGCAACCCGTAAGCTTAAAATTAAGTCTCAAAATGCATCTTAATTTACAATTCAACTTAATATAAACAAAACCAGTAAAAATTGGTTTTAACACAAAAATTCTTGCCATTTTACCGGTTTTCAAGCTACAAAATCCCATGATAAGTTTTCCTCGTTGTCACACACCCCATTATCAATCTCTAGACATCATTATTAAGCCCAATCCTAAAACTAAATAATAATCCAAAATGCCCAAACACCTAATTTAGATAATGTATAATTCAAGCCAAAATTTCTCGAAACTACTTAAATACATTATACTTCCGTCGCTAGCATGTTTACAACATATCATGCATATAGAAACATTTATCGAGTGTATTTTATGTATTATTTATTTAATTTCTTGATTTTATTTTTTAAAAAACTATAATTTTTTTCTAGTTTATACAGTGACAGTAATAAAAATGTTGTAAATTTCAAAATTATTTTAGAAGAATTTATCACCAAACTAAGGGCAAATTAGTAATTATATCAATAAAATAACTTGAAACAAATTCAGGAATAACATATATGTCCAAATGATTATGATTGGTGGATAAAAAACTAAATTAGACTTTTTAAGTATTCCAATTATTTTGAATTATCCAATTTGGTAGTCATTTGAGGGTTCGAAAGCGACTTACAAAATTGAGGGATAGATTGCTCATTGCTGCGAGGATGTACAATAAATGTGCTATCGCATCAAAATTTCATAAGTTGAAGCTCCAGCGCTACAACTTCGGATTCAAAGCCATGACATCGATTCTAGGATTTGCACAGTAAACAAATAAGATATATGTATTTTTAACATAACAATTAAACTCTAAATTAGTCGTATAAGTACATATTTGAAAGCTTTTGAAGGATACTACAATTTTTTCTCTAAAGAATTTGCTTAAAAGTACTTTTACATTTTAGTAAAACCATGAAAACTATAAAGAAATCAAAATTTGCAAAAGTATGTTTTGTTCCCTATCAACACCAAATTCAATCCAAATTAATGTCTTTAAAACAAATTTTAAATAAGCCTCGAATGCAACCCGTAAGCTTAAAATTAGTCTCAAAATGCATCTTAATTTACAATTCAACTTAATATAAACAAAACCAGTAAAAATTGGTTTTAACACAAAAATTCTTGCCATTTTACCGTTTTCAAGCTACAAAATCCCATGACAAGTTTTCCTCGTTGTCACACACCCCATTATCAATCTCTAGACATCATTATTAAGCCCAATCCTAAAACTAAATAATAATCCAAAATGCCCAAACACCTAATTTAGATAATGTATAATTCAAGCCAAAATTTCTCGAAACTACTTAAATACATTATACTTCGTCGCTAGCATGTTTACAACATATCATGCATATAGAAACATTTATCGAGTGTATTTTATGTATTATTTATTTAATTTCTTGATTTTATTTTTTAAAAAACTATACTTTTTTCTAGTTTATACAGTGACAGTAATAAAAATGTTGTAAATTTCAAAATTATTTTAGAAGAATTTATCACCAAAACTAAGGACAAATTAGTAATTATATCAATAAAATAACTTTGAAACAAATCAGGAATAACATATATGTCCAAATGATTATGATTGGTGGATAAAAAACTAAATTAGACTTTTAAGTATTCCAATTATTTTGAAGTATCCAATTTGGTAGTCATTTGAGAGTTCGAAAGCGACTTACAAAATTGAGGGATAGATTGCTCATTGCTGCGAGGATGTACAATAAATGTGCTAAAGCATCAAAATTTCATAAGTTGAAGCTCCAGCGCTACAACTTCGGATTCAAAGCCATGACATCGATTCTAGGATTTGCACAGTAAACAAATAAGATATATGTATTTTTAACATAACAATTAAACTCTAAATTAGTCGTATAGAGTACATATTTGAAAGCTTTGAAGGATACTACAATTTTTCTCAAAAGAATTTCTTAAAAGTACTTTTACATTTAGTCAAACCAAGAAAACTATAAAGAAATCAAAATTTGCAAAAGTATGTTTTGTTCCCTATCAACACCAAATTCAATCCAATTAATGGTCTTTAAAACCAAATTTTAAATAAGCCTCGAATGCAACCCGTAAGCTTAAAATAAGTCTCAAAATGCATCTTAATTACAATTCAACTTAATATAAACAAAACCAGTAAAAATTGGTTTTAACACAAAAATTCTTGCCATTTTACCGTTTTCAAGCTACAAAATGCCCATGACAAGTTTTCCTCGTTGTCACACACCCCATTATCAATCTCTAGACATCATTATTAAGCCCAATCCTAAAACTAAATAATAATACAAAATGCCCAAAACACCTAATGTAGATAGTGTATAATTCAAGCCAAAATTTCTCGAAACTACTTAAATACATTATACTTCCGTCCTAGCATGACATACTGCATATAGAAACATTTATCGAGTATTTATGTATTATTTATTTAATTTCTGATTTTATTTTTTAAAAAACTAACTTTTTTTCTAGTTATACAGT
>BNST01001845.1:0-77081 GCA_019650275.1 Xylocarpus granatum | reverse complement strand
TCAATAGGCGTGCTAACCCCTAGGTGTAAAAAGTTGGGGGAAAAAATCGGGACCTCAAATCGAATGTGTCCAACCGTTGTTGTGCTGAGGGATGTTCAGATCGCTCCCAGAAGTTCATCCTGAGCACTGCAAACATACACGATGCCTCTGTGGCACTCGCAAGAATGATCTGGTTGCTCCCAGAAGTTCATTTCATGCACTGCCGAATACATCCAATGCCCTTGCCATACCCGCGGGCATGTTCCGTTCGCTCCTGGAAGTTCATGCTTTACACTGTCAATGCACTCGATGCCACTGCCGCACCTAAGGGAATGTTTAGGTCACTCCGAGTCCCATGCACTGCAGAACTCACCCATGCCTCTAAGATGCCCTCATGGATTTTTCAGTCGCTCTCTGGAAGTTCGTCCCGAGCACTGCTGAGCCCACTGGGATTTTTCGATCACTTCAGGATGTTCATGCCGAGCACTGCAAATGTGTCTGATGCGTCTGCTACGCCCGCAGCGATGTTCCAGTCGCTCTAAGTAATTAATCCCGCAGATTGCCCAACACGCCTGAAGCCTCTGCTGTGCCAGCAGGGATGCTCTGGTCACTCCCAGAATTTCGTCCCCTACACTGCTGAATGCACCCGAAAGCCTCTGCTGCACTCACGAAAAGGTTCCGGTCACTCCTAAAAGTTTGTCCCAGTGCACTGTCAAATTGTTGAGGACCTTAGGAGGCAAAGGGAGCGTGAGTGAATGCAAGCAAGGCGCCAGGCAGCAACAGAGGAACCAACAGGCCCAGCAAGAGCGCACAACAAGCCTGCACGCAGCAAGCAGTGAAGCACGGCCAGGTTCTGACTCAATCCTAAGTGATTGCGGAAATCCAAGCCAAGAAGAGGACCAGCATTGGCAGGACACAGCATGAAGCAATCTGAGTAGGAGAAGGAGAGCGACGACGCGAAGAACTCTAGCAGCAGCAGGATGTCTTGGCAGGTTTACTTCAGCAAAGGGACCATGCCAAAGAGAAGTCTTGGAGAGGAAGGACACACCATAGCAGAAGATCTAATCCAAGAAGGAAATGGCAAGAAGAAGTCAGCAGCTGTAGGAGAGAAGATAAGATAAGGATAGAAGGACTTAGTCAAAGTAAGAATTCTTGCCTTAGTAGGAATTCAAGAAAGAACAAGAATCCTTGTAGGATTAGGAAACAATGGGATAAGATCTATCTTGATAATGTTTTAGATGACTTAGAAAAGCTTGTTGACTTAGGAAAACATATCCTAAGTGGATAAGGAACCTAAGTACTAGTTGAACTAGGATAAGGCTGTGTTAGGACTATAAATATCAGCCCATTATTTGTGAGGAGAAGATATGCTCCGAATTTTGTTATTTCTCATTCAATAATCAAGAATCAAAGGTTAGCATTCTTGCTTACATTCTTGTTTATATTTTCAGTTATCTTTTAAGAGTTGTCTTGAGATAACTTGGGCTTAAGACAAGGTGAAGAGTTGTCTTCCTTGCTTAAGAGCTTAGGTTGAAGTCAAGAGTTGTCTTCTTCAACCAAGGCAAGTTGTGATAGGTTTAAGAGTTGTCTTGCCTATCCAACATATCCTTTTATATATTAGTTAACCCAAAGGACAGCTTAGGGGACATCAATATAAGAAAAGAACTCAAGAATCAAATGGGACAATAAGTTAGGAAGGATTTCAGTAGTTGTGCTGACCCCTAAGGTGTAGAAAAGTTGGGAAAAAAATCAGGGACTCCAACAATGCACCTGATGATCGCTGCCGACATCTCGTGCGGGTGATGTTTCATTCACTCCCAGAAATTTTGTCCTGCTCCCTGCCCAATAAACCAGACACCTCTGCTGCACATGTAGGGATGTTCGAGTTGCTCCCAGAAGTTCATCCCGTGCACTGCCAAACGTGTCTGATGCCAATGCCGAACCCGCAGGGATGTTCTAGTCGCTCCCAGAAGTTTCGTCCTGAGTACTTCCAAACTCTTCCAATGCCTCTGGCAAGCCGCGAGGATTTTTCTGGTCGCTACCAGAAGTTTGTCCCACACACTACCAAACTGTGCCCAACAACTCTGTTGTGCCCATGGGGATGTTCCGGTCGCTGCCAGAAGTTTGTCCCTGAGCACTTCTGAAACTCGTTTGCTGCCTCTGCCACGCCAGCAGGGGATGTTCCGTTCGCTCATGAAGTTCATCCCGTGCATTGTTGAATGTGCCCAAAGTCGCTGCTGCACCAGTGGGAATGTTCTTGTTGCTCCCAAAAGTTAGTCCTGCACACTGCCAAACGTGACTGATGCCACTGTCGCGCCTGCGGGGATGTTCCAGTCGCTCCCGGAAGTTTGTCCCCAACACTGCCGAATGTGTCCAATTCCTCTGCCAAGCCTGCAGGGATTTTCCAGTCGGTCCTGGAAGGTCATCTAACACACTGCCGAAAGTGTCCAATGATGCTGCCGCACCCACAGGGATGTTCTGGTTACTTCCTGAAGTTTTTCTTATGCACTGCCAAATGTGTTCGATGCCTTAGCCAAGCCTGCGAGGATTTTCTGGTCTCTCCCTGAAGTTTGACCCGTGCAATACCGAACATGCCCGACGCCGCTCTTGCACCAGCAGGGATGTTCTGGTCGCTTCCAGAAGTTTGTCCTGTGCACAGCTGAGCATGTCCGACGCCTCAGCTGCGCCTTAGTGGAAGTCTAGTTGGTCCTGGAAGTTCATCCTGCACACTGTCGAACACGTACCACACCTCTGTCGACCCTGCAGGGGATGATCCAATCACTCCCTGAAGTTCATCCCGTGGACTACCAGACGTGCCCAAAGGTTCTGCCGTGCCCATTGGGATGTCTTAGCTGCTCCCAAAAGCTCATCCTGCACACTGCCAAATGCACCTGACACCTCCACCAGTGCCCGCGGTGATGTTCCGCTCGCTCCAGGAAGTTCATCCCATGCACTGTCAACACGTCCAAGCTCTGCCGAGCCCACGGGGATTTTTTCGATTGCTCCTGGAAGTTTATCCCACACATTGCCGAACATGCTCGAAGCCTGTGCCGCGCCCGCAGGGGAACATCGTCGCTTCCAGAAGTTCATCCTATGCACTGCCGAATGGGCCATACACTGCTGCCGCACCCGCGGGAGAATGTTCAATTCTCTGCTGCGCACGTGCCTGCATGGATGTACTGGTTGTTTCCTGAAAGTTCCTCCTGTGCACTTATGAATGTGCCCAATGCCTCTGCCGTGCCTGTGGGGATGTTTTGTTGCACACCCAAAAGTTCATCCCGCACACTACAGAATGCACTCGATGTCGCCGCCGCACCCGAGGAGATGTTCTAAATGCTCACCGAAGTTCATCCCCATGCACTGCCAAATGCGTTCGATGCCAATGCCACACCCACGAAAGATGTTCCAGTTGCTCGCAGAAGTTTGTCCCATGCACTGCCCAACATGCCTGACACCACTGCAGTGCCGGCGGGGATGTTCCAGAACATCCCAGACGTTCATCCTGCACACTGTCCCACCTGCTGAAGCCTCTATTGCACCCGCGGGGATGTTCTGGTTGTTCCTAGAAGTTGATACCCATGCACTGCAAATTGTGTCGACATTGCTGCTGTGCCCGCAGGATTGTTCCCGTCACTCCCGGAAGTTCGTACCGAAATTTGGCGAATGCGCTCGATGCTTCTGCCAAGCCTGCGGGGATGTTTCAGTCGCTACTGGAAGTTCATCCCGCGCACTACCAAACGTGTCCAACGCCACTGTCCCACCCGTGGGGATATTCCGATCATTCTTGGAAGTTCATCCCGCGCGCTGTCGAATGTGCCTGACACCTCTGCCACATCCGCAGGGATGTTCCGATCACTCCTGGAAGTTCACCCCGAGAACTGCTGTATGCGTCTGACACCTCTGCAGAGCCTGCGGGGATTTTCTGGGTCACTCCCGGAAGTTTGTCCTGCACACCACAGAATGTGTCCAACACTGGGGCTGCGCCTGCGAGGATGTTCGGGTCACTCTATCCCACTCACACTGAATGCGACCCGAAAATTCTGCCCAGCCAGAGGTGACTTTCCAGTCACTCTTGGGAGTTCATCCCGTGCACTGCTGAACGCGCCACACACCTCCTCTGCACTCGCGGGGATGTTCTGGTTGCTCATGAAAGTTTGTCCCACACACTACTGAACAGCACCCAAGGCCTCTACCACACCCATGGGGATGTTCCGGTCACTTCAGGAAGTTTCATCCTATGCACTGCCCAACGGGCCCCAAGACTCTACCAAGCCTGAGGGAATTTTCAGTCGCTCCCAGAAGTTCGTCCTGAGAACTGCCGAACGTGTCCGATGCCTCTGCTAAGCCCACAGGGATTTTCTGGTCACTCCTAGAAGTGCGTCCTGCACACTACTGAATGTGTCCAATGCTGCTGCTGCGCCTGTGGGGATGTTCAGGGTCACTCTTCGTCCCAGTCATTCCGAATGCGGCCGAAGCTTCTGCCAAGCCCATGGGGATTTTTTCGGTCACTCTCGGAAGTTTGTCCCGTGCATTGTTGAATGTGCCCCACACCTCTTTTACATCTCGCGGGGATGTTCCGATCGCTCGCTGAATTCGTACCATGCCCTGCCGAATGAACCCAAAGTCTCTGCCACGCCTGAGGGGATGTTCTGGTCACTCTCGAAAGTTCATGCCACGCACTTCCAAACATGTCCGACACTGGTACCGTGCCATCGAGGTTGTTCCGATCGCTCTTGGAAGTTCATGGCCCAATGTGACCCAAGCCTCAGCCGCGTCCATGGGGATATTCTAGTCACTTCCACAAGTTCATCACGCGAACTGCCGAACACACCCAACGCCTCTGCTATGCCTCGGGGATGTTCCGGTTGCTCCTGAAAGTTCTTCCAGTGCATTGAGGAATGTGTCTGATCATGCTACCATACCTGCGGGGATGTTCCAGTCGCCCCTTAAATTTTTTTCCCATGCACAGCCGAATCCACTTGATGCCTCTGCCATACCTGCGGAGATGTACCAGTCACTCCCAAAATCTAGCCGAATGCATCCAATGCCACTGTCGTGCATCGGGGATGTTTTGGTCGCTCCTAGAAGTTCATCCCAAGAACTGCTGAATGCATCCGACACCTGTGCCGCGCCTGTAGGATGTTCAGGTCTCTCCTAGAAGTTCATCCTACGCACCACCGAGTGTGCCTGAAGCCTCTGCCATGCCAGCGGGTATGTTCTGGCAGGTCAGGAAAGTTCATTTCGTGCATTGCTAAACATATCTGATGCCACTGCAGCACCTGCAGGGGATGTTTCGGCCGCTCCTGGAAGTTTGTCCCTAGAACTGCGAATGCGTGCGATACCCCTGCTGAGCCCACGGGGATTTTTGGTCGCTCCCGGAAGTACATCCCGCACATGGCTGAATGCACCTGATGCCTCTGCCACGACCATGGGAATATTCCAATCACTCCTGGAAGTTCGTCCCTTGCATTGCCAAACGCGCCCTAAGCCTCTGCCGAGTCTGCAGGGATTTTTTGATCGCTCCCGAAAGGTCATCACATGAACTGCCGAAGTGTTAGGGACCTGATTTTTTCCCCCAACTTTTCTACACCTTAGGGGTCAGCATGCCTACTAAAAACCTTGCTAACTTACTATCCCATTTGATTCTGAGTTCTTTTCTTATATTTACGTCCCCTAAGCTGTACTTTGGGTTAACTAATATATAAAAGGATATGTTGGATAGGCAAGACAACTCTTAAACCTATCACAACTTGCCTTGGTTGAAGAAGACAACTCTTGACTTCAAACTAAGCTCTTAAGCAAGGAAGACAACTCTTCACCTTAACTTAAGCCCAAGTTATCTCAAGACACCTCTTAAAAGATAACCAAAAATATAAACAAGAATGGGAGCAAGAATGCTAACCTTGATTTTTGATTAATGGATGAGAAATCTACAAAATTCGAGAGCATATGTCCTCCTCACAAATAATGCACTGTATTTATAGTCCTAAGACAGCTTTATCCTAATTCAACTAGTACTTAGGTTCCTTATCCACTTAGGATATGTTTTCCTAAGTCAACAAGTTTTCAAGTCAACTAAAACTTATGAAGATAGACCTTATCTTACTGTTTCCTAATCCTACTAGGATTCTTGGTCTTTCTTGAATTCCTACTTAGACTAGAATTCCTACTTTGACTAAGTCTTTTTGTCCTTATCTTATCTTCTCTCCTAATGCTGCTAAACTTCTTCTTGTCGTTTCCTTCTTGGATTAGAACTTCTGCTATGGCGTGTCTTTCCTCTCCAAGACTTCTCTTTGGTGTGGTCATCTTGCTGAAGTAAACCTGCCATGATGTCCTGCTGCTGCTGGAGTTCTTCACACCGTCAATCTCCTTCTCCTGCTCGGATTGCTTCATGCGTGTTCTGCCAATGCTGGTCTTCTTCTTGGCTTGGATTTCCATAATCAATTAGGACTGAGTCAAATCCTTGCCGTGCTTCACTGCTTGCTGCATGCAGGCTTGTTGCGCGAACATTCTGGTCTGTTTCTGCCTCTCTTGCTGCTTGGCACCTTGCGCGCATTCGCTCACACTCCCTTTGCCTCCTAAGGTCCCCATTTTCTACCCATTGCATTTCCTGCATACTTAGGTTCTCAACAATCCCCCTTTCTTGAAGACTCACCTTGTCCTCAAGGTGAAAGTTGGAAAAACTGCTTCTAGATGTCATTATGGTCTTCCCAAACTGCTTCTGGATGGGTAATGGCAAAGGTTGTAGAAATCCATTGCTCTTGCCATCTTCTGGTTTTATCCATTGGCAAAATGTCACAATTGATGTCTTTCTTCTTATCTTCTACCTTGAATCCTTCCAACAAAAAGAATAACTTGATCTGCATGTAAGTACGAAACCATCCTGAATGTCCTCCTTGCCCGTGAGTTGTGGAAGTGATTCAAGATCTTTCCTCTTAGTCCCGGTATGTTTGGTACATATACCTGCTGGTTGTGGCAAATATATCCATTTTTAAGGGTGAATTTACTAACCTTAGGGTCGAAAATTCTTGATCTTCTCCATGAGCTCTTGGCTTTGAGGGTCAATTTCTATTGCCTCCTTGATTTCTGTCCATACATTCCACTCTGCTCCACTAATGGCAGTGAGGCATGCATCATTAGGCTCACATGCTGTCCACAATGCTTGACCTCCATTGCTTCTAGACAATGCGTCTGCCACTTTGTTTTCCTTGCCAGGCTTGTAGATTATTTCATACTCGTAACCCAGCAACTTGACAAGGAACTTTTGCTGCTCCGGTGTGGTAATTTTCTGCTCCATAAGGCTTCTCAAGGGTTGTTGATCTGTAATGATCAGGAATTTGCTCCCAAGAAGGGTAAGGTTGCCATACCTTGACTACATGGATGATGGCTAACATCTCCTTGGCATATACTGACCATTCCTTCTTCATGGGCCCTAAGACTCTGCTCATGTATGCAATAGGTCTTCTGGCTTGACTAGACAGCACCTATGCCATCTTGACATGCGTCAGTGTGAAGCTCGAAGGGTTTGATTAAAGTCGGGCAGTGCTAACACTAGCGTCTCACACATAGCTTGCTTCAACAACTTGAATGTGTCTTCACTCTTCTCTGTCCATAGGAATCCATCCTTCTTCAGCAAGTCCGTTAATGGTTTTGCTATGGCACCGTATTTGCGAACAAATCGGCAGTAATAGCCTGTTAAACCTAGAAATCCTCTAAGTTCTATGACATTCTTAAGAGTTGGCCATGTTTGCATGGCTCCTATTTTTCGTTGGTCTACCTTCACTCCATCATCGGATATGATGTGACTGAGGTATTCAAGCTCCTCTTGCATGAATGTGCACTTGGATGGCTTGATGACAAAACGATTTCTTCTTAACACTTCTAGCACTTTTGCTAAGTGTTCTATGTGATCATCATGGCTCCTGGAATAGACCAAAATGTCATCAAAGAAAACTAAGACAAACCTGCGCAAATAAGGTTTGAAGATGTTGTTCATGGCTGCTTGAAAGGTGGAGGGTGCGTTGCATAGTCCGAAGGGCATGACTAGGTACTCGTAGTGTCCACTATGAGTTCGAAATGCTGTCTTCTGTATGTCCTCTTCTTTCATGCGTATTTGATGATATCCGGCCTTGAGATCCAGCTTGGTGAATAACTTTGCTCCATGTAACTCGTCCAGCATATCATCAATTGTTGGGATCGAAAAACGATCCTTGACAGTTGCTTGGTTGAGTGCCCTGATAATCAGTGCAAAACCTCCAAGTTCCGTCTTTCTTTCTAACAAGCAGAACGGGAAAAGAGAAAAGGGGAAGTGCTAGGTCAGATAATACCTTGCTGTAGCATCTCGTTCTTTTGGAAGTGTGCATACCAGTAAGGTGCTACATTAATCGCCTTGGTTTTGTCGATTAATGGGATGGCATGGTCGTAATGTCTTGAGGGTGGTAGTCCTTGTGGCTTTCCTATGACATCTCGGAATTGCTATCGTAAGTTCCTTACTGCTGATGGTATGTCTTCATGTATATGATGTTTGGCTGTATTTTCCTCCTTTGTGGCCAAAAGAACTGCAAAACATGTGCCCTTGTTCTATATAGTCATTCAAGGGTACTTACCTCACAATGATGCACTGCATTAGTGGTGGATGCCTCCCATGTGCAGTCCCTTCCCTTCCATTGGAAGTGCATGGCCATGGATTCATAGTCGAACATTATCTTGCCTATGGTTTTAAGCCAAGCATTGCCTAAAACCACATCAAGACCTGCCAGGGCTAACACAAGCAGTTCTGCCACTATTTTGACTCCTTGAATCTGCATTGCTACTACCTGGATCACTTGTACGCACTTGAGCTTCTGTCCGCTTGCCATTCTTACCTCAAAAGGGTACAATCTTTTTTGGACGTAGCTGAAGTGTTTTGACCAATTTTGTGTTGATGAAGTTATGAGTAGCTCCACTATCTATCAACACCAAAACATTTTTCCCATTAATGGTTGCAAACAAACTCATGGTAGTAGGCTTGGTGGTTGCCCCTACTGCATGCAAGTTGATTTTGCCTTCTTCTGCATGATCCGGGGAGTGTTCTGTGTCTACTTCCTCCTTGCTGTCCATGCTGCTTTCTTCTTCTTCCTTGCTGCTCTCCTCGTGTTCTTCATCACTTACCACTTCAATGAGGCTGAATAGCCCTTTCTTGCACTTGTGGCCAACTTGCCACTTATCGTTGCACCTAAAACACAGGCCTCTTTCGATTCTCCTGTTGATTTCTTCAGTGGATAGTTTGAGAGGGTCCTTTGTTTTTGGGGGCATTTGTCTTACTTGATGAGGATGCTTTACCTAATTTGTCCGAGGGTTTGATGACCTTGGTTGTGCTGTGGGTGATGCTTCTCCCATCGTTAATGAGTCTTGCTAACCAAATGCATTGAGTGAGAGAGTTTGGATCCCTCATCTTCACTTCTCAGCTTAGCCAAGGTACAAGGCCTCTAGAAAAGTGCCAATTAGTGCACTATCTGGCCAATGTCCTACCAATTCAGCCAACCTCTCAAATTCTTCAAGGTAACTTTCTAGAGATCCCTCTTGCCTAATCTTGGCAAGCTGTCCCTCATAGTTTGTCATGCTAGATGGGCCAAATCTGTTCACTAACTCTTGTGTGAACCTTGTCCAGCCTATCCTTCTCCCTTCTCAACCATAGGTGGCCTTAAGCCAACACCACCATTGGTTGCTCTCCCACATAGGTGATAGGATGCAAAATCAACCCTTTCACCTCTTTCAATACCTTGTTTTTCAAAGTAAAATTCAGCCTTGGAGATCCATTTAGTTGGATCTTCCTTCTCAAAGGTAGGGAACTCGATTTTTACCTTAGGCCGTGTGTAATGGCTTGGGCTGTCGTAGTGCCAATCCTCCCTTCTTGTGGTGCGTCATGGTTCTGCCTCAGGGTGATTCTGCACCCTTCTTGGTTGCCATGATGTGGGCTTTTTGTCCATCATTTCCTCATCGTCGTTATGCTCATTATAGCGATCATGGGGTGAGTGTTCGTTTGGTGAAGTCTCCCTCCTGCTTCCCAAACTCATGCACCTTTTCCCCCTTTTCTTGAGAGGGAAGTTGCTCCTAGTCAGATTCATCCTCATGCACTTGGTGCCATGTGACTTCTGATTGCAGCCTCCTAGACGCTTGTGGTAAGTGGGTGTTTCTGCCTGCTCAATTTGGACTTGTTTTCCGGCCACTCGGGGTGTGTCTCTCTTTAATTGTTCAAGAGAATGAATGATGGATGATAGTTGGTGTTTGATATCACCTACCTGGTCATTGATTGCATTCTGGTTCCTCTCTAAGGCAAGCATTCTTCTGTGGTTGGTGACTGAGAAGTCTTCCCCTGGTTTGTTCCTGTGGTGTGGGTGAATGCTGCATAGATGATATGGTAACCTTGATCCCTTGCAATTGACTGGTGTCTGTGCTGATGTCTCAACTATAGCACTAATTTGTAGGGGTAATCATGCTATCTCTCAACTGGTGATTATGCTGACCTCTCAATGAAAGCACCAATTTGTTGGGGTCCTGACTTTTTCCCCAACTTTTAGACTTCTAGGGGTTAGCATGCCTATTAAAAACCTTGCTAACTTACTATCCTGTTTGATTTGTGAGTTCTTTTCTTATATTACATCCCCTAAACAATTATTCAAGTTAACTAATATATAAAAGGATATGTTGGATAGGCAAAACAACTCTTAAACCTATCACAACTTGCCTTGGTTGAAGAAGACAACTCTTAACTTCAACCTAAGCTCTTAAGCAAGGAAGACAACTCTTCACCTTGTCTTAAGCCCAAGTTATCTCAATACAACTCTTAAAAGATAACCGAAATATAAACAAAAATGGAAGCAAGAATGCTAACCTTGATTCTTGATTAATGAATGAGAAATATATAAAATTCAGAGCATATGTCCTCCTCACAAATAATGGGTCGTATTTATAGTCCTAAGACAGCTTTATCCTAATTCAACTAGCACTTAGGTTCCTTATCCACTTAGGATATGTTTTCGTAAGTCAACAAGGTATTATAAGTCAACTAAAACCTTATAAAGATAGACCTTATCCTACTATTTCCTAATCCTACTAGGATTCTTGGTCTTTCTTGAATTCCTACTTAGACTAGAATTCCTACTTTGACTAAGTCTTATTGTCCTTATCTTATCTTCTCTCCTACAGCTGCTGAACTTCTTCTTGCCATTTCCTTCTTGGATTAGAACTTCCGCTATGGCATGTCTTTTCTCTCCAAGACTTCTCTTTAGCATGGTCATCTTGCTGAAGTAAACCTGCCATGACGTCCTGCTGCTGCTGGAGTTCTTCACGCCGTCAATCTCCTTCTCCTGGTCAGATTGTTTCATGTGTGTCCTGCCAATCCTGGTCTTCTTGATGTGTGTAGGCTTCTTGCATGCACATTTTGTCCTGTTTCTGCCTCTCTTGCTGCTTGGTGCCTTGATATTTGTGATAATCTTTGTTCTAACCTTTCTATTTCCTCAATTATCATATTTCTAAATGCAGCTAAATTTAATCTATTATCTATATTTATTCTTAATAATGAATTTACTATTGCTCTATGTAAATTGAAATCAGTATTTATTGACATTTTAATTTTTTCCTATAGTATTAATGTTCTGTTCTAAAGAATCCTCATCACTATCAAATTCTGAAGTTCCTGTATTTCTTTGTTCTATAAAATTATCAAATCTAATATTCTGATTTCCATCTAAGTCTGTATATATTGTGCTACTTTCTGGTATTAATACCGTTTTTCTAGTGTTTATTTCTACAAATTTTTGTAAATTCCATCCTAATCCTGCTAGTCTAGTTGGATCTATTATTTCTGGTCTTATCATCCTAATTCCTCGAGTTGATAATCCATTTATAATAGTATCTGTATTTACCCTATATCTATTTCCTGATTTATTACTAGCTCTCCCTAAATATCCTATTGTGATATTTAAATTATCTCCTTCGTAATCTTCATATCCTTTTGTTTGTATTCCAATTTTTAATTTTTCTAAATCATTTATTGATTTTAATATATTAGGGGAATAATAAAATAATCCTGTATTATTATTCATGTCTACTTCTATTGTTCCCAAAATATGATGAATATATAGAAGATAGAATTTTAGCTAGTACATCTTCAGGAGTAGTAGATAGTACAGGAAATTTACCTCAGATAGAAATGCAACCAACAAGAACTTTCCCTGGTGCAGATAGACAATCTACTAGTACAGGATGTATACCTGAATTAAAAAGCAAAGGATATAGTAGAAAATTTCCTTATGAACAGGTAACATTACCCTCAGCCATGGCAAATAGTGGAAGCATGTTAGTATTAAGTAATTATCACCCACAATTATGGGAAGAAGTAATAGCAAAATGGGAATCCAGTACAATACTCCATTTAAGTACATTCAATTTTATAGATAACCAAGAAAAAGTAAATTATGTAGAAAACCTATTAGGAGAAGTAGCAAAGTTATATTTTCAATCATGGAAAAAAGATAATATTAATTCTTATAGGATATTAGTAGCAAATGCAGATGTAACAGAAAATATAACTAGTCATATTAGGCAAATGATATTAGGATATGATCAGTATAGAGGAAATACGGAGATGCAGAATAGAGCACTCCAAGACATAAATCCCAGTAACAGAAAGCCACAACGTAAATTGAGGGTTCTCATCCTCTTTCTGAGGAAAGTTTAACCTCTTTGGACCGTGGTATATTGTTCTGTGACCGGATATCTGTGGTCTGTTTAAATTTGGCTGTGCTCTTTGACTTCTTATTCTACCTCATTCCCTTAAATTGGTATCTCTAGTTTTGGTTATGCTAAAGTGTCTCATAGATAACCTATGGAATGCCAGCCCAAGATCTAAACCCGAAATTCTTCATGCCCTTTGTTGCTATATGGACCTCAAAAACCAAGAGGAAAACTTAAAGTCTATGTTATTGCCTGTCCAAAACATGAATCTCTCTCCACAAACTCTACCTGTTTTGCAACATGAAGTAAACATGTTAAAAAATGAAGTAAGCTCAAAAAATGAAAAATAAAAGAATTAACAGAAAAAATTCAGAAGATGGAAATTGAGCTTATGGAAAAGAAACAAAAAGAAAAAGAGATTATTGTTTACTTTGAGAAAGAAGAGAGGGAAAAAAGGCAAAAAATGATGACTTTACCCTATCTAGGGCCTTATCTTGAGAAAAAGATTCTTTTTTATATTTTCTCTGAAAAGATAGCTGAAATGATCTATTACCAAGAGAAATTAAAGAATCTTGTCCATAGTGATCTGGATGAAAATTTTGTTGGAATAAACGTGCTGAGTTACCAGACACAAAAGCATGAAGATTCCAAGGCTTGTGACTGTGACAGCGGATTTGTCTATTACAGGATGACAGTATATTTCAGATTGTGGGAACCACTTGAAGAAATATACGGTTTCAAGAGAATGATGGATATGGGTTTTGTATACAGAATTATTGTAACCAAACCTGAACAAGTGAGGAAGTATGTGGAACCCTATTCATGGAGAACTTGCACATGTGCTCTACATCCTTTTTGAGAAAGATAAATGCCCTTCTGGGTTCTATTTTACATTCTACTCCAGTAATTTTTAAATAATCAATAAATTTTATCCATCTATTAGTACTTAACTTGCTAGAATTTATTTATTATAAAATTTTACTATAGCATTACAATCTGTTCTCAAAGTATATTCTAATTTGTCAAAGATAAAAATTTTAAATTTTTCTAAGGTATTTATGCATGCTAATATTTCTGCATCCAATTTAAGGGAATGAGGTAGAATAAGAAGTCAAAGAGCACAGCCAAATTTAAACAGACCACAGATATCCGGTCACAGAACAATATACCACGGTCCAAAGAGGTTAAACTTTCCTCAGAAAGAGGATGAGAACCCTCAATTTACGTTGTGGCTTTCTGTTACTGGGATTTATGTTCTAATTTTAAACATGGAAGCTTCTGACAGGAGAAGAAGAGAATTACTCTTTTTCACTCACTTAGATCCATCAACCTAGCACTATTCTGATGTATAAATGTTTAGCCTATCATTCTAACAACTACTATTCACAATCAGTTTAAAATAATTCTAAATTTACCAAAGTTGTTTAAAGAAGCCAACAGCCGGAGTTTCAACGGCGTTGGAGTTTCGGAATAAGACTAACAAGAGAGAGACTCTCAATCTTGTTAGAATATGTTGAGAGTTTAAGAATTTATTTACCTTTGAACTCTGAAAGCTGAATATGCTGAAGAGATAGGAAGAGAAATTGCTGTAAATGAGAGAGTTTTTTGGGAAAATGAACTTCTGATTTCTTATTCATATTGAACTCCTTATATACACATCTAAAGTAACCTTAGGTTAGATAACCCTGATTACTTTTTACAAACACTAGTTAACAGGAATAAAAGTACATGCATAATTATTAAAGAAAACAGTTGTTTTTGTCTGGGCAGCATTGTCGGGGCAGAGTTGTCTGGGCAGAGCTTAAAGTTCTGAATCTCCTTTAATCATCTGCTAAGTCAATCAAATCATCATCCTCATCATGTAGCATAGGATAATGACTTTCCTGGGAATTGCCTTCATCACCAATGACATGATAATTGGCTCCTGCATGAAATTGTTGGTAATGGAGCATCTTGATGGGGTCTTCCATGATATGGCTTAAGAATGGGACATAGCATTTGGTCTGTGAACAGAAGACTTTAAGATTTCTTTCTTCAAATACAAGGGAAGATCTGTAAGCCCAGGTATTTTGAAGCTGTATTGCCTGTAAAAATGTTCTTGCCCTGCTGGATATCTGTGGTCTGTTTAAATTTGGCTGTGCTACTTTGACTTCTTATTCTACCTCATTCCCTTAAATTGGTATCAGAGCAAACAATGCACTAAGTTAAAATAAATTTGGCCTTTATGATTAAGCAAATTGTCTTGAAAACTTGTTATAAGTTAAAAACTCTCTTATAGAGGTAAACTGAAGTACTAGGCAGAAGCAAAGGTGCTGATAAGTCCTAGGTGTAGGTGAAAACTTGCAGAGAGAATAGACTTATAAACATGACCAGTAAAGACGAAGAGGTACTTCATAGGCTTGATTATTTGAACTTAGAAACAGGAGCATACTACAGGAAGAGGACTGTAGATAATATCAATATAATTTGTTTTTTAAATGATAATTATAAGCATAAATTTCACTCTGAAAATCCTCAACTGAACACTATTTCTGATGTATGTTATCATTTATTGCATAATCAAATAGCAGTTAGTCAAACACAAAGTATAATATTTAAGTCATATTTAAATATATTACAAAAGCAGAGAATGAAAATTGACAGCTTAATAGAAAATATTAAAGTTATACAGAATATTATAGAAAGAAAGCAAAGTAGTAATAGTAAATCATTAGACAATAAAATAATAGAAAAAATAGATAAAATAGAATTAAAAATAGACCAGATTAATAATAAATTATCTATTTTGACAGAATGACTTTAGAAAAAGACCCATTTTATTTAAGGTGTTTAGAAGATACTGAAAATGAAATAGTTAGTCCTTCTATAGGATTTAGTGGAGATATGAATAGTCTAGGATCTGTAGCAGGAGTTCCTTATAAAACAATAATCAGGCAAAATAATACTATAATATCATTATTGTTAAATATAAATAAAAAATTAGTAGCCTTAGAACATAGCTTAGATACACTACCCAACAAAACTCAAGATCCATTATTTATAAAAACAGTAGAAGGAATCAAATGATCAATTAGCAAATTTATCCTTAGGAACAAAACCAATAGTAGGAAAAACAACTGGAAAAATGTTAGTTTGGAAAAAGTGGGAATAAGAATGTTAAGAAGAAGTAATACTACAACCAGTATAGATAGTCGTGGAAATATCACTAGGGAAGAAAACAGTAGAAGGAGTGTTAGTACAGAAAGACCTTATACCTTATTAGACAGAATATTAAGAAGACAAGATAGGGATGGTACTAATAATGTAAGATTAGAAGAAATAATAGATTTAGAAAGAAATTTAGATTTATATAACCAAAACCAGTTAAGATTATTAAATCCTAGAGTATTGTATAATGTAGGAACAATGGAATTTAGAGCCTCATTAATTAAAGTAGCTACAGAACAACAAATTAGTGTAGTAGATGGACAAACTAAAACTATAGATATAGTAAATAGTGGAAGCATGTTAGTATTAAGTAATTATCACCCACAATTATGGGAAGAAGTAATAGCAAAATGGGAATCCAGTACAATACTCCATTTAAGTACATTCAATTTTATAGATAACCAAGAAAAAGTAAATTATGTAGAAAACCTATTAGGAGAAGTAGCAAAGTTATATTTTCAATCATGGAAAAAAGATAATATTAATTCTTATAGGATATTAGTAGCAAATGCAGATGTAACAGAAAATATAACTAGTCATATTAGGCAAATGATATTAGGATATGATCAGTATAGAGGAAATACGGAGATGCAGAATAGAGCACTCCAAGACTTAGAAAGACTACATATAGATAATATGACACAGATAAAGGATTTTAGTAATGAATATTTAAATTTAGCTAGTAAAACTGGCAAAGCATTTTTAGACCATCAATTAAGTACAAAGTATTTTTTAAAATTACCACCACCCTTTAATACTATTTTAGCAGAAGAATGGAATAAAAAACATAGTGGTGTTTTCCAAATAGGAATAGCCCCTAGAATAATATTTACGTTTGAATATTTAAAAAACCAATGTATATTAAATGAAGTAGCAAGACAAGTAAAAAGTTACAATTATTGTAAAAATGTATATATACCGGGAATATATAAACAAGATAGAAAGAAAAAATACTTTAGAAAAGCTACAAATTATAGAAAAGGAATTCCAAGAAAAAACCATGTTAGTAAATTTAAAAGTAAAAAACCCCCTATTAGAAAATGTAAATGTTTTATATGTGGACAAATAGGACATTATGCTAGAGAATGTAGAAATAAGAGAGGAGATTTAGAAAGAATGGCAGTATATAAAGAATTGGAATTAGAAGACGAATTTGATATCATAAGTATAAATGGAAGTGAAAATAGTAATGATAGTGATGTACTTAGTATATGTGATAATGAAGAAGAAATACAGAATAATGAAGGTTTTGAAGAACAATTAAAATTATTAAAATTATGAGTTGGATGGTAGAAAAAGAGTTACCAGAAAACTGTAAGAATTGTAGTCATAATTGGGTACATACTTATAGAGAAAAATGTTTTTTCTGTAATATGATTATTGTAAAAAATTGTAGAAAATGTAGCAATTGTGAATTAATATGTTGTCCCCTAGATATAACTAGATTTGGAGAAATTGTAGAATATGGAGATGATATTAAAAAGAAGAAAGAAAAGATAAAAATAAAGATAATGATTTAGAATTTATAAAATTAGAAAATAAATATTTAAAAGAAAAAACAGATAAGTTAGAAAAAGAATTAGTAGAATTAAGATTAGAAAAAGAATTAGAAATTAGTAGATTAGAACAAAAGGTAAGAGATTTGGAAAAGAATTATAAGTTAAAACAGATAACAGAGGAAGAAGATGAATTAGAAATAATAGCCAGTAATACGGTAAGACCTGCAAGTATGATTAATAATTTATTAAATTGCCAAGTAGCCATAGAAATAAATAACAAGCAGTACAATTTAAATGCTATAATAGATACAGGAGCAAGTAAGTGTGCTATAGATAACAAAGCTTTACCAAGAGAATGCTTTGAAAAATTACCTTATCCAATAAGAATAGCAGGAGTCAATAGTGTAACAGAAAGTAATTTAAGGATAAAAACAGGAAGTTATTTAATTTTTAAAACTCAAAAATATTTATTACCATTTTGTTATGCATTACCCTTACAAATACGTGATAGAACTCAGTTAATAATAGGAATGAATTTTATTCTTAGTATGCAAGGAGGAATAACTGTAGAAAATAGAAAAGTAACATTCTTTAAAAAGACAGAAATTATAGATACTTCACCCATTAGCAGACCAGTAGATATGAAAATCTTTGAAGAACAAGAAGAAAATAATAAAATGGAAATAGAAGACTTATTAGAAAAAGATGTAATACTATATAATTATGAAAAGAAACAAAAAGAAAAAGAGATTATTGTTTACTTTGAGAAAGAAGAGAGGGAAAAAAGGCAAAAAATGATGACTTTACCCTATCTAGGGCCTTATCTTGAGAAAAAGATTCTTTTTTATATTTTCTCTGAAAAGATAGCTGAAATGATCTATTACCAAGAGAAATTAAAGAATCTTGTCCATAGTGATCTGGATGAAAATTTTGTTGGAATAAACGTGCTGAGTTACCAGACACAAAAGCATGAAGATTCCAAGGCTTGTGACTGTGACAGCGGATTTGTCTATTACAGGATGACAGTATATTTCAGATTGTGGGAACCACTTGAAGAAATATACGGTTTCAAGAGAATGATGGATATGGGTTTTGTATACAGAATTATTGTAACCAAACCTGAACAAGTGAGGAAGTATGTGGAACCCTATTCATGGAAACTTGCACATGTGCTCTACATCCTTTTTGAGAAAGATAAATGCCCTTCTGGGTATATTAATATGAAGGTTAGAGCCATTCCCGCCTCCTACAACAACGGTTATCCTGAAGAAGCAAGAACAGAAATACTCATTGAGTGTTGCCCATTCACTAAACCCTCCTTGGTATTTTTCCCTCCTGATTTTATCCCAAATTGTTCTGTGTCAACAGACGAATGCATCAGCAGGGCAAGAACATTTTTACAGGCAATACAGCTTCAAAATACCTGGGCTTACAGATCTTCCCTTGTATTTGAAGAAAGAAATCTTAAAGTCTTCTGTTCACAGACCAAATGCTATGTCCCATTCTTAAGCCATATCATGGAAGACCCCATCAAGATGCTCCATTACCAACAATTTCATGCAGGAGCCAATTATCATGTCATTGGTGATGAAGGCAATTCCCAGGAAAGTCATTATCCTATGCTACATGATGAGGATGATGATTTGATTGACTTAGCAGATGATTAAAGGAGATTCAGAACTTTAAGCTCTGCCCAGACAACTCTGCCCCGACAATGCTGCCCAGACAAAAACAACTGTTTTCTTTAATAATTATGCATGTACTTTTATTCCTGTTAACTAGTGTTTGTAAAAAGTAATCAGGGTTATCTAACCTAAGGTTACTTTAGATGTGTATATAAGGAGTTCAATATGAATAAGAAATCAGAAGTTCATTTTCCCAAAAAACTCTCTCATTTACAGCAATTTCTCTTCCTATCTCTTCAGCATATTCAGCTTCCAGAGTTCAAAGGTAAATAAATTCTTAAACTCTCAACATATTCTAACAAGATTGAGAGTCTCTCTCTTGTTAGTCTTATTCCGAAACTCCAACGCCGTTGAAACTCCGGCTGTTGGCTTCTTTAAACAACTTTGGTAAATTTAGAATTATTTTAAACTGATTGTGAATAGTAGTTGTTAGAATGATAGGCTAAACATTTATACATCAGAATAGTGCTAGGTTGATGGATCTAAGTGAGTGAAAAAGAGTAATTCTCTTCTTCTCCTGTCAGAAGCTTCCATGTTTAAAATAGAACATAAATCCCAGTAACAGAAAGCCACAACGTAAATTGAGGGTTCTCATCCTCTTTCTGAGGAAAGTTTAACCTCTTTGGACCGTGGTATATTGTTCTGTGACCGGATATCTGTGGTCTGTTTAAATTTGGCTGTGCTCTTTGACTTCTTATTCTACCTCATTCCCTTAAATCTGGAATTTCTTCAAAATTAACTGTCCAATCATAATCTGGATATTTACTATATAATTCTCTTATTTTTTGTTTTTCAGAAAACAGTTGTTTTTGTCGTCTGGGCAGCATTGTCGGGGCAGAGTTGTCTGGGCAGAGCTTAAAGTTCGGTATCCACAACAAATTTGAATTTTGTACAAAGCCACAAAAGAATTTAATTATTTGCTAATTATAGTATCATTTCTAAATAAGTTATCTGAAAATCCTCAACTGAACACTATTTCTGATGTATGTTATCATTTATTGCAAACGCTCCCTTGTCCTCCTAGGGTCCTCACTTTTTGCCCGTTGCATTTCCTGCATATTTAGGTTCTCAACACAAAGGTGCCCAATGCTGCTACCACACCCATGGAAACTTTTCGGTTGCTCCTAGAAGTTCGTTCCACGTTTTGCATAACACGCCCGACACCATTGCAGCAATCACAGGAATGTTCCGGTCGCTTCTAGAAATTTCTCTCATACACTGAAAAATATGCCCGAAGCCTCTGCCAAGCCAGGGAGGGTTTTTTGGTTGCTCTCAAAAGTTTGTCCCACGGATTGCCAAACTGTTGGTGTCCCAATTTCTTAGCCTAACTTTTCTACACCTAAGGAGTCAGCACGACTTCTAAAACCTCTCTTAATTCTTGAGTTCTTTTCTTAGATTTATGTCCCCTAAGCTGTCCTTCGAGATTAACTAATGTATAAAGGATATGTTGGATCGGCAAGACAACTCTTAAACCTATCACAACTTGCCATGGTTAAAGAAGACAACTCCTTACTTCAATCTTAGCTCTTAAGCAAGGAAGACAACTCTTCACCTTGACTTAAGTCCCAAGTTATCTCAAGACAACTCTTAAAAGATAACCGAAATATAAACAATAATGGAAGCATGAATGTTAACCTTGATTATTGATTAATCAATGAAAATAATACAAAATTCGGAGCATATGTCCTACTCACAAAAAATGGGCCTGTATTTATAGTATTTAGACAGCCTTATCCTAATTCAACTAGTATTTAGGTTCCTTATCCACTTAGGATGTGTTTTACTAAGTCAACAAGGTTTTCTAACACAAATAAAACATTATCAAGATAGACCTTATCCTAATGTTTCATAATCCTATTAGGATTCTTGGTCTTTCTTGAATTTCTACTTAGACTAGAATTCCTACTTTGACTAAATCTTTCTATCCTTATCTTATCTCCTCTCCTGCAGCTGTTAACCTTCATTTTACTGTTTCTCTTCTAGGATTAGGACTTCCATATGCATGTCCTTTCCATTCCAAGACTCCTTTTTGACATGATTATGTTGTTGAAGTCAAACCTGCCATGACGTCTTGCTGCTGCTAGAGTTCTAAATGCCATCCATGTCCATCTCCTGTTCACATTGCATTATTTGTGTCCTGTCAATGTTGGTGTTCTTCTTGGCTTGGATTTTTGTAGTCAATTAAGACGAGTCAAAACCTGGCCGTGCTTCACTGCATGGTGCGTGATGCTTGTTACGCGTACTTTCTGGCCTGTTGCTGCCTCCTTGCTACTTAACACCTTGCGCGCATTCGCTCATGCTCTTTTTGCCTCCTAAGGTCCTCAACAATTCCCCTTCTTGGAGACTGGCCTTGTCCTCAAGGTGGAAATTAGGGAAACATTGTTGGATGTCACTATAGTCCTCCCAAACTTGTCCTGGTACTGGCAATGGATGCAACAACTGCTTGGTCTTGCCAGCTTCTGGTTTGATGCGCTGACAAACATCACATTCTCAAACTAGCTTCTTGGTCTCAGCCTTAAGTCCTTCCCACCAAAAGAATAGCTTGATTCACATGCACGTATGGAACCATCTTGAATGTCCTCCTTCCCATGAGTTGTGGAAGTGATTCAAGATCTTTCCTCTTAGTCCCGGTATGTTTGGTACATACACCTGCTGGTGTACCAAATATATCCGCTCTTAAAGGTGAATTTACTAACCTTAGGGTTGAAATTTTTGAACTTCTTCATGAGCTCTTGGCTTTAAGGGTCAATTTCTATTGCCTAGATTTCTGTCCATACATTCCACTCCACTCTGCTAATGGAAGTGAGGCATGTGTCATTAGGCTCACATGCTGTTCACAATGCTCGACCTCCACTGCTTCTGGACAATGTATCTGCCACCTTGTTTTCCTTGCCAGGTTTGTATATTAATTCATACTTGTATCCCAACAACTTGACAAGGAACTCTTGCTGCTCCAGCATGGTAATTTTCTGCTCCATGAGGCTTCTCAAGGGTTGTTGATCCATAATGATCAGGAACTTCCACCCAAGAAGGTAAGGTAACCATACCTTGATTGCATGGATGATGGCCAACATCTCCTTGGCATATACTGACCATTCCTTCTTTATGGACCCTAAGACTCTGCTCATGCATGCAATAGGTCTTCCGGCTTGACTCAGGACAACACCTATTCCATCTTGGCATGCGTCAGTGTGAAGCTCAAAGGTTAGTTAAAGTCAGGCAGGCTAACGCCGAGGTCCCACACATAGTTTGCTTCAACAACTTGAATGTGTCTTCACTCTTCTCTGTCCATAGGAATCCATCCTTCTTCAGTAATTCCATCAATGGTTTTACTATAGCACCGTATTTGCGAACCAATCAGTGGTAATAGCCCGTCAAGCCTAGAAATCCTCTAAGTTCTGTGACATTCTGAGGAGTTGGCCATGTTTGCATAGCTCCTCTCTTTCATTGGTCTACCTTCACTTTATCTTCAGATATGATGTGACTGAGGTATTCAAGCTCCTCTTGCATGAACGTGCACTTGGATGGCTTGATAACAAAGTGATTTCTTCTTAACACCTCCAACACCTTTGCTAAGTGTTCTATATGATCATCATAGTTCCTGGAATAAACCAAAATGTCATCAAAGAAAACTAAAACAAACCTGCATAAATAAGGTTTGAAGATGTAGTTCATGGCTGCTTGAAAGGTAGAAGGTGTGTTGCATAGTCCGAAAGGCATGACTAGGTACTCGTAGTGTCCACTATAAGTCCGAAATGTTGTATTCTACACATCCTCTTCTTTCATACATATTTGATGATATCCAGCCTTGAGATCCAATTTGGTAAACAATCCTCTTCTTTCATACATATTTCATACATATTCGCTCCATGTAGCTCATCTAGCATATCATCAATTGTTTAGATCGGAAAACAATCCTTGATAGTTGCTTGGTTGAGTGTTTGATAATCGGTACAAAACCTCCAAGTTTCGTCTTTTGTTCTAACAATTAGAATAGGAGAAGAAAAAGGGAAGGTGCTAGGTCGGATAATAACTTGTTGCAGCATCTCTTCCACTTGTCTTTCAATCTCATTCTTTTAGAAGTGAGCATAAAAGTAAAGTGCTACATTAATCGACGATGCCTTGGCATCGTCGATTAATATGATGGCATGGTCATAATGTCTTGAGGGTGGTAGCTCTTATGGTTCTCCTAAGACATCTCCGAACTGCTCCAGTAAGTTCCTTACTGCCGATGGTATGTCTTCATGCTTGTTCTACCCTTCATGATGTTCAGCTGTGTTTTCCTCCTTTATGGCCAAGGGAACTGCAAAACATTGTGCCCTTTTTCTGTATAGTCATTCAAGGGTACTTACCTGATAGTGATGCACTGCATTGGTGGTGGATGCCTCCCACATGCAGTCCTTTCCCTTCCATTGGAAGCGCATGGCCATGGATTCATAGTCGAACATTATCACGTCTATGGTTTTAAGCCAAGCATTGGCTAAAACCACATCAAGGCCTGCCAAGGCTAACACATGCAGTTCTGCCTCTATCTTGACTCCTTGAATCTGCATTGCTACTGCCTTGATAACTTGCATGTACTTGAGCTTCTGTTTGCTTGCCACTCTTACCTTAAAAGGTGTAATCCTTTCCAGATATAGCTGGAGTGTTTTGACCAATTTTGTGTTCATGCAGTTATGGGTGGCTCCACTATCAATCAACACCAAAAGATTCTTGTCATTTATGATTGTGAACAACCTCATTGCAGTAGGCTTGGTGGTTGCCCCTACTGCATGCAAGTTGATTTTGCCTTCTTCCACATGATCTGGGGAGTGTACTACCTCAGCTTCCTCCTTGCTATCCATGCAACTTTGGGTGTTTGTGCTGGCAATGGGGTTGCTGTCCAGAACGCCTGACTTATTGCATGGAATGTCTGGATCTTCAGTGTTCAAGCTGCAACCCAAATAATCCTCATTCTGTCCAGGGAATTGAGGGTCTAAAACAGGTGCAGATGATGGCGTTTGATCAATATTTGTGCCTTGCAAAACTTGTTGCATGCTATGCATATTTTCCACTGTAGTTTGAGCAATGAGAGGTCTAAAGGTTTGATCTCTTGCAGCTTGTGATGCTGTCCATGAAAGATTAGCAAGTCTTTCAATCTAGATAGGAATATGATTAGGAACTTTGTCTTCTAATCCAGGTTTAGCCAACAAGGCAGATTGGTCCTGCATAGTCCTTGCTGGAGTATTTTCTGGTGGATAATTTGTAGAAGCATTGGAATGTTCTTGCAATCCATTCGAAAACCTATTTAATCCTGCATCTAATTCAATTTGCCGTCTCTCCATCCTGGTCAATTCTAATGAAGATGTAGACAATAGTCCAATGGAAACTATTAGAGCTCTTAAAGTCATTGTTCTACAACTGATATGGTAGAGATGTAGAAGTAGCAGCATGAACATGAAAAGATGAATTAGGATGTTTGGCAGATGCATTGTTCAACTTATCACAAGACATCTGCACCTTTAACTTGGCATTCAAACATACCAAGTCAAGTCCTGGAACGCTTGTGTCCTTAGTGTTACCATCACTTGGACGTGCATACGCATCTTCTGTGTGCAATTTTTTTCCTCTATTGTCATCAACTGAAATTGTTGGTGATGAAACGTCTTCACTTGTTCTACAGATTGGCATCTCAGGAGTGGAGATGAGCATTCCAAGTTCTAAACTAGTGCAGCACTCTTCAAATTTGATGAAGGAAAGACTTGGTTCCCATCAAACTCGGAGTAAATATTTGTGATGCTGGATAGGCCGAATCTGTCCATCAATTCTTGTGTGAACCTTGTTCAGCCAATCCTTCTACCTTCTAAGCCATAGCTAGCCTTAAGACAATGCCACCATTGGTTGGCTCTCCTATATAAGTGATAGGATGCAAAATCAACCCTTTCACCTCTCAACACCTTGTTTCTCAAAGTAAAATTCAGCCTTGGAGATCCATTCGGTTGGATCTCCCTTCTCAAAGGTAGGGAACTCAATTTTTACCTTAGGCTATGTGTAATGGCTTGGGCTATCGTAGTGCGAATCCTCCCTCCTTGTGGTGTGCCATGGTTCTACCTCAGGGTGATTCCACACCCTTCTTGGTTGCCATGATGTGGGCCTTCTGTCCAGCATTTTCTCATCGTTGTTATAATCATTGTAGCATCATAGGGCAGGTGTTCATTTGGTGAAGTCTCTCTCTTGCTTCCCAAACTCATCCACCTTTTCCCCTTTTCTTGGAAAGGAAACTGCTCCTAGTCAAATTTGTCCTCATGCACTTGGTGTCGTGTGACTTCTAATTGCAGCCTCCTAGATGTTTCTGATAGGTGGCTGTTTTTGCCCTGCTCGGTTTGGACTTGTTTTTAGGCCACTCGAGGCATATCTCTTTTCAATTGTTCAAGAGAATGAATGATAAATGATAGTTGGTGTTTGATATCACCTACCTGGTCATTGATCGCATGCTGGTTCCTCTCTGAGGCAAGGATTCTTCCTGAGAAGTCTTCCTCGATCTATTCCTGTGGTGCGGGTGAATGCTGCCTAGATGACATGGTAACCATGATTCCTTTCAATTGAATGGTGTCTTTTTGATTTTTCAATGAGATCATCAATTTGTTGGTGATTGTGCTATCTCTCAATGAAAGCACCAATTTGTTTGGGCACTCGATTTTTTTCCCCAACTTTTCTACACCTTAGGGGTCAGCACGCCTACTAAAAACCTTCCTAACTTGCTGTACCATTTGAATCTTGAGTTCTTTTCTTGGATTTTCGTCCCCTAAGTTGTCCCTCGGGATTAACTAATGTATAAAGGATATGTTGGATAGGCAAGATAACTCTTGAACCTATCGCAACTTGCCTTGGTTGAAGAAGAGAACTGTTGACTTCAACCTTAGTTCTTAAGCAAGTTAGACAAAAGGAAGAAAACTCTTTACCTTGACTTAAGCCCAAGTTATCTCAAGAGAACTCTTAAAAGATAACCGAAATATAAACAAGAATGGAATCAAGAATGTTAACCTTGATTCTTGATTAATGAATGTAACTATACAAAATTCGGAGCATATATCTATGCTAACAAATAATAGGCTGTATTTATAGTATTGGACAGTCTTTTCCTAATTTAACTAGTACTTAAGTTCCTTATCCACTTAGGACAAGGTTTCCTAAGACAACTAGAACCTTATCAAGATTGACCTTATCCAAATGTTTCCTCATTCTACTAGGATTCTTGGTCATTCTTGAATTTTAACCTAGACTGGAATTCCTACCTTATCTTGTATTCTACAATGGTTGGACTTCCTCTAGGCTTATCTTTCTAGGACTAGGACTCTCAATGAGTATCCTTCTGCCCTTAGAATTCTTTTTGTTATGACTATTTTATTGCTACTGGAATTCATCATGCGTATCCTACTCTTAATAGAACTCTTCTTAGTATAGATGTCCTGCTGCTGTTGGAATTCTCCTTGGCATGGATGTCTTGCTATTGCTGGAACTCTACCTGATGCGATTATCCTTCTTCTGCTGGAACTCTTGTTGGTGTGAATGTCCTTCATTAATTAGGATTAAGTCAAATACTGGCTGGGCGGCATACTTACTATTGCAATGCTTGTTGTGCACATTTTCTGGCCCATGCTCTCCTTTGCTGCCCCATTTTCTGCCCATTGCCTTCCCTGCATACTTAGGTTCTCAACACAAACATGCCTGACACCACTGCCATACCCGCAGGGATGTTCTGGTCGCTCCCAGAAGTTCGTCCCATGCACTGCCAAACATGTCTGATGCTGTCACTGTGCCTTCAGGGATTGTTGGGGTCCTGATTTTTTTCCCCAATTTTTCTACACCTTAAGGGTCAGCACGCCTATTGGAATCCTTCCTAACTTGCTGTCCTGTTTGATTCTTGAGTTCTTTTCTTATATTTGTGTCTCCTAAGCTGTCCTTTGGGTTAACTAATATATATAAGAATATGTTGGATAGGCAAGACAACTCTTAAACCTATCACAACTTGCCTTGGTTGAAGAAGACAACTCTTAACTTCAGCCTTAGCTCTTAAGCAAGGAAGACAACTCTTAATCTTGTCTTAAGCCCAAGTTATCTCATGACAACTCTTAAAAGATAATCAAAATATAAACAAGAAAGTTAGCAAGAATGGTAACCTTGATTCTTGATTATTGAATGAGAAAATATACAAAATTCGTAGCATATCTCCTCCTCACAAATAATGGGCTGTATTTATAGTCCTAAGACAGCCTTATCCTAAATCTAACTAGTACTTAGGTTCCTTATTCACTTAGGATGTGTTTTCCTAAGTCAACAAGCTTTTCAAAGTTATCTAAAACATTATCAAGATAGACCTTATCCCATTGTTTCCTAATCCTACAAGGATTCTTGGTCTTTCTTGAATTCCTACTAAGACTAGAATTCCCTACTTTGACTAAGTCCTTCTGTCCTTATCTTATCTCTCTCCTACAGCTGCTGACTTCTTCTTGGCTTTTCCTTCTTGGATTAGACTTTTGCTGTGGCATGACCGTCCTCTCCAAGACTTCTCTTTGGTGTGGTCATCTTGCTGAAGTAAACCTGCCAAGTCGTCCTGCTGCTGCCAGAGTTCTTCACGTCATCACTCTCCTTCTCCTACTCGGATTGCTTCATGCGTGTCCTGCCAATGCTGATCTTTTTCTTGCCTTGGCTTTCCGCAATCACTTAGCACTAAGTCAGAACCTGGCCGTGCTTCACTGCTTGCTGCCCTGTTGCTGCCTGTCGCCTTGCGCACATTCTCTCACGCTCCCTTTGCCTCCTATGGTCCTCATTTTCTGCCCATTGTCTTTCCTGCATACTTAGGTTCTCAATAGGGATGTTTTGGTCGCACCCAAAAGTTAGTCCTGCACACTGCTGAACAAGCCCAATGGCTCTGCCATGCTTGTGGGGATGTTCCGATAGCCCCCGGAAGTTCATTCCATACACTGCCGAATGCACTCTACACCACTGCCATGCCCTCGGCGATGCTCCAGTTGCTCCCAGAAGTTTGACCTGCACACTATCAAACTTGCCAGATGCCTCTGCTGCACCTGCGGGGATATTCTGGTAGTACCCGTAGTTCGTCCTGAGCACTGCTAAACATGCTTGAAGCCTTTACAGCGGTGGTGGGGATGTTCTGGTTGCTACCAGAAGTTAGTCCTGTGCACTGCCGAACGTGCCCGATGGACCTACTGTGGCTGCAGGGATGTTCCGGTAGCCCACGGAACTGCGTTCCATGCACTGCCAAATGTGCCCTACACCTATGCCATGCCCATTGTGATGTTTTGGTTGCTCCCAGAAGTTTATCTTGCGTATTACCGGACGCATCGAACGCCTCTGCCGCACCTGTGAGGATGTTTCGGTAGCACTTGTAGTTCATCTTGAGCACTGCCGAACGCACTTGACACCTCTGCTGGACCTGCAACGATGTTACGGTCATTCCTAAAAGTTCATCCTGTGCACTATTGAATGCACCCGACGTCCCGATAGAGCTTATGGGGATTTTTCGGTTGCTCCCAGAAGTGCATCCCACGCACTGCCCAACTCGCCCAAAGCCTCTGTTGTGTGTGCGTGGATATTTGGTCACTCTCGAAGTTTTTCTTGCACACTACTGAATGTGTCTAATGCTGCTATTGCACCCGCTGGGTGTTTGGGTCGCTCCTGGAAGTTTTATAGCACTGCTGATTGCGTCAAACACCTCTGCCGAGCCCGCAGCAATGTTCCAGTTGATCACGGAAGTTCTTTCCGCACACTGACGAATGTGTCCAATGCTACTATCATGCCCATGGGGATGTTTGGGTCACTCCCAGAAGTTTGTCCCGTCTACTGACCAACACACCCGAATCCTCTGCCGTACCCATGGCTATGTTCCAATTGCTCCCTGAAGTTTGTACCGTGCAGTGCCGAACGCACCCGAACGTACTGTTGCACCTGCAGGATGTTCCGGTCTTTCTTAGAAATTCATCCTGCACACTGTTCAATGTGCCCAAAGCCTCTGCTGTGCCCATGGGGATGTTTTGGTTGCTCCCGGAAGTTCAATCCGTGCAGTGCCAAAGGTGTGTGATGCCACTGCCGCGCCCGCTGGATTGTTCGCTCCCAAAAGTTTGATCCATGAACTGTCGAACGTGTCCTATACACTGCTGAAAGCATCTGACGTCTCTGTTGAGCCTGCAGCAATATTCCGGTCGCTCTCGAAATTTCATCCTGAGCGCTGCCAAACGTGCCCGATGCCTCTGCCGAGCCCGCTGGGATTTTCAAGTCTCTCTTAGAAGTTTGTCCCGTGCAAGCCCAACACTCCTCAGGTCCCTGCAGTGTCCGCCAGCATGTTCTGATCGCTCCTAGAAGTTCATCCTGAGCACTGCCAAATGTGTCCAATGCCTTTTCTGAGCCACTTGGATTTTTTGGTCGCTCTCGAAATTCGTCCTGTGCACTGCCCAATGCGCCCGAAGCCTCTGCCATGCCCTCAGGGATGTTCCGGTGGCTCCCAAAAGTTCAACCCATGCGCTGCACAATGCTCCTAAAGCCTTTACGGTGCCCATGGGGATATTCCGGCTACTCCTGAAAGTTCATCCCCCGCACGGCTGAATGCGCCCAACACCATTGCCTGCAAGCGTGGATGTTCCAATTGCTCCCAGAAGTTTGTCCCACAAGTTCGTACCATGCACTGCCCAATTTACCCAAAGCCTCTGCTGTGCTCTTAGAAGTTCGTCCCGTGCACTACCAAATGCACACGGTGCCATTGCCACACCTGTGGGGATGTTCCCGTCGCTCTTGGAAGTTCATCCCATGCACTGCCAAATGTGCCCAGCGGCGCTGCCATGCTTGTGGGGATGTTCCAGTCACTCCCTAAAGTTCGTTCTGCGCACTGCAGAACATGGCTGACACTTCTGCCGCACCTGTAGGGACGTTCTAGAAGTTCCTGGAAATTCGCCCCGCACACTTCCGAACTGTTGAGAACCTAAGTATGCAGGAAATGCAACAGGCAGAAATTGAGGACCATAGGAGGCAAAGGGAGCATGAGCAAATGCACGCAAGGAGCCAAGTAGCAAGAGAGGCAGAAACATGCCAGAATGTGCGCGCAACAAGCCTGCACGCAGCAAGCAGTGAAGCACAGCCAGGTTCTGACTCAGTCCTAAGTGATTGTAAAAATCCAAACCAAGAAGAAGACCAGCATTGGCAGGACACACATAAAGCAATCCAAGCAGGAGAAGGAGAGTGACGACGTGAAGAAGTCCAGCAGCAGCAAGACGTCATGGCAGATTTGACTTCAGCAAGATAACCATGCCAAAGAGAAGTCTTGGAGAAGAAGGACACCCCATAGCAGAAGTTCTAATACAAGAAGGAAACGGCAAAAAGAAGTTTAGTAGCTGTAGGAGAGATGATAAGATAAGGACAGAATGAATTAGCCAAAGTAGGAATTTTAGTCTAGGTAGAAATTCAAGAAAGACCAAGAATCCTAGTAGAATTAGGAAACAATGGGATAAGGTCTATCTTGATAATGTTTTAAATGACGTAGAAAAGCTTTTTTAACTTAGGAAAACATATCCTAAGTGGATAAGGAACCTAAGTACTAGTTGAATTAGGATAAGGCTGTCTTAGGACTATAAATACAGCCCATTATTTGTAAGAAGGAGATATGCTCCGAATTTTGTATTCTTTTCATTCAATAATCAACAATCAAGGTTAGCATTCTTGCTTACTTTCTTATTTATATTTTCAGTTATCTTTTAAGAGTTGTCTTGAGATAACTTGGGCAAGACAAGGTTAAGAGTTGTCTTCCTTGCTTAAGAGCTTAGGTTGAAGTTAAGAGTTGTCTTTTGCAACCAAGGCAAGTAGTGATAGGTTTAAGAGTTGTCTTGCCTATCCAACATATCCCTATATATATTAATTAACCCAAAGGACAGCTTAGGGGACAGCAAGTTAGGAAGGATGCCAGTAGGCGTGCTGACCCCTAAGGTGTAGAAAAGTTGGGGCAAAAAATTAGGACCCAAACACGAACGCGCCGATGCTCTGCTGTGTCCTCGGGAATGTTCTGGTTGTGCCCGGAGGTTCATCCTGTGCACTGCCAAACATGCTCGCGGGGATGCTCAGGCCACACCCAGAAGTTTGCCCAAAGCCTTTGCCATGCCCTCGGGAATGTTCCGGTTGCTGTCGGAATTCATCCTGTGCATTATAGAATGTGCCCACAGGGATTTTTTGGTCGCTCCTAGAAGTTCATCCTGCGCACTGCCTAAAATGGTCGAAGCCTCGTCCATGCCCAAAGGGATGTTACAGTCACTCCCAGAAGTTTGTCCCACGCACTACCGAATGTGCCCGATGCTTCTGCAGCGCCCACTGGGATGTTCGGGTCGCTCCCAGAATTTCACCCCGTGCACTGCCCCACACACCCCAAGCCTCTGCCCCTGCAAGTGGGGATGTTTCCGTCACTCCTGGAAGTTCGTCCTGTGCACTGCACAATGTGCCTGAATCCTTTGCTGTGCCTGCAGGGATGTTCCCGTTACTCCAGAAAGTTTGTCCTGCACACTGCCGAACGTGTCCGACGGCGCTGCTGTGCGCACGGGGATGCTCTGGTCACTTCCAGAAATTCATGCTGTGCACTGCCAGATGCACCCAAAGATTCTGGCTTGCTCGAGGGAATGCTCCGATTGCTCCCCGAAGTTTGTCCCATGCACTGCCGTATGTGCCCGATGCTTCCGCCACATCCACGGGGATGTTCTAGTTGCTCCCGGAGGTACGCTCAGTGCACTGCAGAACGCACTCAATGCTGCTGCCGTGCCTTTGGGGGTGTTCCAGTTGCTCTTAGAAGTTTGACCCGTGCACTGCCAAATGCGCCTGATGCCTCTGCTACACTCGCGGGGATGTTCATGAAGCTCTTGGAAGTTTGTCCCGTGCACTGTCCAACCTACCTGAAGCCTCTGCTCCTGCATGCAGGGATATTCTGGTTGCTCCCGAAAGTTTGTTCTGTGCACTGCCCAATGCACCTGAAGCCTGACACACGCCCGCGGAGATATTTCGGTCACTCCCAGAAGTTCATCCTGAGCACTGCCGAATGTGTCCGATGCCTCTGTTGAGCCAGCAGAGATTTTGCGGTTGCTCTGGGAAGCTCATCCCATGCACTGCCAAACACATTTGACACCTCTGCCAAGCGTGAGAGGAGCTCTGGGAAGTTCATCTCAAGCACTGCCAAATGTACCTGATGCCACTGCTGCATCCACTGGGATGTTCCAGTCGCTCCTTGATGTTTGTCCCGTTCACTGCCAAATGCACCCGACACCTCTGCCTCGCCCGCAGGGATGTTCTAGTCGCTCTTGGAAGTTCATCCTACACACTATCGAATGCACCCAATACCTCTGCCACGCCCACGGGGATGTTCCGGTCACTCCTGGTAGTTCATCTTGTGGACTGCAGAATGCGTCTGATGCCGCTTCCGCGCCTGCAGGGTTGTTCAGGACGCTCGTTGAAGTTAGTCCCAAGCACTGCTAAACGCATTCGATGCCCCTGCCGAGCCCGCGGGGATTTTCCAGTGACTCCCAGAAGTTCATCCCGTGCACTGCCAAACGTACCCGACGCCTCTGCCACACCCATGGGGATTTTCCAGTCACTTCCGCAAGTTTGTCTGGCACACTGCCAAACATGTCAGACGCCGCTGCCATGCCCAAGGGGATGTGCTGGTCGCTTCCGGAAGTTCATTCCACGTGCTGCCGAATGCACCAGATGCCGCTCCAGTGCCAACGGAGATGTTGTGCTCGCTTCCAGAAGTTCATCCCGTGCCCTGCCAAACATGCCCAGAGCCTGTACCGCACCCATGGGGGAGTTTCGATTGCTCCCGCCAGTTCATCCTGAGCACTGCCAAATGCACCCAATGCCTCTGGCAAGCCTGCAGGGAATTTCTGGTCACTCCCGGAAGTTTATTCCACGCACTGCCGAACACGCTGAATGTCACTGCCTTGCCTGCAGGGATGTTCTGATCGGCCCCAGAAGTTCATCCCGCGCACTGCAGAATGCGCTTGACACCGCTGCCCTGCTGGCCAGGATGTTCCAGTCGCTCCCAGAAGTTCCTGAGCATTGTCGAATGCCTTTGACGCCTCTGCCAAGACTGCAAAGGCTTTCCTACCTGCTCCTGGAACTTCGTTCCGTGCACTATCCAACGCGCTCAAAGTCTCTACTGTGGCCGTGGGAAAGTTCTGGTCTCTCCCAGAAGTTTGCCTTTTGCACTGCCGAACACAGCTGAAGGCTCTGCCATGCCCGTGGGGATGTTTCTGTCCCTTCCAAAAACTCATCCTGTGCACTATCGAATGCGCTCAATATAGCTTTTGCACCCACAGGGATGTTCCGGTCACTCCCTGAAGTTTGTCACACTTACTGCCAAACACACTTGACACCTCTACTGCAGTTGCGGGAATGTTATGGTCGCTCCTGGAAGTTCATCCTGCGCAATGCCCAATGCACTAGAATCCTCAGTCGTGCCTGCGGGATGTTCCTGTCACTTCTGGAAGTTCATCACGCGTACTGTTGAAAGAGTCCGACACCGCTGCCGTGCCTGCGGGGATGTTCCGGTCACTCCCCGAAGTTTGTCCCAAGCATTGCTGAATGTGTCCTATGCCTCTGCTGAGCCCATGGGAATTTTCTGGTTGCTTCTGGAAGTGTATCCTGTGCACTGCCAAATGCGCCAAACGCTGCTCCAGCACCCACAGCGATGTGCCGGTTGCTCCTGAAAGTTCATCCCACATACTTTCGAACACAGCCAATGCCGCTGCCGCGCTGACATGGATTTTGGGTCGCTCCTGGAAGTTTAACATGTGCACTGCCGAACGTGCCCAAAACCTCTACCGTGCCAGCAGGGATGTTCCGGTCGATCCTGAAAGTTCATCTCGTGTACTGCCCAGCTGTTGAGAACCTAAGTATGCAGGAAAGGCAATGGACAGAAAATGGGGCAGCAAAGGAGAGCATGGGCCAGAAAATGTGCACAACAAGCATGGCAACAGCAAGTGTGCAGCCCAGCAGTGAAGCCCGGCTATTATTTGACTTAATCCTAATTAATAAAGGACATTCACATCAACAAGAGTTCCAGCAGAAGAAGGATAATCGCATCAAGAAGAGTTCCAGCAGTAGGAGGACATCTATGCCAAGCAGAGTTCCAGCAGCAGCAGGACATCCATGCCAACAAGAATTCCAACAGCAGCAGGTGATCTACACCAAGAAGAGTTCTATCAGCAGCAGGACACGCATGATGAATTCCAATAGCAATAGGATAGTCACGACAAGAAGAATTCTAAGGGCAGAAGGATTTGCATTGAGAGTCCTAGTCCTAGAAGGATAAGCCAAGAGAAAGTCCAGCCGCTGTAGAATACGAGATAAGGTAAGAATTCTTGTCTAAGTATGAATTCAAGAAAGACCAAGAATCCTAGTAGGATTAGGAAACAATGGGATAAGGTTTATCTTGATAATGATTTTAGTTGACTTAGAAAAGCTTGTTGACTTAGGAAAACATATCCTAAGTGGATAAGGAACCTAAGTACTAGTTGAATTAGGATAAGGCTGTGTTAGAACTATAAATACAGCCCATTATTTGTGAGGAGCTCATATGCTATGAATTTTGTATATTTTCCCATTCAATAATCAAGAATCAAGGTTAACATTCTCGCTTACTTTCTTGTTTATATTTCGGTTATCTTTTAAGAGTTGTCTTGAGATAACTTGGGTTTAAGACAAGGTTAAGAGTTGTCTTCCTTGCTTAAGAGCTAAGGTTGAAGTTAAGAGTTGTCTTCTTCAACCAAGGCAAGTTGTGATAGATCTAAGAGTTGTCTTGCCTATCCAACATATCCTTATATCTATTAGTTAACCTGAAGGATAGCTTACAGGATGTAAATATAAGAAAAAAACTCAAGAATCAAATGGGACAGCACGTTAGGAAGGATTCCAATAGGTGTGCTGACCCCTAAGGTTTAGAAAAGTCGGGGAAAAAAATTGAGACCCCAACACCAATGTGTCAGACGCCGCTGCCGCGACCATAAGGATGTTCCAATCACTCTCAGAAGTTCATCCTGTGCACTACTGAACACGCCCGACGCCATTGTCACACCAGAGGGGATGTTCCGGTTGCTCTCGGAAGTTCGTCTCGGGCACTGCCAAATGCACCAGACACCATTACCCCACTGGCATAGATATTCCGGTCACTCCCAAAAGTTCATCCCAATGTAACTGTGATAGCCGTGCTGATGTTCTAGTCGCTCCCAAAAGTTTGTCCCACACACTGCCCAACACTCCCGAAGCCTCGGCCGCGGGCGCAAGGATGTTCTGTTTGGTCTCGAAAGTTCATCCCAAGCACTACAGTACACATCCAACACCTTTGCCCCACCTGCAAGGATGTTTTCGTTGCTCTGGGAAGTTCATCCTGAGTACCGTCGAATGTGCTTGATGCCTCTGTTGTGTCTACTGTAATTTTTTGGTCGCTTCTGGAAGTTTTTCCCGTTCACGGGCAAATGCGGCCGATGCCTCTTCCGCACCCCTGGGGATGTTGTGATTACTCTTGAAAAATCATTCTGTGCGCTGCCAAACGCACCCAATGCCTCTACCCTGCTGGCGCAGATGTTCCGGTCTCTCTAGGAAGTTCGCCCCATGCACTGCCAAATGCGCCTAATGCCCCTGCCACAGCTGTGCAGATGTTTCGGTCACTCCCGGAAGTTTGTCCTACACACTATCCAATGCTCCTGAAGGCTTAGATACGCCCACAGGGATATTCCAGTCAGTCTCGGAAGTTCATCCCGCACATTGTCCAGCATGCCTAAAGCCTCAGCCGCAGCCACGGGGTGGTTCTGTTCGCTCCCAAAAGTTCATCCCAAGCATTGCTAAACGCGTCCAACACCTCTGCCTCGCCTACAGAGATGTTTGGTTGCTCCAGGATGTTCATCCTGAGCACTGTCGAATGCGCCTAATGCCTCTGCTGCATCCATTGCAATGTTCTGGTCGCTCCTGGAAGTTTCTTCTGTGCAGGGCCAAATGCAAGCAGAAAATTCAAGAAGGCGCAGCAGAGGCATCAGACACATTTGGCAATGGTCGGGACAAGCTTCGAAGAGCAACCAGAACATCCCAGCTGGTGTGACAGACACATCAGGCACATTCGGCAGTGCACAGGATGAACTTCTGGGAGTGACCGGAACATCCCTGTGGCTGCGCCAACGACATCGAACATGTTTGGCAGTGCGTAGGATGAGCTTCCAAGATTGACCCAAGCATCCCTGCAGGCACGACAGAGGCTTCGCATCTGTTGGGCAATGCATGGGATGAATTTGGTGGAGTGACTGGAGCATCTCCGTAGGCATGGCAGAGGTGTTGGGTGTGTTCGGCAGTGTGCATAACAAACTTCCATGTGCAGCCGAAACATTGCCATGGGCATAGCAGCGATGTCGGACACGTTTAGTAGTTTGCAGAATGAACTTCGGGGAATGACTGGAACATCTCTGTGGGCGTGGCAGAGGATTTGGGCTCATTGGGTAGTAAGCGGGATGAACTTCTGGGAGCAACCAGACCATCCCCGTGAGTGCAGCAAAAGCATCTGGCTTGTTCAGCAGTTCTTAGGACGAACTTCAGGAGCAACCAAAACTTTCCCATGGCCATGACAGAGGCATCAAGCACATTCAGCAGTGCATAGGACGAACTTTTGGGAGTGACTGGAAAACCCCCGTAGGCTCGGCAGAGGCATCAGACACGTTCGGCAGTGCACTAGGTGAACTTACGGGAGAGACCGGAACATCCCCCTGGGCACAGCTGAAGCATGGGGTGAATTCTGCAGTGCATGGGATGAACTTCGGAGACCAACCAAAATGTTCCTGTGGGCGTGGCAGCGTCAGACACGTTCGGCAGTGCACTAGACAAACTTTCTGGAGCGACTGAAACACCCCCAAGGGCCCATTGTGCAGTGTGAGGGATGAACTTCTGGGGGTGACTGGAACATCCCCGCTGGTGTGGCAGAGGCATCGGGTATGTTCAGCAGTATGCAGTACAAACTTTGGGGAGCAGCCGGAACATCCCCACGGGAGCGGAATTGACATCGGGCGCATTTGTGTTGAGGACCTTAGGAGGCAAAGGGAGCATGAGAGAATGTGCGCAAGGCACCAGCAGCAAGAGAGGCAAAAACAAGCCAGAATGTGTGCGCAGCAAGCCACGCAGCAAGCAGTGAAGCATGGCCAGGTTCTGACTCAGTCCTAATCAATTGCGGAAATCCAAGCCAAAAGAAGACCAGCATTGGCAGGACAGGCATGAAGCAATCTGAGCAAAGAGAAGGAGACTGACAGCGTGAAGAACTTCAGCAGCAGCAGGATGTCTTGGCAGGTTTACTTCAGCAAGAGGACCACGCCAAAGAGAAGTCTTGGAGAGAAAGGACACGCCACAGCAAAATTTCTAATCCAAGAAGGAAATGACAAGAAGAAGTTTAGCAGCTGTAGGGGAGAAGATAAGATAAAAACAGAAAGACTTACTCAAAACAGGAATTCTAGTCTTAGTAGGAATTCAAGAAAGACCAAGAATCCTAGTAGGATTAAGAAACAGTGGGATAAGGTCTATCTTGATAATGTTTTAGATGACTTAGAAAAGATTGTTGACTTAGGGAAACATATCCTAAGTGGATAAGGAACCTAAGTACTAGTTGAATTAGGATAAGGCTGTCTTAAGACTATAAATACAGCCCATTATTTGTGAGGAAGATATGCTCCAAATTTTGTTATTTCTCATTCAATAATCAAGAGTCAAAGGTTAGCATTCTTGCTCACATTCTTGTTTATATTTTCGGTTATCTTTTAAGAGTTGTCTTGCCTATCCAACATATCCTTATATATATTAGTTAACCTGAAGGACAGCTTAGGGGACGTAAGTATAAGAAAAGAACTCAAGAATCAAACAGGACAACAAGTTAGGAAGGATTTTAGTAGGCGTGCTGACCCCTAAGGTGTAGAAAAATTGCAGAAAAAAATCGGGACCCCAACAAATTGGTGCTTTCATTGAGAGATCAGCATAATCACCAGTTGAGAGGTAGCATGATCACCCCAGCAGATTAGTGTTCTAGTTGAGACATCAGCAGACTACCACAGCAACCTAGAAGGCTGCATTCGGAGATCTCACGGCACCATGAGCAGGAGGAAGATTTTCACCATGAGCAGCTTGCCCTCTCAAGAAAGGGGGGAAAGTGCGCATGAGTCTAGGGAGCAGAAGGGAGGTGTCACTTAATTTGCATCAGCCCCATGACCCCTATGATGAGAACAGCGACAATGAGGTTTTGGACCGAAGGCCAACAGCATGGCAGCCAAGGAGAATGCAGAGTCATCATGAGGCAGAATGTTGGCGGACAAATAGGAGAGAGGAATGGCAGCACTATGACAGCCCAAGCCACTACACCCAACCAAAGGTAAAAATCGAATTCCCTACCTTTGAGAAAGGAGATCCAACTGAATGGATCTCCAAAGATGAATTCTACTTTGAAAAACAAGGTGTAGAGAGGGGTGAAAGGGTTGATTTTGCATCCTATCACCTATGTGGGAGGGCCAATCAATGGTGGTGTTGGCTTAAGGCCACCTAAGGCAGAGAAGGTAGACGGATTGGCTGGACAAGGTTCACACAAGAATTGATGGACAGATTCGGCCCATCCAGCATCACAAATATTTGCTCTGAGTTTGATGGGAACCGAGTGTTTCCTTCATCAAATCCAGGGAGTGCTGCACCAGTTCAGAAACTTGGAATACTCATCTCTGCCTCCTGAGATGCCAATCTGGAGAACAATTGAAGATGTTTCATCACCAACAATTTTAGTTGATGACAGCGGAGGGAAAAAATTGCACACAGAAGATGCGTATGCACGTCCAAGTGAAGGCGACACTAAGGACACAAGTGCTCCAAGACAGGACTTTGGTGTGTCCAAATGCCAAGATAAAGATGCAGATGTCTTGTGAAGAGTCAAACAATGCATCTGCCAAACGTCCTGATTCATCTATTCAGATTGAAGGACTTGCTAATCTTTCACGGACATCTTCACAAGCTGCAAGAGATTATACCTTTTGACCATTCATTGATCAAACTGCAGCAAAAATATGCATAGTGCAGCATAAATATTGATCAAACGCCATCATCTGCACCTATTTTAGACCCTCAATTCCCTGGACAGAATGAGGATTATTTGGGTTGCAGCTTGAACACTGAAGATCCAGACATTCCATGCAACAGATCAGGTGTTCTAGACAGCAACCCCATTGCCAGCACAAATGCCCAAAGTCACATGGATAGTGAGGAGGAAGCTGAGGCAGTACACTGCCCGGATCATGCAGAAAAAGGCAAAATCAACTTGCATGCAGTAGGGACAGCCACCAAGCCTGCTACAATGAGGCTGTTCGCAACCATAAACGACAAGAATGTTTTGGTATTGATTGATAGTAGGGCCACCCATAACTTCATCAACACAAAACTGGTCAAAACACTCCAGCTATGTCCGAAAAGGATTGTACCCTTTGAGGTAAGAGTGGCAAGCAGACAGAAGCTCAAGTGCGCACAAGTTATCAAGGCAGTAGCAATGCAGATTCAAGGAGTCAAGATAAAGGCAGAACTGCATGTGTTAGCCTTGGCAGGACTTGATATGATTTTAGGCAATGCATGGCTTAAAACCATAGGCAAGATAATGGAAGGGAAGGGACTGCAAGTGGGAGGCATCCACCACTAATGCAGTGCATCATTGTAAGGTAAGTACCCTTGAACAACTATATAGTAAAAGGGCATAATATTTTGCGGTTCTCTTGGCCACAAAGGAAGAAAAGACAGTCGAACATCATACGCACAAAGACATAGTAGTGGTAGTAAAGAACCTACTGGAGCCACAAGGGCAACCACCCTCAAGACATTATGACCATTCCATCCCATTAGTCGACGAGACCAAGGCAATTAATGTAGCACCTTACCGGTATGCACACTTCCAAAAGAACGAGATCAAAAGACAAGTGGAAGAGATGCTATAGCAAGGTATTATCCAACCTAGCACCTCCCCTTTTTTCTTTCTCCGTTCTACTTGTTATAAAGAAAGATGGAACTTGGAGGTTTTGCACCGATTATTGGGCACTCAACCAAAGCGGCTGTCAAGGATCGTTTCCCAATCCCAACAATCGATGATATGTTGGACGAGTTACATGGAGCAAAGATATTTACCAAGTTGGATCTTAAGGTCGGATATCATCAAATACGCATGAAAGAAGAGGATGTGTAGAAGACAGCATTTCGGACTCATAGTGGACACTATGAGTACCTAGTCATGCCCTTCGGACTATGCAACGCACCCTCCACCTTTCAAGTAGCCATGAATGACATCTTCAAACCTTATTTGCACAGGTTTGTATTAGTTTTCTTTGATGACATTTTGGTCTATTCTAGGAACCATGATGATCATCTAGAACACTTAGCAAAAGTGCTAGAGGTGTTAAGAAGAAAATCGCTTTGTTATCAAGCCATCCCAAGTGCACATTCATGCAAAGAGGAGCTTGAATACCTTGGTCACATCATATCCGAAGACGGAGTGAAGGTAGACCAATGGAAAATAGGAGCCATGCAAACATGGCCAACTCCTAAGAATGTCACAGAACTTAGAGGATTTCTAGGTTTAGCAAACTTCAGGTGTATTGGGCAGTGTGCCAGTCAAACTTTTGGGAGCAACTGCAAAATCCCCTCGGGCTCGGCTGAGGCATTGGTAGGATGAACTTTTGGGAGTGACCAGATTATTCCCATGGGCATGGCAAAGGCATTGGGCGCGTTTGATAGTGCTCGGGATGAACTGGCAAGGTCGACCAGAACATCTGCACAGGCACACCAGAGGCTTCGGGCTCATTGGGCCATGTGTGGTACAAACTTCCTTTGAGCAATTGGAATATCCTCGTGGGCACAGCAACGGTGTACAGCAATGCACGGGACGAACTTCCAGGAACGAGTGGAACATCCTCGTGGGCACATTGGGCAGTGCGTGGGAGGAACATCTGGCAGCGATAGGAACATCTCTGCAGGTGCGTCAGAGTCTTCTGGCGCGTTGAGTAGTATGCAGGATGAACTTCTGGTAGTGGCCGGAAAATCCCTGAGTGCTTTCAGCAGTGCATGGGATGAGCTTCCAAGAGCGACCAGAACGTCCCTGCAGACGCGGCAAAGGCATCGGGGCATACTCGGCAGTGCACGGGATAAACTTCAAGGCACAATGGGAACATCCCTGTGGGTGCACCAGTAGCATGGGGTGAACTCCTGGGAGCGACTGCAAAATCACCGCGGGCTCTGTTGAGGCATTGTATGCATTTGGCAGTGCATGGGATAAACTTTGGGAGCGACTAGATTATTCCCACCGGCACGGTACAGGCATCCGATGCATTCGACAGTGGGCGGGACAGCGGCAGCGAGCACGTTGTGCAGTGCGCGGGATGAACATCTGGCAGTGATAGGAACATCCCTGCAGGTGCAGCAGAGTCTTTTGGCACGTTGAGTAGTATGCGGGATGAACTTCCGGTAGCGGCCAAAAAATCCCTGAAAGCTTTCGGCAGTGCATGGGATGAGCTTTCGAGAGCGACCAGAACGTCCTTGTAGGCACGGCAAAGGCATCAGGCATGCTCGGTAGTGCACGGGATAAACTTCAAGGTGCAACAGGAACATCCCTGTGGGCGCACCAATGACATGGGGTGAACTTCTGGGAGTGACCGCAAAATCCCCGCAGGCTCGGCTGAGGCATTGTATGCGTTTGGCAGTGCGTGGGACAACCTATCGGGAGCAATAGGAACATCCCCGTCGGTGTGGTAGCCGCATTTGGCTCATCCGGCAGTACGTGAGATGAAGTTATGGGAGCGACCGAAAAATCCCCGTACGCTCAGCAGAGGCATCGGACACGTTCAATAATGCTCTGCACGAACTTCTGAGATCAACTGGAACATCCCTGCAGGCATGGCAACAGCATTAGACATGTTTAGCATGTGTGGCACAAACTTCCAAGAGCGACCAGAACAACCCTCTTTGCACGGCAGAGGCTTTGGGTGCATTGGGTGGTGTGCCAGAAGAACAGTCGGGAGTGGGCAAAAATTCTCTATGGGCTCAGCAGACCTGTCGGATGCGTTTGGTAGTGCACCTGATGAACTTCTGGGAGCAACCTGAACATCGACACGGGTGTGTTGGGGAGTGTGCGAGAAGAACATCCAGGAGTGGCCGAAAAGTCCCTGTGGGCTCAGCAAAGGTGTCAGACGCATTTGGTAGTGCACCCAACGAACTTCCAAGAGCAACTTGAACATCAACACGGGTGCGGCAGAGGTGTCGGATGCATTCAAAAGTACTCAGGATGAATCTCTAGGAGTAACCGAAACATCCCTGTGGGAGCGGCAGAGTCATTGAGCACATTCGGCCGTGCACAAGACAAACTTCTGGGAGTGACCAGTAAATGAGGGCAGGCTTGCCAAATGTGTCGGACACATTCAGCAGTGCTCGCAATGAACTTCCAAGAGTGACCTGAACATCCCATCAGGTACGATAGAGGCGTCGGGTGCATTCAGCAGTGCACAGGACGAACTTCCGGGAGCAGCTAGAACATCCCTGGGGGCGTAGCAGCAATGTAGAACACGTTTGGCAGTGCACGGGTCAAATTTCTAGGAGTGACTGGAACATCCCTGCGGGCATGGAAGAGTCTTTGCGCTAGTTGGGCTGTGCATGGGATGAATTTTGGGGAGCGACCAGAACATACTCGTCAGCATGGGAAAGCGGTCGAGTGCATTCAGTAGTGCATGAGATGAACTTTGGGGAGTAACTGGAACACCTTAGGGGTCAGCACACCTACTAAAAACCTTCCTAACTTTCTGTTACATTTGATTCTTGAGTTCTTTTCTTGGATTTTCATCCCCTAAGCTGTCCTTTGGGATTAACTAATGTATAAAGAATATGTTGGATAGGCAAGACAACTCTTAAACCTATCACAACTTGCCTTGGTTGAAGAAGACAACTCTTAACTTCAACCTAAGCTCCTAAGCAAGGAGGACAACTCTTCACTTTGTCTTAAGCCTAAGTTATCTCAAGACAACTCTTAAAAGATAACCAAAAATATAAACAAGAATGCTAACCTTGATTCTTGATTAATAAATGAGAAATATACAAAGTTTGGAGCATATCTCTAAGCTAACAAATAGTGGGCTGTATTTATAGTATTGGACAGGCTTTTCCCAATTTAACTAGAACTTAAGTTCCTTATCCACTTAGGACAAGTTTTTCTAAGTCAACAAGGTTTCCTAAGACAACTAGAACCTTATCAAGATTGACCTTTTCCAAATATTTCCTGATTCTACTAGGATTCTTTGTCTTTCTTGAATTTCCTGCGGGCTCACCAAAGGCATTAGACACGTTCGGCATCACTCAGGACGAACTTCCAGAAGCCACAGGAACATCTTCACAGGTAGCACAGAGGCATCAAGTGAATTTAGTAGTGCATGAGACAAACTTTTGGGAGTGGCCAGAACATTCTTGTAGGCACAGCAGAGGCATCGGGTGCATTCTTGTTGAGGACTTTAGGAGGCAAAGGAAGCATGAGCGAATGTGCGCGAGGCACCAAGCAACAAGAGAGATAGCCACAGGCCAAAATGTGCGTGCAACAAGCTTGCACATGGATGCAATTAAGCACGGCTAGGTTCTAACTTTGTTTGAATTGACTGCAGAAATGCAACCCAAGAAGGACACCATCATTGCTAGGATACGCATGGTGCAATCCGAGCAAGAGAAGGAGTATGGACGGCATGAAGAACTCTAGCAGAAACAGGACGTCATGGCAAGTTTGACTTTAACAAAATGATTCCGTCAAAGAGAAGTCTTGGAATGGAAGGACATGCCATATGGAAGTCCTAATGCTAGAAGGAAATAGTAAGATGAAGGTCAGCAGCTGTAGGAGAGGAGATAAGATAAGGACAGAAAAGTTTAGTCAAAGTAGGAAATCTAGTCTAACTAGAAATTCAAGAAAAACCAAGAATCCTAGTAGGATTAGGAAACATTGGGACAAGGTCTATCTTCATAATGTTTTAGTTGTCTTAGAAAACCTTGTTAACTTAGGAAAACATACCCTAAGTGGATAAGGAACCTAAGTACTAGTTGAATTAGGATAAGGCTGTCTAAAACTATAAATACAGTCCATTATTTTGAGCAGAAATGTATGCTCTGAATTTTGTATATTTGCATTCATTAATCAAGAATCAAGATTTAGCATTCTTGCTTATATTCTTGTTTATATTTCGGTTATCTTTTAAGAGTTGTCTTGAGATAACTTGGGCTTAAGTCAAGGTGAAGAGTTGTCTTCCTTGCTTAAGAGCTTATGTTGAAGTCAAGAGTTGTCTTTTTCAACCAAGGCAAGTTGTGATAGGGTTTAAGAGTTGTCTTGCCTATCCAACATATCTTTTATTCATTAGTTAATCCCAAAGGATAGCTTAGGGGACATAAATCTAAGAAAAGAACTCAAGGATCAAATGGGACAGCAAGTTAGGAGAGGTTTTAGTAGTCGTGCTGACCCCTAAGGTGCAGAAAAGTTGGGGAAGAAATTGGGGCCCCAACAGTTCAGCAATGTGCGGGATGAACTTCTAGAAGCGACCAGATTATCTCTGCAGGCGGGGCAGAGGCATGAGAGCGTTCAGCAGTGCACGGGACGAACTTTCAGGAGTGACTGTAACGTTCCCACTGCTATGGCAGAGGTGTCGGGCATGTTGGGCAGTGTGCAGTATGAACTTTTGAAAGCAACAGGAACATCCCTGCAGGTGCGGCAGATGCATCGGGTTCATTCAGCTGTGCGCGGGATGAATTTTCGGGAGCGACCGGAACATAACCTCAGGCATGGCAGAGGCATCCGACATGTTGAACAGTGTGTGGGAGAAACTTCCGGGAACAATATAGGCACAACATGTTTCCCAGTGCATGGGATGAACTTTAGGAGGCAACCAGGCTATCCTAGTGGGCACGGCAGAGGTGTTGGGCTCATTCTGCAGTGCACAGAATTAAGTTTCAGAAGCAACCAGAACATCTTTGCGGGTGCAACATTGGCATGGAGCGCGTTCAGCAGTGCGCGGAACAAACTTTTAGGAGTGACCGGAACATCCTTGTGGGTTCAGTAGAGGCTTTAGGAGCATTTGGCAGAGCACGAGATGTACTTCCAGGACTGACTGGAACATCCATGCATGGTGGGCAGTGGCGTTCAGTGCATTTGGTAGTGCACAGGATGAACTTCCAAAAGCGACCAGGGCAACCCCGTGGGTGTGGCAGAGGCGTCGGGAACATTTTTGTTGGGGTACCGATTTTTTGCCCAACAGCACACCTACCGGAATCCTTCCTAACTTGCTGTCCCATTTGATTCTTGAGTTATTTTCTTATTTTATATCCCCTTAAGCTGTCCTTTGGGTTAACTAATATATATAAAGATATGTTGGATAGGCAAGACAACTCTTGAACCTATCACAACTTGCCTTGGTTGAAGAAGACAACTCCTAACTTCAACCTAAGCTCTTAAGCAAGGAAAACAACTCTTAACCCTAACTTAAGCCCAAGTCATCTCAAGACAGCTCTTAAAAGATAACCAAAAATATAAACAAGAATGTAAGCAAGAATGCTTACCTTTGATTCTTGATTAATGAATGAGAAAATAACAAATTCATAGCTTATTCTCTCCGCACAAATAATGGGCTGTATTTATAGTCCTAAGACAGCCTTATCCTAATTTAACTAGTACTTAGGTTTCTTATCCACTAAAGATATGTTTTCCTAAGTCAACTAAAACATTATCAAGATAAACCTTATCCCATTGTTTCCTAATCCTACTAGGATTCATGGTCTTTCTTGAATTCATACTTAGACTAGAATTCCTACCTTATCTTGTATTCTACAGCGGCTGGACTTTCTCTTGGCTTATCCTTCTAGGACTAGGACTCTCAATGCAAATCCTTCTGCCCTTAAAATTCTTCTTGTTGTGACTATTCTATTGCTAATGGAATTCATCATGCGTGTCCTACTGTTGATAGAATTCTTCTTAGCATAGATGTCCTGCTGCTGCTAGAATTCTCCTTGGCATGGATGTCCTGCTGCTGCTGGAACTCTCCTTGACATCGATGTGTAGCTGCTGCTGGAGTTCTTCTTGATGTGATTTTCCTTCTTTTGCTGGAACTCCTGTTGGTGTGAATGTCTTTCACTAATTAAGATTAAGTCAAATACTGGCCGGGCTTCACTGCTGGGCCGTACACTTGCTGTTGCCATGCTTGTTGTCCACATTTTCTAGCCCATGCTCTCCTTTTTTGCCCCATTTTCTGTCCATTTCCTTTCCTGTATACTTAGGTTCTTAGCAGTTTTGCAGTGCACGGGACAAACTTTGCGGACCAACTGGAACATCCCCGCAGGTGTCGCACCTGCGTTCGGCAGTGCGTGAGACGAACTTCCGAGAGCAACTGGAACATCCCTGTGAGTGGGGCAGATGTGTCAGGCGCATTTTTCCGTGCGTGGGACAAACATCGAGGAGAGACTAGAACATCTATTTCATAGGGGCACGTTTGGCAGTGCATGGGATGAACTTCTAGGAGTGACCAGAACATCCCCGCGGGCACGTCAGAGGCTTTGGGTGCATTGGCCCGTGCAGGGGACAAACTTGTGGGAGCAACCAGAGGCATCGTGCACATTTTACAGTGCTCAAGACAAACTTCTGGGAGTGACTGGAACATTTCTGTGAGTGCGGCACATGCTTTGGGAGCATAGGGCGGTGCGCAGGATGAACTTTCGGGAGTGACTGGAACATCCCCTTGACTGCAGCAGATGCATCATGCGCATTTGGCAGTGTGTTGTACAAACTTCTGGGAGCAACCAAAACATCACCACAAGCATGGCAGATGCATCAGCCATGTTTTGCAATGCATGGAAAAAACTTCTGGGGTCAACCAGAAAATCCCTGCAGCCTCGGCAGTGCTCGGGACGAACCTCCGGAAGAGACAGGAACGATCTTGCGGGTGCGGCAGAGGTGTGCCCACTATGAACTTCCGGGAGTGATTGGAACAACATAGCAGGTACGGTTTTGGGTGTGTGTGGTAGTGTGTGGGTTGGACTTCAAGAAGCGATTGGAACATTGCCATGGGTGCGGCAGAGGCATCGGCCACATTTGGCCGTTCACAGGATGAACTTCAGGGAGCAACCGGATCATCCCTACAAGCTTGGCACAGGCATCAGGCACTTTTGGCAGTGCTCGAGATGAACTTCTGGTAGTGACCAAAACATCTCCACAGGCGGCGTAGAGGCATAGGACGCGTTTGGCAGTGTGTGGGACGAACTTCCGAGAGCACCCAAACATCCCCGTGGGCATGACAGCGGCATCGAATATGTTCAGCAGTGTGCAGGGTGAACTTCTGGAGTGACTGGAACATCCACATAGGCGCGGCACAGGTATCAGATGCATTCGGCCGTGCACAGGAAGAACTTCCAAGAGCAGCCGGAACATCCCCACGGGCACGGCAGTGATGTCAGATGCATTCGGCAGTGTGCAGGACAAACTTCCAGGAGCAACGCAAGAATTTGGGCACTTTGGGAAGTGTATAGGATGAACTTCAGGAGCAACTAAAAAATACCAGAGGGCTCTACCGAGGCGTTGGACACGTTTGGCAGTGCTTGCAAGGAACATCCAGGAGCAATTGGAACATCCTCATGGGTACAGCAGAGGCATCGGGTGCATTCAGCTATGCACAGAACAAACTTCTAGGAGCGACCAGAACATTCTCGCAGGCACGGCAGAGGCTTCAGGCAGTTTGGGCAGTGTGGGGGGCAAACTTCCGAGAATGTCGAGAACGTCCGGAACATCCTCGGGGGTGTGGCGGAGGTGCGCGGAACTTACAGGAGCAACCAAAACATCCCTATAAATGCAGCACAGGCTTCATGCACATTGGGCAGTGCACAGGATGAACTTTGGGAGTGACAGGAAATTCCCAGCAGGCTCGACAGAGAAGCTGGATGCATTCGGCAGTGCTCGAGATGAACTTTGAGGAGCAACCAGAGCATCCGCACGGGCACGGCAGAGGCATCGGGCGCACTCACCTGTGTGCGGGATGAACTTCTGGGAGCAACTGGAACATTGCTACGAGCATGGCAGCAACATCAGAAATGTTCGGGAGTGCACAGGATGAACTTCTGGGAGTGACCGAAACATCCTGGGGTGCAGTAGAGACTTCGGGCACGGGATGAACTTCCAGTAAAGTCTGGAACATCCCCATGGGCACGCTAGAGGTGTTGGGCACGTTCGGTAGTGTACGGGACAAACTTCTGGGAGTGACCAGAACATCCTTATGGGTGCGCCAAAGGCATCAGGCGCGTTCGGCCATGCGTGGGACAATCTTCTGGGATCGACCGAAACATCCCCATGGGCTGGGCAGTGGCATAGAACTGCATTCAGCAGTGTGCAGGATGAACTACTGGGAGCGACCTGTATATCCCCGCAGAAGCAGTAGCTGCATCGGATGTGTTCAGCAGTGCATGGGACGAACTTCCGGGAGCAACCGGAATGTCCCCGCAAGCGTGGCAAAGGCGTCGGACACATTCAGCAGTGTGCGGGATCCTAGCAGACGGCAGAACATCTCTTCGAGCACTGCAGTGGCATCGGATGCATTTGGCAGTGTGCAGGATGAACTTCTGGTAGCTACCGGAACATTCCTTCAGATGTGGTAGAGGCTTCAGGTGTGTTGGGCAGTGCATGGAATGAACTTTCTAGAGCGACCAGAAAATCCTAGCGGACTTGACAGAGGCGTCGGATGCATTTGGCAGTACTTGGTACGAACTTCCAGAACCAACCTGAACATCCCTGCAGGCATGGCAAAGGCGGCAGGCGCATTCAGCTGTGCGTAGGACGAACTTCCAAGAGTGACCAGAACATCCCCATGGGTGCAGTAGTGGTGTGGGACAAGTTTGGCAGTGCACAGGATGAACATCAGGAGCAACTGGAAAATCCCAACGGGCTTGGGCGAGGCATCAGACGTGATCTGCAGTGCTCGGGACAAACCTCCAAGAGCAACCGGAACATCCCTACGGGCGTGGCAGAGGAGTTAGGCGAGTTCAACTGTGCATGGACCAAACTTCCAGGAGCAACCAAAACATTCCCGTGGGCATAGCAGCAGTGCCAGAAATGTTCGACAATGTGCGGAACAAAATTCCGGGGGTGATCAGAACATCCCATATGCATGGCAGAGGCTTTGGGCACATTGGGCAGTGTGCGGAGCGAACGTTTGGAACATCACTGCAGGGGTGGCAGAGGTGTTGGGCGCATTATGCAGTGAAGTGAACGAAAGTTCTTGGAGCAACCAGAACATCCTCATGGGCATGGCAGAGGCATCGGGCACATTCAGTCGTGTCGGGGATGAACTTCTGGGAGCGATCAGATCATCCCCAAGGGCTCGACAAAGGTGTCGGACGCAATCAACAGTGCCCGGGACGAACTTTCGAGAGTGACCAGAACATCCCCGCGGACAGGGCAGAGGCGTAGGATGCGTCCAGCAGTGCACGGGATGATCTTTTGGGAGTGACCAGAACATCCCCGTGGGCTGGGCAGAGGCATAAAGATGCATTCGCCAGTGCACGGGACAAACTTTCGGAAGCGACCCGAACATCCCTGCTGGTGTGGCAGTGGCTCAAATATGCTTAGCAGTGTGCGGGATGAACTTCTGGGAGTGACCGGAAACATCCCCTCCGGCCTGGCGGAGGCGCTAGACACATTCAGGCGTGTGTGGGACGAACTTCCGGGACCAACCGAAACATCCCTGCTGGCATGGCAGCGTCGTTGGATGTGTTTGGCAGTGCGCAGGTGACTGGAACATCTCCACAGATGCAGTAGAGACTTCGGGCACATTGGGCAATGTGCAGGACGAACTTCAGGAGCAACCAGAAAATCCCAACGGGCTTGGCAGAGGCGTCGGAAGCATTCGGCAGTGCTCGGTGTGTACTTCCATGACCGACCGAAACATCCTTGCAGGCACGTCAGAGCCTACGGGCGCATTCAGCCATTCATGGGACGAACTTATGGGAGAGAGCGGAATATCCTTGCGGGCACAGCAGCGGTGTTGGATGCATTCGCCAATGTGCAAGATGTAATTCCAAGAGTGACCGGAGCATCCCGAGGGAATGTTCCTTCGCCTCTGCCATCCAATGGGAATGTTCAGGTCACTCCCAAAAGTTCATCCCGCACATGGTGGAACACGTCGATGTTGAGAACCTAAGTATGCAGGAAATGCAACGGGCTGAAAATGAGGCAGTAAAGGAGAACATGGCCCAGAAAATGTGCACAACAAGCATGGCAACAGCAAGTGTGCAGCCCTGCAGTGAAGCCCAGCCAGTATTTGACTTAATCCTAATTAATGAAAGACATTCACACCAACAGGAGTTCTAGCAGAAGAAGGACAATTGCATAAAGAAGAACTCCAGCAGCAGCAACACGTCCATGTCAAGAAGAGTTCAAGCAGGAGAAGGAAATAGACGGCATGAAGAACTCCAGCAGCAGCAGGACGTCATGGCAGGTTTAGTTCAGCAAGGGGACCATGCCAAAGTGAAGTCTTGAAGAGGAAGGACACACCACAGCAGAAGATCTAATCCAAGAAGGAAATGGCAAGAGGAAGTCAGCAGCTGTAGGAGAGATGATAAGATAAGGATAGAAGGACTTAGTCAAAGTAGGAATTCTAGTCTAGTAGGAATTCAAGAAAGACCAAGAATCCTTGTAGGATTAGGAAACAATGGGATAAGGTCTATCTTGATAATGTTTTAGTTGACTTAGAAAAGCTTGTTGACTTAGGAAAATATATCCTAAGTGGATAAGGAACCTAAGTACTAGTTGAATTAGGATAAGGCTGTCTTAGGACTATAAATACAGCCCATTATTTGTGAGGAGGACATATGCTCCGAATTTTGTTATTTTCTCATTCAATAATCAAGAATCAAGGTTAGCATTCTTGCTTACTTTCTTGTTTACATTTTTGGTTATCTTTTAAGAGTTGTCTTGAGATAACTTGGGCTTAAGTCAAGGTGAAGAGTTGTCTTCCTTGCTTAAGAGCTTAGGTTGAAGTTAAGAGTTGTCTTCTTCAACCAAAGGCAAAGTTGTGATAGGTTTAAGAGTTGTCTTGCCTATCCAACATATCCTTATATATACTAGTTAACCTAAAGGACAGCTTAGGGGACGTAAATATAAGAAAAGAACTCAAGAATCAAAGGGGACAGCAAGTTAGGAAGGATTTCAGTAGGCGTGCTGACCCCTAAGGTGTAGAAAAGTTGGGGGAAAAAATCGTGCTGACCTTCATCTTGCAGTTTCCTTCTAGGGTTAGGACTTCCATATGGTGTGTCCTTCCATTCCAAGACTTCTCTTTGACGTGATCATCTTGTTGAAGTCAAAGCTGCCCATGGTATGTGCTCCTCCCAATCATTTTGATGATCATGGCAAAAACACCTTAAGTACTGCCCTAGGGTTCAATTGGTTACCTCACTTTGGCCATCTGTTTGTGATAAAAAGCAGATGAGATGACCAAGTTGCTGCTGAGCTGTGTGAAAAGCTTCTTCTAGAACTTGCTCATGAAAATTGTATCTTTATCAGACAGCATTGTTCGTGGTATGCCTTAAAGTCTTGCCACATTTTTGATGAAATCTTGCACTACTTCTCTGGCTGTGTATGGTCGCTTGAGTGGCACAAAATGTGCACTCTTGCTGAGTCTATCAACCACAGTTAATATCACTGTGTAACCCTTGTTAAGTCTTCCCAAATCTGTCCCGACACTGGCAAAGGCTGTAACAACCCTTTGGTCTTACAACCTTCTGGTTTGGTGTGCTGACAAACATCACATTCTCAGACTAGCTTCTTGATTTCAACCTTAAGTCCTTCCCACCAAAAGAATAGATTGATCCCCATGTAAGTACGAAACCATCCTGAATGCCTTCCTTTCTGTGAGTTGTGGAAGTGATTTAAGATCTTCCCCCTTATTTCCGGTATGTTTGGCACATACACCTGCTGGTTGTGCCAAATATATACATTCTTAAGGGTGAATTTACTAACCTTAGGGTTGAAATTCTTGATATTCTCAGAGAGCTCTTGGCTGGTATGTTTGGGTTGCTCCCAGAAGTTTGTCCTGTGCAGTGCCGAATGTGTCCAATGCATCGCTGCACACGCGGGGATGTTTGGGTCTCTCCCGAAGTTTGCCAAGCGCACTGCCAAATGCATCCAATGCCTTTGCTGCACCTGCAGGGATGTTCGGGTTCTCCCGGAAGCTTATTCCGTGCACTACCCAGCATGCTTGAAGCCTGTCCTGTGCATGCGGGGATGTTTGGGTCGCTCCTGAAAGTTTGTCCAGCACACTGCCGAATGTGTCCAATGCAACTGCCACACCCGGCGAGATGTTTGGGTCGCTCACAGAAGTTTGTCAGGTGCATTGCTAAATGCTGCCAATGCCTTTGCCACACCTGTAGGGATGTTTAGGTCACTCTCGGAAGTTCATCCCATGCACTGCCGAACGTGCCCAACATGTCTACCATGCTCGCGGGGTTGTTCCGGTCGCTTCCTGAAGTTCTTCATGTGCACTGCCCAATGCCCCCGATGCCTCTGCATGTTATAGTTGCTCTCGGAAGTTCATCCCAAGCACTGCCGAATGCGTTCGAGGCCTCTGCCACGCCTTCAGGAATGCTCTGGCCGCTTGCAAAAGTTTGTCTCATGCACTGTTGAACATGCCTGATGCCTCTGCCAAGCGTGCAGGGATGATCCGGTCACTCCTAGAAGTTTGTCCCGCAGACGGCTGAACACGTCCGACACCAGATGGCACCCGCAATGACGTTCCTGTCACTCTCGAAAGTTCATCCCATGCACTGCCAAACACGTCTGACACCGCTGCTGCACCCACAGGGATGCACCAGTTGCTCCCAAATATTTGTCTCAAGCACTTCTGAATGCGGCCGATGCCTCTACCAAGGCTGTGGAGATTTTCCAGCCACTCCCGAAGTTTTTCCTGCACACTTCCGAACGTGCCTGATGTCGCTGCCATGACTGCAGTGATCTTCTGGTCACTTCCAAAGTTCATCCCGTGCACTGCCAAACGTGTCCGACGCTAGTGCCTTGCCTACAAGGATGTTCGGATCACTCCCAAAAGTTCGTCCAGCACACTGCCCAACGTGTCCGCTGCCGATGCTGCGCTCATGGGGATGTTCGGGTCGCTCTAGGAAGTTTGTCCCGCACATTGCTGAATGTGCCTGAAGCCTTTGCCGTGCTCGTGGGGATGTTCTGGTCTCTCCAGGAAGTTTGTCCTGCAAACTGCCCAATGTGTCCAACTCTGCTGCCACGCCCCCGGTGATGACCCGGTCGCTCCCAGAAGTTCTTCCTGGTCACTGCCAAACGCATCCGACTCCTCTGCCGAGCCTGCAGCAATTTTTTCGGTCACTCTTGGAAGTTTGTCCTGCACAGAACGTGCCCCGTGCCGTTGCCACCCCTGAGGGGATGTTTTTGTTGCTCCCGGAAGTTCGTCCTGCACACTGACAAACATGCCCCACACCTCTGCCGAGCCCATAGGGATGTTCTGGTTGATCCTTGACATTCATCCCAAGCACTGCCAAATGCGCCCGACGCATGTACCAGGCCTATGGAGATGTTCTGGCCCCTCCCGGAAGTTTGTCTCATGCACTGTTGAATGCGACTGATGCCTCTGCCACACCCACGAGGATGTTCTGGTCACTCCCGGAAGTTCGTCCCCCACATAACCCAATGTGCCCAATGCCTCTGCTGCACCCACGGGGATGTGCTAGTCTCTCCTGAAAGTTCGACCCCAGCACTGCCTAATGCATCCAATTCCCCTGCGAAGCCTGCAGAGATGTTTTGATTGCCCCCAAAAGTTTGTTCCACGCACTGCCAAACATGATTGACGCTGCTGCCACACTTGTGGGGATTTTTATTAAGCGCACTGCTGAACGTGCCTGATGCCACTGCAGTGCCTGTGGGTATGCTCTGTTCGCTCCTGGAAGTTTGTCCTATGCACTGCCTAACACACTCAATGCCTCTACCGTGCCCGAGGGGATGTTCCGATCGCTTAGGAAAGTTCATAGCACGCACTGCCGAACATGCTCGACGCCTCTCTGGCACCCGTGAACATGTTCCCGTTGCTCCAGGATGTTTGTCCCACACCTAACATGTCTGATGCCTGCTCCACACCCGCATGGATGTTTCGATTGCTCCTGAAAGTTCGTCCCACGCACTGTTGAATGCGTCCGATACCTATGCCAAAATAGCGGTGATTTTCCAGTTGCTCCCAGAAGTTCATCCCGCGCATTACTGAATGCGCCCGACGCCCCTACTGTATCCATGGGGATGTTCGGGTCACTCCTTGAACTTCGTTCTGAGCACCGCTCAATGCATTCGACGCCTCTGTCGAGCCTACAGGGATGCTCTGGTCTCTCCCAGAATTTCATCCCACGCACTGCCGAACGCAATCGACGCCTCTGCCGCACCCACGAGAATGCTTTGGTCGCTGCCAGAAGTTCATTCTGCATACTGCCAAACGTGTCAAATGCCTCTGCCGTGCCCGCACGGATGTTCCTGTCGCTCCTAGAAGTTCATCTTGGGCACTGCCAAATATGTTCCATGCCGATGCCATGCCCATGGGAATGTTTCCGTCGCTCCCAGAAGTTTGTCCTGCACACTGTCCAAAGTGCCCAAAGCATCTGCCATGCCTGTGAAAATGGTCTGGTCGGTCAAGGAAGTTCGTCCCACACACTGCCCAACTGTTGGGGTCCCGATTTTTTTTCCCCCAACTTTTCTACACCTTAGGGGTCAGCACACCTACTAAAAACCTTCCTAACTTGTTGTCCCATTTGATTCTTGAGTTCTTTCCTTATATTTATGTCCCTAAGCTATCATTCAGGTTAACTAATATATAAAAGGATATGTTGGCTAGGCAAAAAAACACTTAAACCTATCACAACCTGCCTTGGTTGAAGAAGACAACTTTTAAACCTTTCACAACTTGCCTTAGTTGAAGAAGACAACTCTTGACTTCAACCTAAGCTCTTAAGCAAGGAAGATAACTCTTAACCTTGTCTTAAGCCCAAGCTATCTCAAGACAACTCTTAAAAGATAACTGAAATATAAACATGAATGGAAGCAAGAATGCTAACCTTGATTCTGGATTAATGAATGAGAAATATACAAAATTCTGAGCATAGATCCTCCTTACAAATAATAAACTGTATTTATAGTCCTAAGACAACCTTATCCTAATTTAACTAGTACTTAGGTTCCTTATCCACTTAGGATATGTTTTCCTAAGTCAACAAGCTTTTCTAATTCAACTAAAACATTATCAAGATAGACCTTATCCCATTGTTTTCTAATCTACTAGGATTCTTGGTCTTTCTTGAATTCCTACTAAGACTAGAATTCCTATTTTGACTAAGTCTTTTTGTGACCGGTATTCAAGTTCCTTTTGCATGAATGTGCACTTGGATGGCTTGATGACGAAATGATTTCTTCTTAACACTTCTAGCACTTTTGCTAAGTGTTCTATGTGATCATTGTGGTTCCTAGAATAGACCAAAATGTCATCAAAGAAAACTAAGACAAACCTGCGCAAATAAGGTTTGAAGATGTTAGTCATGATTGCTTGAAAGATAGAGGGTGCGTTCCATAGTCTGAAATGCTATCTTTTGCACATCCTCTTCTTTCATGCATATTTGATGATATCTGGCCTTGAGATCTAGCTTGGTAAACAACTTTGCTCCATGTAACTCATCCAGCATATCATCGATTGTTGGGATCAGAAAAGGATCCTTGATAGTTGCTTGGTTGAGTGCCCAATAATCAGTACGAAAACCTCCAAGTTGCATCTTTCTTTCTAACAAGCAAAATGGGAGAAGAAAAAGGGGAAGTGCTAGATCGGATAATATCTTGTTGTAGCATCTCTTCTACTTGTCTTTTGATCTCGTTCTTTTGGAAGTGTGCATACTGGTAAGGTGCTACATTAATCACCTTGGTTTCGTTGATTAATGGGATGGCATGGTCGTAATGTCTTGAGGGTGGTAGTCCTTGTGGCTCTCCTAAGACATCTCCAAACTACTCCAGTAGGTTCCTTACTCCTATTGGTATGTCTTCGTGTGTATGATGTTCGGCTGTGTTTTCCTCTTTTGTGGCCAAGAGAACCGCAAAACATTGTGCCCCTTTTATGTATAGTCATTCAAGGGTACTTACCTCACAATGATGTGCTGCATTGGTGGTGGATGCCTCCCACATGCAGCCCCTTCTCTCCCATTGGAAGTGCATGGCCATGGATTCGTAGTCGAACATTATCTTGCCTGTGGTTTTCAGCCAAGCATTGCCTAAAACCACATCAAGACTTGCCAAGGCTAACACATGTAGTTCTACTTCTACTTTGACTCCTTGAATCTGCATTGCTACTGCCTGGATCACTTGTGCGCACTTGAGCTTCTGTCCACTTGCCATTCTTACCTCAAAGGGTGCAATTCTTTTTGGACGTAGCTGAAGTGTTTTGACCAATTTTATGTTGATGAAGTTATGTGTAGCTCCACTATCTATCAACACCAAAATGTTTTTCCCATTAATGGTTGCGAACAACCTCATGGCAGTAGGCTTGGTGGTTGCCCCTACTGCATGCAAGTTGATTTCGCCTTCTTCCGCATAATTCGGGGAGTGTTCTATCTCTGCTTCCTCCTCACTGTCCATGCGGCTTTCTTGTTCTTCCTCGCTGTTTCCCTCATGTTCTTCATCACTTACTACTTCAATGATGTTGAACAGCCCTTTCTTGCACTTGTGGCCAACTTGCCACTTATCATTGCACCTAAAACATAAGACTCTTTCTATTCTCCTGTTGATTTCTTCGATGGATAGTTTGAGAGGGTCTTTTGTTTTTGTGGGTATTGTCTTACTTGATGAGGATGCTTTACCTAATTTGTCTGAGGGTTTAATGACCTTGGCTGTGCTACGGGTGATGCTTCTGACCTGTTCGTGTTGAAAACCTTAGGAGGCAAAGGGAGTGTGAGCGAATGTGGGCGAGATGCCCAGCAGCAAGAAAGGCAGAAATAGGCCAGATTCTGACTCGGTCTTAATCAATTGTGAAAATCCAATCCAAGAAAAAGACCAGCATTGGCAGGACATGTATGAAGTAGTCCAAGTAGGAGAAGGAGAGTGACGACGTGAAGAACTCCAACAGCAGCAGGACATCTTGGCAGGTTTACTTTAGCAAGAGGACCATGCCAAAGAAAGGACTTGGAGAGGAAAGACACACCCCAGCAGAAGTTCTAATCCAAGGAGGAAATGGCAAGAAGAAGTTCAGCAGCTGTAGAAGAGAAGATAAGATAAGGCAGTAGGACTTAGTCAAAGTAGGAATTCTAGTCTAAATAGAAATTCAAGAAAGACCAAGAATTCTAGTAAGATTAGGAAACAATGGGATAAGGTCTATCTTGATAATGTTTAGTTGACTTAGGAAAATATATCCTAAGTGGATAAGGAACCTAAGTACTAGTTGAATTAGGAAAAGATTGTCTTAGCACTATAAATACAGCCCATTATTTGTGAGGAGGAGGGATGCTCTGAATTTTGTTATTTCTTATTCAATAATCAAGAATCAAGGTTAGCATTCTTGCTTACTTTCTTGTTTATATTTTCGGTTATCTTTTAAGAGTTGTCTTGAGATAACTTGGGCTTAAGACAAGGTGAAGAGTTGTCTTCCTTGCTTAAGAGCTTAGGTTGAAGTTAAGAGTTGTCTTCTTCAACCAAGGCAAGTTGTGATAGGTTTAAGAGTTGTCTTGCCTATCCAACATATCCTTATATATATTAGTTAACCCGAAGGACAGCTTAGGGGATGTAAATATAAGAAAAGAACTCAAGAATCAAATGGGACAGCAAGTTAGGAAGGATTTCAGCAGGAGTGCTGACCCCTAAGGCGTAGAGAAGTTGGGGAAAAAAATCAAGACCCCAACAGTTCAGCAATGTGTGTGACAAACTTGTGGGGGCAACCGGAACACAGCAGTGGTGTCGGACATGTTAGGCAGTCACGAAACGAACTTCCAGTAGCGACCAGAACATCCCCGCAGGTGTGGTAGAGGCATTGGGCACATTTGATAGTGTGCTGGATGAACTTCTCAGAGTGAGCAGAATACCCCACAAGCGCGGCAGCAGCATCGTACACTTTCGGCAGTGCACGGGATGAACTTTCAGGAGCAACCAAAACATCCCCTCGGGCACATCTGAGGCTTTTGGCACGTGTGGCACTGCACGGGACAAACTTCCAAGAGCAACTGGAACATCCCCACAGGCACGGCAGCGGCGTTGGGTGCGATCAACAGTGTGCGGTACGAGCTTCAGGGAGTGACCAGAAAATCCCCATGGGTTCAGCAGAGGCATTGTACATGTTTTGCAGTGGTCAGGACGAACTTCCAGGAGAGACCAAAAAATCCTGGCGGGTGCAGTAAAAGCATGAGCGCATTAGGCAATGCATGGGACGAACTTCCAGGAGCGACCGGAACAATCCTACTGGCGTAGCAGAGGCATCGGGCACATTCGACAGTGCACTGGATGAACTTCCAAGAGTGACCAGAACATCCCTGCGGGTGCGGCAGTACGTGGGAAGAACTTTCGGGAGCAGCTGGAACATCCTTTGCTCTGGGCAGTGCACGGGGTGAACTTCCATGAGTAACTGGTACATCCCGTTGGTCACAACAGAGGTGTCGGCCACATTCAGCATTGCACAGTACAAATATCCAGGAGCGACAGCAACATCCCTGCGGGCGTGGCAGAGGCATTGGGCGCATTTGGCAGTACACAGGATGAACTTCTAGAAGCAGTCGGAACATCCCCGCGGATGCAGCAGAGGTGTTGGGTGCATTTGGCAGTGCATGGGACAAACCTCTGCGAGTGACTGGAAAATGCCCGCGGGCTCAGCAGAGGCAACGGACGCATTTGGCAGTGAATGGGGTGAACTTCCAGGAGTGGTAGGAAATTCCCCTGGGTGCAGTAATGGCGTCGGGCGTGTTTGGAAGTGTGTGGGATGAACTTCCAGGAGCAGTAGTTACATCCCCGCGGGTGTGGCAGAGGCTTTGCTAGCATTCGGCAGTGTGCGTGACGAACTTACGGAAGTGACCGCAACATCCCCACGTGCATGGCAGAGGCTTCAGGCGCATTGGGCAGTGCCCATGAGCAACCGGCACATTCCTGCAGGCATGGAAGAGGTTTTCGGCACGTTTGGCAGTGTGTGAGATGAATTTCCAGGAGCGACTTGAGCATCCCCGCGGGCATGGTAGCGGCATCAGACATGTTCGACAGTGCACTTCCGTGTGGAGACCGGAAATTCCGTGAGCAGCTGCAGCATCCCCGCATGCACAGTAGAAGCTTGGCGCGGCGGAGAAGTCGTGCGCATTCAGCAGTGCACGGACAAACTTTTGGGAGCTACAGGAACATCGCTGAGGCTTCCGGCGTGTTCAGCAGTGTGTGAGACAAACTTTTGGAACCGACCAAAAAATCACTGCAGGCACTTTGGGAACTGCATGGCACAAACTTCCTGGAGTGACTGGAGCAGCCCCATGGGCATAGTAGAGGCGTCGGGCGCATGATGAACTTCCAGCGGCAACCCAAACATCCCCACTGGCACGGCAACGGCATTGGACACGTTTAGCAGTGTGCAGGATGAACTTCCAAGAGCGACCTGAACATCCCTACAGGGGTAGCAGAGGCTTCATGTGCGTTGAGCAGCACACTGGAAGAATGTCAGGGAGTGACCAGAATATCCCCTGTGGGCATGGCAGAGGCATTGAGCGCATTTAGCAGCACACAGGATAAATTCTAGGAGTGACCGGAACATACCTAAGGGAGCAACAATGACGTTGGGTGCATTCGGCAGTGCGTGTGATGAACTTTCGGAAGCAACCAGAACATCCCCATGGGCACGGCAGAGGCCTCAGGCGCATGGGCAGTGTGGTGTATGAACTTTGGGAGTGAGGGGAAAACCCCAACATGTTCGACAGACATGTAGGATATGTTTGGCATTGCACATAATAAACTTCTAGGAGCTACTAAAATATTCCCCTGGGCATGGCAGAGGCTTCTGGCGCATTGGGCAGTGCACGGGGCGATCTTTTGGACGTGACCGGAACATCCCCATGGGTGCGGCAGGGGCATCGGGTGCATTCGGCAGTGCTCTGGATGAACTTCTGGCAGCAACCAGATCATCCCCGCAGGTGGGGCAGTGATGTGAGGCGCATTCGGCAGTTTGCAGGACGAACTTCCAGAAGCGACCAGAACATCCCCGTGGGCACGGCAGCAGCATCGTACACGTTTGGCAGTGCATGGAATGAACATTCAAGAGTGACCAGAACATCCCCATGTGCTTGGCAATGGTGTTGGGCGGGCGAGGCAATGCGCGGGACAAACTACCAGGAGCGATGGAAATATAACCGCAGGCATAGTGCTAGCGTTGAGTGCATTCAGTAGTGTGCAAGATGAACTTCCTGGAGCAACACGAACATCCCTGCAGGCATGGCAGTGGCTTTCGGCAAGTTGGGCAGTGCATGGGATGAACTTCCAGGAGCGACCGAGATCCCTGCTGGCGCGGCTGAGGTGTTGAGCACGATCTGCAGTTCACAGGATGAACTTCCGGGAGCTACAAAAACATCCCCCCAGGTGCTGCAGAGGCTTCCAGCGCGTTGGGCAGTCCACAGGATGAAATTTTGGGAGTGACTGAAACATCCCCGCGGGTGCGGTAGAGGCCTCATGTGCATTGGACAGTGCATGGGATGAGTTTCCAGGAGTGACTGGAACATCCCTGCGGGCACAACAGAGGCATTGGGTGCTTTCTGCAGGGTGTAGGACAAACTTTTGGGAGCAATCGAAACATCCTTATGGGCACAACAACAGCATCGGGTGTGTTTGGCATTTCATTGGACGAACTTCCGAGAGCAATCAGAACATCCGCCGGCACAAAAGCAGTGTAGGGCGTGTTCGGCAGTGTATGTGATGAATTTTCAGGAGCAACTGGAACATCATCTCAAGCGTGGCAGAGGTGTTAGGCATGTTTAGCAGTGTGCGAGACGAACATTCGGGAGTGATCGGAACATTCCTGCAGGCACGGCAGAGGTGTGGGTCGCATTCAACAGTGAGCCGGATGAACTTTCAGGTGCAACCAGAACATTCCTGCAGGCACGGCTGAGAAGTCCAGCGCGTGTGGCAGTGCATGAGACAATTTTTCGGGAGCGACCTGAACATTCCTGAGGGTGTGGCAGAGGCATTGGGCAAGTTCGAAAGTGCATGGGATGAATTTCAAGGAGTGACCGAAACATCCCTGAGGGCGCAGCAGAGGCTTCATGCACATTGGGCAGTTCATAGGATGAACTTTCAGGAGCGACCGTAACAACCCTGCATGTGCGGTAGGCGTCAACTGCGTTCAGCAGGGCATGGGATGAACTTCCGGGTGTGACCGGAACATCCCTGCGGTTACGACAGCAGCGTAGGGCACATTTGGCATGCTGCAGGATGAATTTGCAGGAAGAATCGGAACATTGCAGCAGAAGTGGCAGTGGTGTCGGGTGCACGGGACAAACTTTCAGAAGCGACCAGAACATTCCTACAGGCACAGCTGAGAAGCCAGGCACATTCGGCAGTGTGCAGGATGACCTTTCGAGAGCAACCAGAACATTCCCACGGGTGCGGCAGAGGCTTCGGGTGCATTGGCCAGTGCATGGGATGAACTTCTGGGAGCGACCAGAACATACCTGCAGGTGAGGCAGAGCCTTCAGATGCATTGGGCAGTACATGGGACAAACTTGCGGCCATGGTAGAGGCTTCAGGCACATTCGGCAGTGCGGGGACAAACTTCTGGGTGCAACTGGAACATCCCCATGGGTGAGAAAACTAGGAGCAGCAGACTGCCACAGCAACCTAGAAGGCTGCATTCGGAGATCTCACGGCACCATGAGCAGGAGGAAGATTTTCACCATGAGCAGCTTCCCTCTCAAGAAAGGGGGAGAGTGCGCATGAGTCTAGGGAGCAGAAGGGAGGTGTCACCGAATTTGCACCAGCCCCATGACCCTTATGATGAGAACAGCGACAATGAGGTTTTGGATCAAAGGCCAGCAGCATGGCAGCCAAGAAGAATGCAGAGTCGTCATGAGGCAGAACGTTGGCGGACAAATAGGAGAGAGGAATGGCAACACTATGACAGCCCAAGCCACTACACTAGGCCTAAGGTAAAAATTGAATTCCCAACCTTTGAGAAAAGGGGATCCAACCGAATGGATCTCCAAGGCTAAGTTCTATTTTGAGAAACAAGGTGTTGAGAGGGGTGAAAGGGTTGATTTTGCATCCTATCACCTATGTGGGAGGGCCAATCAATGGTGGTGTTGGCTTAAGGCCACCTACAGCAGAGAAGGTAGAAGGATTGGCTGGACAAGGTTCACACAAGAATTGATGGACAGATTCAGCCCATCCAGCATCACAAATATTTGCTCCAAGTTTGATGGGAACCAAGTCTTTCCTTATCAAATCCGGAGAGTGTTGCACCAGTTCAGAACTTGGAATACTCATCTTTGCCTCCTGAGATGCCAATCTGGAGAACAAGTGAAGACGTTTCATCACCAACAATTCCAGTTGATGATAGTAGAGGAAAAGAATTGTGCACAGGAGATGCATATGCACTTCCAGATGATAGTGACACTAAGGACACAAGTGTTCTAGGACAGGACTTGGTGTGCTCAAATGCCAAGATAAAGATGCAGATGTCTTGTGATGAGTCGAATAATGCATCTACAAAACGATCTAATTCATCGATTCAGGTATATACTACTACTTCTACATCTTCTTTAGCACTACCAAGAGTGGAAGAACAGCAAATTAAAGTGGATGCAAAATCATATGGATTACAAGTGCATGCTCTTACAAATTATCCACCAGAAAATACTCCAACAAGGACTGTGCAGGACCAATCTGCCTTGTTGGCTAAACCTGGATTAGAAGACAAAGTTCCTAATCATATTCTTGTCCAAATTGAAGGACTTACTGATCTTTCACGGACAGCTTCACAAGCTGCAAGAGATCAAACCTTTAGACCATTCATTGTTCAAACTGCAGCAGAAAAATATGCATAGCATGTAGCAAGTTTCGCAAGGCACAAATTTGATCAAACGCCAACATCTGCACCTGTTTTAGACCCTCAATTCCCTGGACACAACAAGGAATATTTGGGTTGCAGCTTGAACACTGAAGATCTAGACATTCCATGCAATAGGTCAGGTGTTCTGGACAGCAGCTGCATTGCCAGTGCAAACGCCCAAAGTCACATGGATAGCAAGGAGGAAGCCAAGGTAGTACACTCCTCGGATCATGCGAAAGAAGGCAAAATCAACTTGCATGCTGTAGGGACAACCACCAAGCCTACTGCCATGAGGTTGTTTGCAAGCATCAAGGGGAAGAATGTTTTGGTGTTGATAGATAGTGGAGCTACCTATAACTTCATCAACACAAAATTGGTCAAAACACTTCAACTATGTCCAAAGAAGATTATGGTGTCAAAGGTAAGAGTGGCAGGCGGACAGAAGCTCAAGTGCACGCAAGTTATCAAGGCAGTAGCAATGCAGATTCAAGGAGTCAAGATAGAGGCTGAACTGCATGTGTTAGCCTTGGTAGAAAATTTGCAACAGGCAGAAAATGCGGCAGCAAAGGAGAGCATGGGCTAGAAAATTTGCACAACAAGCATGGCAACAACAAGTATGCAACCCAGCAGTGAGGCCTAGCCAGTATTTGACTTAATCCTAATTAATGAAGGACATTCACACCAACAGGAGTTCCAGTAGAAGAAGGATAATTGCATCAAGAAGAACTCTAGCAGCAGCAGGACATCCATGCCAAGGAGAATTCTAACAGCAGCAGGATATCTATGCCAAGAAGAGTTCTATCAGCAATAGGACACGCATGATGAATTCCAGTAGCAATAGGATAGTCACGACAACAAGAATTCTAAGGGTAGAAGGATACTCATTAAGAGTCCTAGTCCTAGAAAGATAAGCCAAGAGGAAGTCCAGCTGCTATAGAATACAAGATAAGGTAGGAATTCTAGTCTATGTAGAAATTCAAGAAAGACCAAGAATCATAGTAGAATTAGGAAACATTTGAATAAGGTCTAACTTGATAAGGTTCTTGTTGTCTTAGAAAACCCTATTGACTTAGTAAAATTTATCCTAAATGGATAAGGAACTTAAGTACTAGTTGAATTAGGATAAGGCTGTCTAAAACTATAAATACAGCCCATTATTTGTGAGCAAGAACATATGCTCCGAATTTTGTATATTTCTCATTCATTAATCAAGAATCAAGGTTAGCATTCTTGCTTCCATTCTTGTTTATATTTTGGTTATCTTTTAAGAGTTGTCTTGAGATAAATTGGGCTTAAGACAAGGTGAAGAGTTGTCTTCCTTGCTTAAGAGCTTAGATTGAAGTTAAGAGTTGTCTTCTTCAACCAAGGCAAGTTGTGATAGGTTTAAGAGTTGTCTTGCCTATCTAACATATCCTTTATATATTAGTTAATCCCGAAGGACAGCTTAGGGGACATAATTATAAGAAAAGAACTAGAATCAAACAGGACAGCAAGTTAAGAAGGTTTTTAGTAGGCGTGCTGACCCCTAAGGTGTAGAAAAGTTGGGGAAAGAAATCGGGACCCCAACAGTGCAGCAGAGGTGTTGGGCGCATTTAGCATTGCACAGGATAAACTTCCAAAACGATTGGAACATTCCTGTGGGTGTGGTAAAGGTGTCAGGCTCGTTCGGCAGTGCGAGGATGAACTTCCAGGAGCAAAGGGAGCATCCCCAAAGGCACAGCAGTGGCATCGGGCACATTCGGCCATGGCGTCGGGCAGATTTGCAGTGCACAGGATGAACTTCTAGAAGCAACCAAGAACATTCCCACGAGCATGGTAGTGGCATCAGATATGTTCGGCAGTGCGTTGGACAAACTTCCGGGAGAACCAAAACATCCCTACAGGTATGGCAGAGGCATCGGGCGTGTTTGGCAGTGCACGGGATGAACTTCCAGGAGCAACCTAAACATCCCCACAGGCATGGCAGCAGGTGTTGGGCAATGTGCCAGATGAACTTCCCAGAGTGACCGCAACATCCCTGTGGGTGCGACAGCAGCATCGGGCACGTTTGGCAATGCATGGGGTGAACTTCTGGGAGTGACGGGAACATCCCTGCAGGCGCGGGAGGCATTGGCTGCATTGGGCACTGTATGAGATGAACTTTCGGGAGCAACTGGAACATCTCCACTGGTGCGGCAGAGGTGTCGTGCCCATTCAGCAGTGCGTGGGACAAACTTCTAGGACCAACCAAGAACATTCCTGCGAGTGCGGCAGTGATGTCAGGTACGGCAGTGGTGTCAGCCGCGCTCAACAATGTGCAGGATGAACTTTTGGGAGCGACCCAAACATCCTCATGAGTGCGACAGCGGCGTCAAGCACGTTGGGCAGTGCGCTGGACGAACTTCCCTGAGTGAATGGAACAAACCCCGTGGGTGCGGCGATGGCGTCAGGCGTGTTTGGCAGTGCGTGGGACAAACTTTCGAGAGCGACTGAAAAATCCCTGCAGGCACAGTGGAGGTGTCGGGCACATTCGGAAGTGCTTGGGACAAACTTCCTGGTGTGACCGGAACATCCCTGCAGGAGTGCCATAGGATTCAGGTGCGTTGGGCAGTATGCAGGACAAACTTCCGGGAGCGACTGGAACATACCCACAGGCATGGTAGTGATGTCGGGTGCATTCGACAGTGCGCGCGGCTGACTTTGGGGAGCAACTGGAACATCCCCGGTGGCGCAGCAGCAGCATCAGGCACATCCAGCAGTGCACGGGACGAACTTCTGGCAGCAACTGGAACATCCCCATGGGCACGGCAGGTGTGTGGCGCACGTTCAGCAGTGTGCAGGACAAACTTACAGCGCTTTGGGCAGTGCACAGGATGAACTTTTGGGAGCGACCAGAACAACCCCGCTTGCTAGGCAGCAGCGTCGACACGTTTGGCGGTGCATCTGACAAACTTTTGGGAGTGACTGGAACATCCCCGCAGGCACGGAAGAGGCTTAAGGCATGTTGGGCAGTGGCGAGATGAATTTTTAGTAGCGACTGGAACATTTTCACTGGTGCGGCAGAGGTGTTGGGTGCATTCGGCAGTGCATGGGATGAACTTCGAGGAGCAACCAAGAACATTGCCGCAGGCGCAGCAGCAGTGTTGTGCACATTTGGCAGTGTGCGGGATGAACTTCCAGGAGTGACTTGAACATTCCCACGGGACGCGGCAGCGTCGTTGGGCCTGTTGGGCAGTGCGCCGTACAAACTTCCCTGAGTGACCGGAACATCTCCGCGAGAATGGCAGAGGCTTCGAGTGGGCTGGACAGTGCACGGTATGAACTTTTGGAAGCTTTTGAAACATCCCCGCAGGCAAGACAGCATTGGGCGTGTTCGGTACTTTGCGGGATGAACTTTGGGAAGCAACCGGAATGTTTTCATGGGTACGGCAGCAGCGTTGTGTACGTTCGGCAGTGTGTGAGACAAACTTCCAGGAGTGATCAGAATATCCCAGCGAATGCGGTAGAGGTGATGGGTGCATACAACAGTGTCGGGATGAAATTGGGAGAGCGACTGGAACATCCATACGGGTACGGTAGCGTTCTAGGGCACGTTCAACAATGCACGGGACAGACTTCCAGGAGCGACTAGAACATTCCCCATGGGTGCGGCAGAGGCATTAGTTGCGATTGGGCAGTGCATGGGATGAACTTTCGGGGGTGACCATAACATCCCTGCTGGCGTGATAGAGGTGTTAGGCACATTCGATAGTGCATGAGACAAACTACGGGAGTGACCAAAACATCCCTGCAGGCACTGCAGAGGCTTCGGGCATGTTGGGTAGTGTGTGGATCAAACTTCCGGCAGTGACAGTAACAACCCCGCTAGCACGACAGATGTATTGGCACATTCAGCAGTGTACGAGGCAAACTTCCAGGAGCGATCGGAACATCCTGTGGGTGGGCCAACTGCATCGGGCGCGTTTGGCAGTGTGCAGTGATGAACTTCCAAGAGCAACCGAAAGATCCCTGCAGGTGTGGCAGAGGTGTCAGGCTCGTTTGGCAATGCGAGGATGAACTTCTAGGAGCAAAGGGACCATGCCCACAGGCACAGCAGCGGCATTGGGCACGTTCAGCATGGTTTTGGGAAGATTTAGCAGTGCACGGGATGAATTTCTGGGAGTGACTTGAACATCCCCACAGGTGCGGCAGTGGCAACGGATGCTTTTTGGCAGTGCTGGAGATGAACACCGAGCGTGATCGCCACATCCCCGCGAATGCAGTAGAGGCGTTGGGCACATTCGGCAGTGTGTGCGATGAAGTTCGGGGAGCAATTGGAACATCCCTGCAGGCATGGCAGAGGCGTCGGCTGCATTCTGCAGTGCATGATACAAACTTCTAGGAGGGATCGGAACATCCCTAGGGGCGCTGCTGCGGCGTCAGGCACCTTCGGTGGTATACAGGACGAACTTATAGAAGTGACCCAAACATCGCTGCGAGTGCCTCAAAGGCATCGGGCGCATTTGGCAATGTGCCGGATGAACTTGCGGGAGCGACCCGAACATCCCACGGGCACGGTAGCGGTGTTGGACACAGTTGGCAGTGTGCTTGACGAACTTCCAGGAGCGACCCAAACATCCCTGCGGGCGTGGCAGTGGTGTCAGGAGCATGCATGTTAGGGTACCAATTTTTTTCCGCAACTTTTCTACACCTTAGGGGTCAGTAAGCCTAATAAAAATCTTCCTAACTGCTGTCCTGTTTGATTCTTGAGTTCTTTTATTGGATTTTAGTCCCCTAAGCTGTCCTACAGGATTAAATAATGTATAAAGGATATATTGGATAGGCGAGACAACTCTTAAACCTATCACAACTTGCCTTGGTTGAAGAAGACAACTCTTGACTTCAACCTAAGCTCTTAAGCAAGGAAGACAACTCTTCACCTTGACTTAAGCCCAAGTTATCTCAAGACAACTCTTAAAAGATATCTGAAATATAAATAAGAATAGAAGCAAAAATGCTAACCTTGATTCTTGATTAATGAATGCAAAATATACAAAATTCGGAGCATATCTCCTGCTCACAAATAATGGGCTGTATTTATAGTATAGACAGCCTTATCCTAATTCAACTAGCACTTAGGTTCCTTGTCCACTTAGGATATGTTTTCCTAAGTCAAGAAGGTTTTCTAAGTCAACTAAAATATTATCAAGATAGACCTTATCCTAATGTTTCCTAATCCTACTAGGATTCTTGGTCTTTCTTGAATTCCTACTTTGACTAAATCTTTCTGTCCTTATCTTATCTTCTCTCCTACAGCTGCTGACCTTCATCTTGCCCTTTCCTCCTAGGATTAGGACTTTCATATAGCGTGTCCTTCCATTCCAAGACTTCTTTTTGACGTGATCATCTTGTTGAAGTCAAACCTACCATGACGTCCTACTGCTGCTGGAGTTCTTCATGCCATCCGTGTCCTTCTCCTGCTCGGATTGTGTCCTGCCAATGTGGTGTTCTTCTTGGCTTGGATTTCCACAGACAATTAGGACAAAGTCAGAACCTGGCCGTGCTTCACTGCATGCTGCATGCAAGCTTGTTGCACGCACTTTCTGGCCTGTTGCTGCCTCTCTTGCTGCTCGGCACCTCACGTGCATTCACTCATGCTCCCTTTGCCTCCTAAGGTCCTCAACAATGCAGCAGTGCACGGGACAAACTTCCGGCAGCTGCCAAAACATCACCCCAGGGTCGGCAGAGGCTTCCAAACTTCAAGAAGCAACCAGAAAATCACTGCACGCTTGGTAGAGGCATCAGATGCATTTGGCAGTGCTCTGGACAAACTTCCGGGAGCGACCGAAACATCCCTACTGGCATGGCAGATTCTTCAGGGGCATTGGGCAGTGTGGGGACAAACTTTCAAGAGCAATCAGAACATCCCCAAGGGCGGGGCGGAGGCATTTGGTGCATTTGGCAGTGAGCAGGACAAACTTCCAGTAGTGACTAGACAATTTTCTGCGGGCTCGGCAGAGGTGTTGGACGCATTCAGTAGTGCTCAGACAAACTTCTGGGAGCTACCGAAACATCCCCAGGGCATGGTTGCGGCATCAGACATGATCGGCAGTCCATGTAACAAACTTCTAGGAGCGACCTGAATATCCCTCTGGGCATGGCAACGGTGTCAGACATATTTGGCAGTGCACAAGATGAACTTCCGGGACAAACTGTAACATCCCCACGGGCATGGCAGTGGCGTCGGACACGTTTGGCAGTGTGCGGGATGAACTTCCAAGAGCGACTGAAACATTCCCACGGGAGCAGCAGAGGCGTCGGGCGTGTTCGGCCGTGTGTGGGACGAAACATCCGGGAGCAACTGGAACATCTCCACAGGCACGGCAGAGGCTTCGGCGCATTCGGTAGTGCGTGGGATGAACTTCTGGGAGCAACTGAAACATCCTGGTAGATGCGGCAGGGGGGTCGGGTGCATTCATGTTGAGGACCTTAGAAGGCAAAGGGAGCATGAGCGGAATAGAAGGATGCGAGAGAGGCGCCAAGCAGCAAGAGAGGTAGCGACGGGACAAAACGTGCACGCAACAAGCTTGCACATGGCATGTAGTGAAGCACAGCCAGGTTTTGACTTTGTCCTAATTGACCACAGACATCCAAGCCAAGAAGGACTCCAGCATCGACAGGATACGCATGGTGCAAATCGAGCAGGAGAAGGATGTGTACGGCATGAAAAACTCCAGCAGCAGCAGGACATCATGAAGGTTTTAGCTTCAGCAAGTTGTTCACGTCAAGGAGAAGTCTTGGGACAGAAGGACACCCCATAAGGAAGTCCTAATCTTAGAAGGAAATAGCAGGATAAAGATTAGCAGCTGTAGGAGATAAGATGAGATAAGGATAAAAAGGTTTAGTCAAAATAGGATTAGTCAATCAAGAAAGACCAAGAATCCTAGTAGGATTAGGATACTTTCGGATAAGGTCTATTTTGATATGGTTCTAGTTGTCTTAGGAAAACTTGTCCTAAGTGGATAAGGAACTTAAGTACCAGTTAAATTAGGATAAGGCTGTCCAATACTATAAATACAGCCCATTATTTGTTAGAATGGGGATATGCTACGAATTTGTAAGTTTTTATTCACTAATCAAGAATCAAGCTTTAGAATTCTTGCTTATATTCTTGTTTATATTTCGGTTATCTTTTAAGAGTTGTCTTGAGATAACTTGGGCTTAAGACAAGGTGAAAGAGTTGTCTTCCTTGCTTAAGAGCTTAGGTTGAAGTCAAGAGTTGTCTTCTTCAACCAAGGCAAGTTGTGATAGGTTTAAGAGTTGTCTTGCCTATCCAACATATTCTTTTATCATTAATCTATCCAGAAGGACAACTTAGGGGAGGAGAATCAAAGAAAAGAACTCATGGATCAAACGAGAGAGCAAGTTAGGAGAGGTTTTAAAAGTCATGCTAACCCTTAAGGTGCAAAAAAGTTGGGACAAGAAATCGGGCTCCAACAGTTCGGCAATGCATGGGAAAAACTTCCGAAAGTGACTCGAACATTCCCGTGGGCACACTAGAGGCGTCGAACACATTTGGCGGTGCTTGTGATGAAATTTCAAGAGCAACTGAAACATCCCTGCAGGTGTAGTAGAGGTGTCAGTCGCGTTCACCCGTGCATGGATGAATTTTTGAGGAGCGACCAGATCATCCCTGCTGGCTAGGATGAGGCATTGGATACGTTCGGCAATGCTCGGGATGAACATTAGAGACAGGGGAACATCCCTGCAGGCATGGCAGAGATGTCAGCTGTGCTTGGCAGTGCACTGGACGAACTTCTGAGAGTGATCAGAACATTCCCGTGGGAGTGGTAGAAGCATTGGAAACATTCAGCAGTGCGCGGAACAAACTTTCAGAAGCGACCGGAACATCCCTATGTGCGCGGCAGAGGCTTCGAGCCCTGTTGGGCTTTGCACAGGATGAACTTCTAAGAGCAACTGGATCATCCCTGCAGGCTTGGCAGAGGCATCAGACATATTTGGCAGTATTGGGAATGAACATCCAAGAGTGACTGGAACATCCTCGCAGGTGTGGCAGAGGCATTAGGCGCATTCCGTAGTGCAGGAAATTAACTTCCAGGGGGTGGCCAGAACATTCCCATGGGCACGGCAGAGGCTTCAGGCGCATTGGGCAGTGCACGGGATGAACTTCTGGGAATGTCCAAAAATTTTCCACGAGGCACGGCAGAGGCATTGGATGTGTTTGGCGGTGCTCAGGACAAACGTCCAGGAGCGATAGGAGTATCCTTGCGGTCACAGCAGTGGCGTCAAATGCGTGTGGTCGTGTGTGGAATGAACTTTTGAGATCAACTAGAACTTCCGGGCACGACCGGAACATCCCCTGTGGACGCGACAGAGTCGTTGGGCACGTTGGGCAGTGTGCGGGATGAACTTCCAGGAGCGACCCAAAACACCCCGCGGGGTCAACAAAGGCATCGGACGCATTCGTTAGTGCTCAGGATGAACTTCCATGAGCGACCGAACTTCTAAGAGTGACCAAAACATCCGGGAGTGACTGGAACATCCATGTGGGCGCAGCAGAGGCTTTGTGCGCATTCGGCAGTTTACAGGATGAACTTTGGGAAGCGAGCAGAACATCCTCGCATGTGAGGCAGAGGCCACGGGCGCGTTCGTCAGTGCACAGGGATGATCTTCTGGGAGCTACTGGAACATCCCCCCTGGGTGCGGCAGAGGCTTCCAGCATGTTGGAGAGTGCGCGGGACAAACTTCGGGGAGCAACCAGAACATCCACGCGGCATGGTAGAGGTGCCGGCGAGTTCAGCAGTGCTTGGGGACAAACTTCGGGGAGTGCCTGGAACATCACTGCAGGCACGTTTGTGACATTGGGCATGTTTAGCAGTGTGCGGGATGAATTTTCGGAGTGACCGGAAGATCCCCAGGCAAGCAGGGCTTCGGGCACATTGGTCAGTGAGCGGGATGAACTTCTTGGAGCGACCAGAACATCACCACGGGCGCATGGCACCGGCATGGTGCTGTGTCTGCAGTTTGTGGGATGAACTTCTGGTAGAGACTGAAAAATCCCAGTGGGATTGGCGGAGGCTTTGGGTGCATTGGGTAGTGCACAAGATGAACTTCCCAGAGTGACTAGAACATCACAGTGGGCGTAGCAGAGGCATCGAAAGCATTTGTGTTGGGGTCCCAATTTCTTGTCCCAACTTTTCTACACCTTAGAGGGTTAGCACGACTTCTAAAACCTTTCCTAACTTGCTGTCCTGTTTGATCCTTGAGTTCTTTTCTTTAATTCTCATCCTCTAAGCTGTCCTTCTGGGATTAACTAATAATAAAAGGATATGTTGGATAGGTAAGACAACTCTTAAACCTATCACAACTTGCCTTTGTTGAAGAAGACAACTCTTGACTTGAACCTAAGCTCTTAAGCAAGGAAGACAACTCTTCACCTTGTCTTAAGCCCAAGTTATCTCAAGATAACTCTTAAAAGATAACTGAAATATAAACAAGAATATAAGTAAGAATGCTAAAGCTTGATTCTTGATTAATGAATGAAAAGTTACAAATTCGAGCATATGTCCATGCTAACAAATAATGGGCTGTATTTATAGTATTGGACAGCCTTATCTTAATTTAACTAGTACTTAAGTTCCTTATCAACTTAGGACAAGTTTTCCTAAGTCAACAAGGTTTTGTAAGACAACTAGAACTTATCAAGATAGACCTTATCCAAATGTTTCCTAATTCTACTAGGATTCTTGGTCTTCTTGATTGACTAATCCTATTTTGACTAAACTTCTTTATCCTTAGCTTATCTTATCTCCTACAGCTGTTGGTCTTTATCTTGCTGTTTTCTTCTAAGATTAGGACTTCCATATGGTGTGTCCTTCTGTCCCAAGACTTTTCCTTGACGTGGACAACTTGTTGAAGCTAAACCATTCATGGCGTCCTGCTACTGCTGGAGTTCTTCATGCCGTATACTTCCTTCTCTTGCTTGAATTGCACCATGCGTATCCTGCCAATGCTGGAGTCCTTCTTAGCTTTGATGTCCGTGGTCAATTAGGACAAAGTCAGAACCTGGTCATTCTTCACTGCATGCCATGTGCAAGCTTGTTGTGCGCACATTTTGTCCCTTAGCTGCCTCTTTGGCTGCTTGGCACATTCGGCAGTGCGTGGGACGAACTTCTGGGACACATCGGGCTCGGCAGAGGTGTCAAATGCGCTCGGCAGTGCTCGGGATGAACTTCCAGGAGCAAGTGGAACATCCCCATGGTTGCACTGGAGGCATCGTGCATGTTCAGCAGTGTATGGGATGAACTTTGGGGAGCAACCGGTACATCCGCACGGGCATTGCAGTGGTGTCAGTCGGGTGCAGCAATGGCATTGGTCGGGCGCATTCGGCAGTTCATGGGATGAACTTCCAAGAGTGACTGGCACATCCCTGCGGGCATGGCAGAGGCTTCGGATGCGTTGGGTAGTGCACGGTATGAACTTCGGGAGTGACCAGAAAATCCCAGCGGGCTCGGCAGAGACGTCGGTTGCATTCGGCAGTGCATGAGATGAACTTCTAGGAACAACCGGAATATACCCGTGGGCACGGCAGAGGCATTGGCCATGTTTTCCTGTATGCGGAATGAACTTCTGGGAGCAAACGGAACATCCCCACATGTGCGGCAGAGGCGTCAAACGCGTTTTGTAGTGTGCAGGACGAACTTCCAAGAGTGACCAGAACATCCCCACGGGCGCGGTAGAGGCGTTGGATGCATTCAGCAGTGCAGGGGATGAACTTGTGGGATGAATTTCTGGGAGCGACCAAAAAATTCCTGTAGTGTCGACAGAGGTGTTGGACGTGTTCGACAGTGCTCGGGACTAACTTCCAGGAGCAGCCGGAGCATCCCTGCAGGCGTGGCAGCGGCATGAGGTACGTTCGGCAGTGCAGCGGGACGAACTTCTGGTAGCGATTGGAAAATCTCCACAAGCTCGACAGAGGCATCAGATGTGTTTGGCATTGCTTGGGACGAAACTTACATGACCGACCAAAACATCCCTGCAGGTGCAGCAGAGGCATCGGCCGCACTCAGCAGTGCATGGTACAAACTTTTGGGAGCAAGCCCATCAGTTGTGTTTCGGCAGTGCTTGGGGTATACTTCCAAAAGTGACCAGAACATTGCCGTGGGTGCGGTAGAGGCGTTGGTCTCGTTCGACAGTGCGTGGGACAAACTTCCGGAGCAATTAGAACATCCCCGCGGGCACAGCAGGGGTTGCAGGCAGGTTGGGCAGTGTACGGGATGAACTTTCGAAGTTACCGGAACATCCCTGTGAGCAATGTAGCAGCATCGGACATGTTCAGCAGTGCTCAGGACGAACTTCTAGGAGTGACAGAAAAATCCACATGGGCTCAGAAGAGGCATAGGACGTGTTCAGCAGTGCTCGGGATGAACTTTCAGGAGTGTCTAGAACATCCCTGTGGGTGTGGCAGAGGCTTCGGGACGTTGTGCAGTGCGGAATGAGTTCCGAAGTGACTGAACATTACGCGAGCGCAGCAGCGTGTTGGACATGTTCAGCAGCTGCGGGAAGAACTTCCAGGAGTGACCGCAACATCCCTGCAGGCACGCAGAGGCATTGTGCGCGTTTGGCAGTGCACGGGATGAACTTTCGGGTGTGACTGGAACAACTCCGATGGCGCAGTTGAGGCATCGTGCACATTTGGCAGTGCACAAGATGAACTTCCAGGTATGACCGGAACATCCCCGATGGTGCGACAGAGGCATCATGCCCATTTGGCAGTGCACGGGAAACTTTTGGGAGTGACTGGAACATCGCCATGGGCTCGGCAGTGGAATCAGATGCGCTCGACAGTGCTTCGTAAGAAATTCTGGGAGCGATCGGAATATCCCGTGGGTGCAGAAAAGGCATCAGGCTCTTTCAGCAGTGCGCGGAACGAACTTCTGGGAGCAGCAAGAACATCACCGCAGCAGTGGAGTGCATTTGGCAGTTCATGGGACAAACTTCTAAGATCGACCTAAAAATCGCTTCAGGCTCGGCAGAAGCGTCGGACGCATTTGGCAGTGCTCGGAACCAACTTACGAGAGGGCCCACAACACCCCCGCAGCCGGGACAGCGGCGTTGGGCATGTTCTGTAGTGCGCAGGACAAACTTCTGGCAGTGACCCAAACATCCCCATAGGAGTGCCATTGGCATCGTGCACGTTCGGTAGTGCACGGGAAGAACTTCTGGGAGTGACCGGAACATCCCTACAGGCTCAACAAAGGTGTTGGATGCATTCGGCAATGCTCAGATCAAACTTCGGGAGGGACAGGAACATTCCTGCAGGCGCGGTAGAGGCTTTGGGCGTGTTGGGCAGTGCGTAGGAGGAACTTCCTGGAGCGACCCAAAAATCCCCACGGGCACAACAGCTGCATGAGACACGTAGGCAGTGTGCAGGCATGAACCTCTGGGAGCAACTAGGACATCGTCGTCGGCATGGCAGAGGCTTCGTGCACATTTGGCCATGCACGGGAAAACTTTTGGGAGAAACAGAAGCATCCTTATAGGTGCAGTAGTCCCAGAACTTTCATCTCGTGCACTGAGGAATGAGCCCCATGCCTCCGCCACACCCACGGGGATGTTTGGGTCACTCCCAAAAGTTCGCTCCATGCACTACCCCATGAGCCCGAAGCCTCTGTCCTGCGCGTGGGGATGTTCCGACCACTCCTGGAAGTTTGTCCCATGCATGACATTAGACGCCAGAAGCCCCTGCCGCACCTGAGGGGGATGTTCTGATAGCTCCCGGAAGTTCGTCATCACTAGTGAACATGCTGGCCCTTCAGCTATGCCCGAGGATTCCGTCCTCCCCGAAGTTCATCCCATGCACTCCCAAACCCACCCAACCCCTTTGCTGCGCCTATAGGGATGTTTCGATCTCTGCTAGAAGTTTGGCCCGAGCACTGCCAAACGCGTCCGACGCCTCTGCCATGCCTGCGTGGTTGTTCCAGTCCCTCCCGAAGTTCATCCCGTGCACTGCCAAACATGCCCGACGCCTCTGCCCTGTACACGGGGATGTTCATGTCACTCCCGAAAGTTCATCCCATGCACTCCCGAACAAGCCGCACGCCTCTGCCGTGCCCGCAGGGATGTTTGGGTCACTCCTAGAAGTTTTACCCCATGCACTACCCCCACTCGCCCGAAGCCTCTGGCACAGCCCTAGGGGATGCTCTGGTCACTCCTGGAAGTTCATACTGTGCACTCCAGAAGATTCCAGATTCCTCTGCCACGCCCCCGAGGATGTTTTGGTAGCTCCCGGAAGTTTGGCCCATGCACTGCTCAACGTGCCCGAAGCCTCTACTGTTGCCAAGGGGATGTTCAAGTTGCTCTCGAAGTTCACCCTGCGCATTGCCGAACGCGCCCAATGTCATACCCAAAACCCAAAGCCCAATCCCATTATTGTTTATTATATATAGGTGAATAGCGGAAAAAAATTGGGGAGACATTCAGAAGCTACGGGAAAGAAGAAGAAGATAAGAAAGAGAGAGAAGAAGAAAAGAAGAAAGAAGGAGAAGAAGAGGAAAAAGAAGAAAGAAGGAGGAGGAGGAGGAGGAGAAGGAGAAGAAGAAAGAAAAAAAAAGAAAAGGTAATTTTTTTTTGTATTTTTTAAAATTTTGAGAAAATAATATATAATATATATAGATATTATTTATATCTATCTTGTATTAATTAAGTGGGAACATAATTGTTTGTAATTTACTTGAAGAATATTAGTTATATGCAAATATCTATTGGGGTTTAGCTCATTCTCACTTTTCAGGTTTTGGATGCTGTAGCCACACGTAGATCATGAAGTTGGCCAAAATATTGCCAAAAGTATCATGGAGTGTATT
>BNST01001841.1:0-36697 GCA_019650275.1 Xylocarpus granatum | reverse complement strand
CTCCTTTTAATACAATATTAAAAGATGAATGGAATAAGAAATATGGTAATACATTTCAGATAGGAATAGCACCAAGAATAATATTTACCTTTGAATACTTAAAAAACCAATGCATTGTGAATGAGGTAGCTAGACAAGTAAAGAGTTATAATTATTGTAAAAATGTATACATACCAGGAATATATAAACAAGATAGAAGAAAGAAATATTTTTAAAAAGCTACTAATTATAAAAAGGGAATACCTAGGAAAAATCATGTTAATAAATTTAAAAGTAAAAAACCACCTATTAGAAAATGTAAATGTTTTATATGTGGACAATTTGGACATTATGCAAAAGAATGTAGAAATAAAAGAGGTGATTTAGAACGAATGACAATATATAAAGAATTAGAATTAGAAGATGAATTTGACATAATTAGTATAAATGGTAGTGAAAATAGCAATGATAGTGACGTATTAAGTATTTGTGATAATAATGAAGAATTAGAAAATCAAAATAATTTTGAAGAACAATTAAAATTATTAGCATTATAATTACAATGTAAAGTGCATGTAGACATGTAATTACATGTAGAAAGTTAAAGTAGAAATTAATGTGCATTCATGCATGGTGGCATTGTACAAAATTCAATTTGGTTGTGGATACCGACGTAAGTCAGGAGCCCACTAAGCCCACCAACATATTTGTTCATGCATATATAGACAAAGTAAACACAGTAGAAGAAATGTGTTAGCACTAACCATTGAAATTAATGTGCATTCATGCATGGTGGCATTGTACAAAATTCAATTTTGTTGTGGATACCGACGTAAGTCAGGAGCCCACTAAGCCCACCAACATATCTGTTCATGCATATATAGACAAAGTAAACATAGTAGAAGAAATGTGTTAGCACTGACCCATTATTTATTTTTTGCAATAATGGCAGGTGCATCCCAAACTCCAAATTCCTTTTTCTTTGGACCTTACACACTGAAAGCATTCCTCACTGGAACTAACTTATCATTTAAGGCCAAAGCCCAACTAAAGCCTGAGCAAAAATGTGTTGTGGATAATATGTGGAATTCAAACCCAAAATCCAAACCAGACATTATCCATGCTCTTTGTTGTTATCTTGATTTTAAAAATCAAGAAGAACATCTGAGATCAATGCTCTTGGCCTCACCCTCAACCTCTTTGAGCCCACAAACTCCTTTTATGATACAAAAAGAAGTAAGTATGTTAAAAAGTGAGGTGGGAACAAAAAATGAAAAAATAAAAGAGCTCGAACAGAAAATAGAAAAATTACAAAAAGAGCTCAGTGAAAAAAGAGAAAAAGAGGAAGAGTTAAAAAAGGAAATATGGAATTGGCAGAAAGAAACTACTGAGAGATTTGCACAAAAGAAGCTATTAGAGCCTATTTTCAATACTCCTGCTGAGAAAAAAGTAGTTGGGTTTGTATTAACAGAAAAAATGACTGAGATGATGAATGCCCAAGAATTTCTTAGGTATACAGCATTAAATGGGTCATATCCTCAAAGCATGGGCTTAACAGCATTATACTACAAAGCCCAAGACCATGATATGCCCAGAGTATGTGTCTGCAAGCAGGGCCTGGTTCTCTTTCAAGCAACAGCCCATCTAGATGAGTGGAGTGACTCTTTCTTACCCTTTTCTTTGATGAAGCTGTTTGAAATGGGCTTTATCTCCAGAATGGTGGTTACAAACCCACATCAAATAAAGAAATACATTGAACCTCTATCTTGGAGATTGGCTCATGTCCTGTACGCCTATTATGAATATAGAAAGGTAGAAGACGGGTTTATTAACATTCAGATTGCTCCTATACCCGCCAGCTATAGTACAGGATACCCTGAGAGAGCAAAAAAGGAGCTTTTAATAGATGTATATCCTTTCTCAGTACCCACTTGTCTTCGTACCAAGAGTCAGTGGACAACTTGGATAGAAGAAGCAGAACCATCTGTAATGTTAAATATTATTAATTTCAGGAATCTGCTCTTAGCAGCCCAGCAGACCAGATCATGGATCCATAACTATCCTATGCACATGGAGGATAGTAATATGAAGGTGTTCACAAAGTGGAGAACTTTTAACCTATATACACCTTTTCTGGGCCAAATCTATGAAGATCCAAGTATTGAAGACCATTTTAGATCCATCAGAGCCCACCTAGAAGTTAAAAGTTTTGGAGATTTTCAAAGACTGACAGACTTAAACGTGGTATCCTCTGATGATGACTTAATTGACTTAGAAGACTAGAAGACAAGAAAAGAACACTGCCAGCACAACAAAGTTACCCCGACAAGCCGCCTGACAATCTGCCACAAGATTCTTTTAATTTTTATCTTTTTATTTACTTTTTGTAACCATAGTTTCTTTTTACAAACCATGGTTTTATCTAACCATGAGTTAGTTTGCTTTTTTGTAATTAGAGTTTTTTTTTAGAAAGTAACCATGGTTATTTTAACCAATGTTTACTTTTAGATTGTATATAAATCCTTCATTTGTTTAATGAAGGCAGATCAAAAAAATATACGAAGATTTCCATAAAAATTTTCTCTTCTCCCAAAATCTCCCCATTCTCTCAATATCAGCCCTTCAGAAATTAAAGGTAAAGTTTTAATTAACATATTTCAGTAAGGTAGAGAGACACTCCCTTGTTGATCTTATTCCTAATTCCCCAACACCGTCGAAACTCCGGTGGTTGGTTTTTTTAAACAACTCTGGTAAATTTAGAATTTTGTAACCATTAACTATGTAAAGTAGTTGTTAGTATGTTAGGATAAATAACTATTCATCAGAAATAGTGCTAGGTTGTTGGATTCAAATGAGTGAAATAGGATAAAAAAAAACCCCCCTCTCTCTCTCTTCCACTTCTCCCCTCCTCAGAAGCTTCCTAAGTATCCTAACAACAGATCCTCTTTCTGTTTACGGATACCTCTGCGTACCTTCTGATTCTTTCTTCTCGTACCTCTCCCCCTAAATCAAGCCTAAATTGGTATCAGAGCAAAACAACTAAAAAACATTTACCATAACTCCTTTTGTTTTGTTAAAAGACTCAAAAGGTTATAAGCTGAAGTACTAGGCAGAAGCTTGGAGGCTGATAAGACCTAGGTGTAGGTGGAAATCTAGAGAGTCTAATAACTTAAGAAAAGAGAGTAATAGTAAAACAGATCTAAGTTAAAATTTTTTAAGCCTCTATGATTAAGCAAATCATCCTGAAAACTTGAGTTAAGTTGAAAAAACTCTTATAGAGGTAAGCTGAAGTACTAGGCAGAAGCTTGGAGGCTGATAAGACCTAGGTGTAGGTGAAAACTTGCGAAGTTTTCTCTTACATTCCTTCTTCATATCCTGCCAATTTAGGATTGATTTAGGGGGCGAGGTACGAGAAGAAAGAATCAGAAGGTACGCAGAGGTATCCGTAAACAGAAAGAGGATCTGTTGTTAGGATACTTAGGAAGCTTCTGAGGAGGGGAGAAGAGGAAGAGAGAGAGAGGGGATTTTTTTTTATCCTATTTCACTCATCTGAATCCAACAACCTAGCACTATTTTTGATAAATAGTTGTTTATCCTAACATACTAACAACTACTGTACACAGTTAATGGTTACAAAATTCTAAATTTACCAGAGTTGTTTAAAGAAACCAACCACCGGAGTTTCAACGGTGTTGGGGATTAGGAATAAGATCAACAAGGGAGTGTCTCTCTACCTTGTTGAAATATGTTAATTAAAACTTTACCTTTAATTTCTGAAGGGCTGATATTGAGAGAATGTGGAGATTTTGGGAGAAGAGAAAAAATTTATGGAAATCTTCGTATATTTTTTCAATATGCCTCCATTAAACAAATGAAGGATTTATATACAACCTAAAAGTAAACCTTGGTTAAAATAACCATGGTTACTTTCTAAAAAAGAAAATCTAATTGCAAAAAAGCAAACTAACTCATGGTTAGATAAAACCATGGTTTGTAAAAAGAAACTATGGTTACAAAAAGTAAATAAAAAGACAAAAATTAAAAGAATCTTGTGGCAGATTGTCAGGCGGCTTGTCGGGGTAACTTTGTTGTGCTGGCAGTGTTGCTTTCTTGTCTTCTAGTCTTCCAAGTCAATTAAGTCATCATCAGAGGATACCACGTTTAAGTCTGTCAATCTTTGAAAATCTCCAAATCTTTTAACTTCTAGGTGGGCTCTGATGGATCTAAAATGGTCTTCAATACTTGGATCTTCATGGATTTGGCCCAGAAAAGGTGTATATAGGTTAAAAGTTCTCTACTTTGTGAACACCTTCATATTACTATCCTCCATGTGCATAGGATAGTTATGGATCCATGATCTGGTTTGCTGGGCTGCTAAGAGCAGATTCTCTGAAATTAATAATATTTAACATTACAGATGGTTCTGTTTCTTCTATCCAAGTTGTCCGCTGACTCTTGGTACAAGGACAAGTGGGTACTGAGAAAGGATATACATCTATTAAAAGCTCCATTTTTGCTCTCTCAGGGTATCCTGTACTATAGCTGGCGGGTATAGGAGCAATCTAAATGTTAATAAACCCGTCTTCTACCTTTCTATATTCATAATAGGCGTACAGGACATGAGCCAATCTCCAAGATAGAGGTTCAATGTATTTCTTTATTTGATGTGGGTTTGTAACCACCATTCTGGAGATAAAGCCCATTTCAAACAGCTTCATCAAAGAAAAGGGTAAGAAAGAGTCACTCCACTCATCTAGATGGGTTGTTGCTTGAAAGAGAACCAAGCCCTGCTTGCAGACACATACTCTGGGCATATCATGGTCTTGGGCTTTGTAGTATAATGCTGTTAAGCCCATGCTTTGAGGATATGGCCCATTTAATGCTGTATACCTATGAAATTCTTGGGCATTCATCATCTCAGTCATTTTTTCTGTTAATACAAACCCAAGTACTTTTTTCTCAGCAGGGGTATTGAAAATAGGCTCTAATAGCTTCTTTTGTGCAAATCTCTCAGTAGTTTCTTTCTACCAATTTCCATATTTCCTTTTTTAACTCTTCCTCTTTTTCTCTTTTTTCACTGAGCTCTTTTTGTAATTTTTCATTTTTCTGTTCGAGCTCTTTTATTTTTTCATTTTTTGTTCCCACCTCACTTTTTAACATACTTACTTCTTTTTGTATCATAAAAGGAGTTTGTGGGCTCAAAAAGGTTGAGGGTGAGGCCAAGAGCATTGATCTCAGATGTTCTTCTTGATTTTTAAAATCAAGATAACAACAAAGAGCATGGATAATGTCTGGTTTGGATTTTGGGTTTGAATTCCACATATTATCCACAAGACATTTTTGCTCAGGCTTTAGTTGGGCTTTGGCCTTAAATGATAAGTTAGTTCCAGTGGGGAATGCTTTCAGTGTGTAAGGTCCAAAGAAAAAGGAATTTGGAGTTTGGGATGCACCTGCCATTATTGCAAAAAATAAATAATGGGTTAGTGCTAACACATTTCTTCTACTGTGTTTACTTTGTCTATATATGCATGAACAGATATGTTGGTGGGCTTAGTGGGCTCCTGACTTACGTCGGTATCCACAACAAAATTGAATTTTGTACAATGCCACCATGCATGAATGCACATTAATTTCAATGGTTAGTGCTAACACATTTCTTCTACTGTGTTTACTTTGTCTATATATGCATGAACAAATATGTTGGTGGGCTTAGTGGGCTCCTGACTTACGTCGGTATCCACAACAAAATTGAATTTTGTACAATGCCACCATGCATGAATGCACATTAATTTCTACTTTAACTTTCTACATGTAATTACATGTCTACATGCACTTTACATTGTAATTATAATGCTAATAATTTTAATTGTTCTTCAAAATTATTTTGATTTTCTAATTCTTCATTATTATCACAAATACTTAATACGTCACTATCATTGCTATTTTCACTACCATTTATACTAATTATGTCAAATTCATCTTCTAATTCTAATTCTTTATATACTGTCATTCGTTCTAAATCACCTCTTTTATTTCTACATTCTTTTGCATAATGTCCAAATTGTCCACATATAAAACATTTACATTTTCTAATAGGTGGTTTTTTACTTTTAAATTTATTAACATGATTTTTCCTAGGTATTCCCTTTTTATAATTAGTAGCTTTTTAAAAATATTTCTTTCTTCTATCTTGTTTATATATTCCTGGTATGTATACATTTTTACAATAATTATAACTCTTTACTTGTCTAGCTACCTCATTCACAATGCATTGGTTTTTTAAGTATTCAAAGGTAAATATTATTCTTGGTGCTATTCCTATCTGAAAATGTATTACCATATTTCTTATTCCATTCATCTTTTAATATTGTATTAAAAGGAGGAGGTAATTTTAAAAAATACTTGCTACTTAATTGATCATCTATAAATGCTCTACCTGTTTTACTTGCTAAATTAAAGTATTCATTACTAAAATCTTTTATTTGAGTCATATTATCTATATGTAGCCTTTCTAAATCCTGTAATGCTCTATTTTGCATTTCTGTATTACCTCTATATTGGTCATATCCTAAAATCATTTGTCTAATTTGACTAGTTATATTTTCTGTTACATCCGCATTAGCTACCAATACTCTATATGAATTACTATGATCTTTTTTCCATGATTGGAAATATAACTTTGCTACTTCTCCTAATAAATTTTCTACATAATTAACTTTCTCTTGGTTATCTATGAAATTAAATGTACTTAAATGCAATATTGTACTAGACTCCCACTTAGCTATTACTTCTTCCCATAACTGAGGGTGATAACTACTTAATACTAACATACTTCCACTATTTGCTAAGGCTGATGGTAATGTTATTTGCTCATATGGAAATTTTCTACTATATGCTCTACCTTTTATTTCTGGTATACACATTCTAGCAGGAGGTTGACTATCTGCTCCTGGGAAAGTTCTGGTTGGTTGTATTTCTATTTGAGGTAAATTTTCTGGACTAGTTACTACTCCTGATGATGTACTGCTAATATTCTATCTCCTATGTAATCATCATATTTAGGAATGTCTATTTCTTCTAATGGTAAAATATATTCCTCTATATTTATCCCATTTCTAAGGATTTCTAATAAGTCTACATCTTCTGCTAACATTGTTTTATTTTCTATTTTTTCTTCATTTGTTTCTATGCTTTTTCTACTTACTAATTCTACATCTTTTATATTCTCTACTGATTCATATTTTTTATTTTTATTTCCTACTTTTGGATAATCATCTCCATATACCATATCTATATATAAACTACAATCATCTAAATCTGGGATTTCTAGAAAATCTACTGTCCAATCATATTCAGGGTATTTACTATATAATTCTCTTATCTTTTGTATTTCTGTCATCCACCTATAGTCTGGGTGCTACAAGACTATGCTTTAACCAATTTTCTATTGTCTTTAATAATGTTAACCTTACCTCTATTCTATATCTAAACATATTGTCTAATGTTATATGTCCTAACCTTTCCTCTAATCTTTCTATTTCTAAAACTAACATATTTCTAAATGCTACTTTGTTTATTCTATTATCTAGATTTATTCTTAGTAAAGCATTAATTATGTTTCTATGTGAATTACAATCAGTATTTAGTGACATTTTGTGACATTTTAATTTCTTCCTACAGTGGGTATATTTTGTTCTATTGATTCTTCATCACTGTCTAATTCTGAAGTTCCTACATTTCTTTGTTCTATAAAATTATCAAATCTTCTACTCTGATTACTGTCCAAGTCTACATATATAGCACTACTTTCTGGTATTAATACTATTTTTCTAGTATTTATTTCTACAAATTTTTGTAAATTCCATCCTAATCCCTGCTAATCTTGTAGGATCTATTATTTCTGGTCTAATCATTCTAATTCCTCTAGTTGATAATCCATTTATTATAGTATCTGTATTTACTCTATACCTATTTCCAGATTTATTACTAGCTCTTCCTAAATATCCTATGTAATGTTTAAATTATCTCCCTCATAATCTTCATATCCCTTAGTCTGAATTCCTATTTTTAATTTTTCTAAATCATTTATTGATTTTAATATATTAGGGTGAGTAATAAAATAATCTTGTATTACTATTCATGTCTACTTCTATTGTACCTAATACTGCTTTAGTCATATTTTTTATCCAACTAGTGTCTAACAATACAATTAATACTTTTGTACCTACTCCTATTCTAGTTAATCCTTTTACTCCTATTACTATTAATCCAGAATGTACTAATCTTTTTCCTTCTAATTTTAATCTTCTAATTGTTTCTCTATTTACTATATCTATTGTTTTGGTCTGACCATCTACTACACTAATCTGTTGTTCTATTGATACTTTTATTAAGGATGCTCTAAATTCCATTATTCCTACATTATATAATGTTCTAGGATTTAATAATCTTAATTGATTTTGATTATATAAATCTAAATTTCTCTCTAAATCTATTACTTCTTCTAATCTTAAATTATTATTTCCTTCCCTATCTTGTCTTCTTAATATTCTGTCTATCAAAGTATATGGTCTTTCTATACTAGTACTATTTCTACTTGTTTCTTCATTTCTAGTTATGTTACCTTGTCTATCTATACTGGTTGTAGTATTACTTCTTCTAAGAGACATTCTATTATTCCCACTTTTTCCAAACTAACATTTTTCCTTTAGATCCTCCTACTACTGGTTTAGGTCCTAAAGATAAATTTGCTAACTGTTCATTAATATTTTCTATTAAACTATCCATTTTAATTCTTTGTTTTTGTAAAATATTTCAATATGATTTAAATATTATATTTTGTGATTGACTATTGTTATTTGGTTGTGTAGTATGTGGTAACCAACATCAGAAATAGTATTCAGCTGTGGATCTTCCGAGTGAAATTTATGCTTATAATTTTCTTGAAAAAAGCAAATTAGTTTATGTTATCTAGAGACCTCTTCCTATGATATCCTCCTGTATCTAAGTCTAAATAATCAAGCCTATGAAGTACCTCTTCGTCCTTACTGGTCATGATATTAAGTTGATTAACTCCGCAAGTTTTCACCTACACCTAGGTCTTATCAGCCTCCAAGCTTCTGCCTAGTACTTCAGCTTACCTCTATAAGAGTTTTTTCAACTTAACTCAAGTTTTCAGGATGATTTGTTTAATCATAAAGGCTTAAAAATTTTTAACTTAGATCTGTTTTACTATTACTCTCTTTTCTTAAGTTATTAGACTCTCAAAGATTTCCACCTACACCTAGGTCAAAAAGTTCCTTGTCAAATTGCTAGGGTTACGAGTATGAAATAATCTACAAACTGGGCAAGGAAAAGAAGGTGGCAGATGCATTGTCCAGAAGCAATGAAGGTCAAGCATTGTGGACAGCATGTGAGCCTAATGATGCATGCCTCACTGCCATTAGCAGAGCAGAGTGGAATGTATGGACAGAAATCAAGGAGCCAATAAAGATTGATCCCCAAAGCCAAGAGCTCACTGAGAAGATCAAGAATTTTGACCCTAAGGTTAGTAAATTCACCCTAAAGAATAGATATATTTGGCACAACCAGCAGGTATATGTACCAAACATACCAAGACTAAGGGGGAAGATCTTAAATCACTTCCACAATTCACGGGAAGGAGGACATTCAGGATGGTTCGTACTTACATGCGGATCAAGCTATTCTTTTGGTCAGAAGGATTCAAGGCAGAAGTCAAGAAGAAAGACAACAATTGTGACATTTTCCCATGGATAAAACCAGAAGATGGCAAGACCAAGGGATTGCTACAACCTTTGCCATTACCCGTACAAGTTTGGGAAGACTATAATGACATCCAGCAGCAGTTTTCAAAACTTTCACCTTGAGGACAAGGTGAGTCTTCAAGAAAGGGGGATTGTTGAGAACCTAAGTATGCAGGAAAGGCAATAGGGCAGAAAATGAGGAAGCAAAGGAGAGCATGGGCCAGAAAATGTGCACAACAAGCAACAGCAAGTATGCAGCGCAGCCGTGAAGCCTGGCCAGTATTTGACTTAATCCTAATTAATGAAGGACATTCACACCAACAGGAGTTCCAGCATAAGAAGGATAATCGCATCAAGAAGAGTTCCAGCAGTAGGAGGACATCTACGCCAAGCAGAGTTCCAGCAGCAGCAGGACATCCATGCCAAGAAGAGTTCTATCAGCAGCAGGACACGCATGATGAATACCAGTAGCAACAGGCTAGTCATGACAAGAAGAATTCTAAGGGCAGAAGGATACATATTAAGAGTCCTAGTCCTAGAAGGATAAGCCAAGAGGAAGTCCAGCCACTGTAGAATACAAGATAAGGTAGGAATTCTAGTCTAGGTCAAAATTCAAGAAAGACCAAGAATCCTAGTAGAATTAGGAAACATTTGAATAAGGTCTATCTTGATAAGATTCTGGTTGTCTTAGGAAACCTTCTTGACTTAGGAAAACTTGTCCTAAGTGGATAATGAACTTAAGTGCTAGTTAAATTAGGAAAAGGCTGTCCAATACTATAAATACAGCCCATTATTTGTTAGCATGGGGATATGCTCCGAATTTGTATATTTTCATTCATTAATCAACAATCAAGGTTAGCATTCTTGCTTCTATTCTTGTTTATTTTTCGGTTATCTTTTAAGAGTTGTCTTGAGATAACTTGGGCTTAAGACAAGGTGAAGAGTTGTCTTCCTTGCTTAAGAGCTTAGGTTGAAGTTAAGAGTTGTCTTCTTCAACCAAGGCAAGTTGTGATAGGTTTAAGAGTTGTCTTGCCTATCCAACATATCTTTTATTCATTAGTTAATCCCAAAGGACAGCTTAGGGGATGTAAGTCTAAGAAAAGAACTCAAGAATCAAACGGAACAGCAAGTTATGAGAGGTTTTAGAAGTCGTGCTAACTCCTAAGGTGTAGAAAAGTTGGGACAAGAAATCGAGACCCAAACAGTTCGGCAATGAGCGAGGATGAACTTCCAGAGACTGACCTGAATATCCCCAGTGGGTGTGGCAGAGTCATCAGGTGCATTCGGCTGTACACAGGGATGAACTTCTGGGAAAGACCGAAAAATCCACGCGGGCTCGGCTTAGGCATCGGATGCATTTGGCAGTGCTCAGGATGAACTTCCAGGAGTGACTAGAACATCCCTGTAGGTGCATAAGAGAAGTCGGCCACATTCAAAAGTTTGCAGGATGAACTTATGGGAGCGACCAGAACATTCCCGTGGGCATGGCAGAGACATTGGATGTGTTCCGCAGTGCTCTAAACGAACTTCCGGGAGCGACCAGAACATCCCTGCAGGCCTGGCAGAACAAACTTCTAAGAGCAACCAGAAAATGCCTGCGGGCTTAAAAGATAAGATAAGGATAGAAGGACTTAGTCAAAGTAGAAATTCTAGTCTTAGTAGCAATTCAAGAAAGACCAAGAATCCTAGTAGGATTAGGAAACAATGGATAAGGTCTATCTTGATAATATTTTATTTGACATAGAAAAGCTTGTTGACTTAGGAAAACATATAGTAAGTGGATAAGGAACCTAAGTCCTAGTTAAATTATGATAAGGTTGTCTTAGGACTATAAACACAGCCCATTATTTGCGAGGAGCTCATATGCTACGAATTTTGTATATTTGTCATTCATTAATCATTAATCAAGAATCAAAGGTAAGCATTCTTGCTCACATTCTTGTTTATTTTTCGGTTATCTTTTAAGAGTTTTCTTGAGATAACTTGGGCTTAAGTCAAGGTTAAGAGTTGTCTTCCTTGCTTAAGAGCTTAGGTTGAAGTCAAGAGTTGTCTTCTTCAGCCAAGGCAAGTTGTGATAGGTTTAAGAGTTGTCTTGCCTATCCAACATATTTTTATATATTAGTTAACCCGAAGGACAGCTTAGGGGACATAAATATAAGAAAAGAACTCAAGAATCAAACAGGACAGCAAGTTAGGAAGGATTTTGTGAGCTTAGGATGAACTTCTGTGAGTGACTGGTACAGCCCCACTGGTGCAGCAGCGGAGTCAGGCACATTTGGCAGCACACGGGACAAAGTTCTGGGAACGATCGAAACATCCCTTTGGGTGCGGGAGAGGCTTCGGGCATTTGGGTAGTGCATGGGATGAGCTTCCAGGAGTGACCAGAACATCCCTGTGGGCACAACAGAGGCATCGAGCGCACTTGGCATTGCACGGGACAAACTTCGGTGAGCCACTGAAATATCCCTGCAGGGTCTGTAGAAGCATTGGATGCATTCAGCGGTGCTTGGGATGTACTTCTGGGAGCGATCGGAACATCCCGGCAGGCGCAGCAGTGGAATTGGACACATTGGGCAGTGCATGGGACAAACTTCCGGGAGCAATTGAAACATCCCTTCGGGCGTGGGAGAGGCTTCAGACGTGTTGAGCAGTGCGCAGGATGAACTTCTGGGATCAACCGGAAAATCGCCATGGATGCGTTCAGCAGTGTGCAGGATGAATTTACAAGAGCGACTGGATCATCCCTACAGTCACAGCAGCAGCATCAGACACGTTCGGTTGCATGCAAGATAAGCTTCCAAGAGCAACCAGAACATCCCAGTAGGTGTGCGGAAGAGGTGTCGGGCGCATTTGGCAGTGCGCGAAATGAACTTCCAGGAGTGACCAGAACATCCCCATGGGTGCAGCAGAGGCATCAGCCGTGTTCGGCCGTGCATGGTACAAACTTCCAGGGGCAACCGCAATATCCCCGCGGAAGCAGCAGAGGCACTGGGTGCATTCAGCAGTGCACGGGACAAACTTCTGTGAGCGACTTGTATATCCCCACGGGTGCAGAAGCAGCATCGGACATGTTCAGCAGTACACGGGACAAACTTCTAGGAGCAATTGCAACATCCCTGCGGGCGTGGCAGAGGCATCGAGCACATTTGGCAGTGCATGGGATGAACTTCAGGGGGAACCAAAAAATTCCTCTAGGCTCGGCAGTGGCATCGGACATGTTCGGCAGTGCTCAGGAGGAACTTCTGGGAGCAATTGGAACATACCTGCAGCCGCGGCAGCAGCATCGGACATGTCTGGCAGTGCGCAGAACAAAATTCCAGGAGCAACCAGAACATCCCCACAGGCATTGCAGTGGCATTGGATGCATTCACAATGTGTGGGACGAACTTTTAGGAGCCATCGGAAAATCCCCATGTGCTCGGTAGAGGCGTCGGTCAAGTTTGGCTGTGCTCGGGATGAACCTTTGGGAGTGACGGGAACATCCCCGCGGGCACAGTAGCTGCATCATGTGCATTCAGCAGTGCATGGGATGAACTTCTGTGAGTGAACTGAAAATCACCGCAGGTGCAGAAGCGGCATCGAACATGTTCAGCAGTGCATGGCACAAACTTCTGGGAGCACTGCAACATCCCTGAAGGCACGGCAGAGGCTTGGGGTGCATTTTCCAGTGCAGTGGACAAACTATCAGGAGCAACCGAGAACATCCCCGCGGGCAATGGAGCAGCATTGGGCACCTAGGCAGTGTACGGGACAAACTTTCCGGGAGTGACTGGAACATCCCCTACAGGTGCAGTAGCTGCCTCAGGTGTATTCAGCAGTGCACGGGATGAACTTCTGTGAGTGACCTGAATATCCCCATGGCGTGGAAGCAGTGTCAGACATGTTCAGCAGTGTGTGGGACAAACTTCCAGGAGCGACTGTAACATCCCCACGGGCGCAGCAGAGGCTTGGGGCGTGTTTGGCAGTGCACAGAACAAACTACCAGGAGAGACTAGAACATCCCCTGCAGGCACTGGAGTGGCATCGGGCACCTTGGCAGTACGCAGGACGAACTTCCGGGCAAGACATGAATATCCCTGCAGGTGCTGGAGTGGCATCGAGTGCATTCGGCACTGCATGGGATGAACTTCCGGGAGTGACCAGAACATCTCCATAGGCCTGGCAGAGGTGTCAGGCGCATTTGTCAGTGCATGGGAAGAACTTCTGGGTGCAACCAAAAAATCCCTGCAGGCGCGGTAGAGGCTTCGGGCATGTTGGGCAGTACAGGGGTCAAACTTACTGGAGAGACTGGAACATTGCCACAGGTGCGACTGCGGTGTCGGGTGCGTTTGGCAGTGTGCAGGATGAACTTCTAGGAGTGACCGGAACATCCCCGTGGGCCTGTTGGGTAGTGTGCAGGTCGAACTTCTGGGAGCGACCATAACATCGCCGCAGGCTTGGTAGAGGCATCTGGCACGTTTGACATTGTGCAGGTCAAACTTCTGAGAACCACCATAACATCACCGCAGGCTTGGTAGAGGCATCTGGCACATTTGACAGTGCGCAGGATGAACATGCGGGAGCGATCAAAACATTCCTGCAGGCGTGGCAGCGGCTTCAGACATGTCGGCAGTGCACAGGGATGAACTTCTCGGAGCAACCAGTACATTCCTGCAGGCATGGCAGCAGCGTTGGACATGTTTGGCTGTGCCCGGACAAACTTCCTGGAGCAACCAGAACATCCCTGCGGCATGGCAGAGCCTTTGACTGCATTCGACAGTGTGCAGGACAAACTTTTGTGAGTGTCTGGAACATCTGGCGAGCGCAGCAGCGCGTCGGGCACATTTGGCACTGCAAGTTACGAACTTCCGGGAGCAACCAGAATATCCCTGCAGTCGCAGCGAAGACATCTGGCATGTTTGGCAGTGCACAGTACAAACTTTGGGGAGCAACCGAAACATCACCAGGGGCGCAGCTGCGGGAAGAACTTCTGGGAGCGACCGTAACAACTCTGCAGGGCGCAGCAGCTATGTCGGGCTGGTTTGACAGTTAACGGGAAGAACTTTTCGAGAGTGACCAGAACATCCCTGCGGGCGCAGCAGAGGCATCAGGCACGTTCGGGCATGGGCAGGATGAATTTCCAGGAGCGACTGAAAAATGCCAGCAGGGTTGGCAGTGGTGTTGGACACGTTTGGCCGTGCTCGGAATGAGCTTCTGGGAGCGACCAGAAAATCACCGCTGGCTCAGGAGAGGCATCAGACGCATTTGGCAGTGCTTGGTATGAACTTCTGGGAGCGACTGGAGCATCCCTGCAGGTGCGGCAGAGGTGTGGGCGTTCGGCAAGGCATTGGGTGCATTTTGCAGTGCACGGGATGAACTTCCGGGGGCTCAACAGTGGCATTGGATGTGTTCGGCAGTGCTCAGGATGAACTTCTGGGAGCGACTGGAACATCCCTACAGCCACGGCAGTGGCATCAGACACGTTTGGCAGTGTGCAGAACAAAATTCCGAGAGCGACCAGAACATCCCCACGGGCATTGCGGTGGCATTGTATGCATTCACCAGTGCATGGGATGAACTTCCAGGAGCGACCGGAAAATCCCCACGTGCTCGGCAGAGGCATCGGACGAGTTTGGCTGTGCTCAGGATGAACTTCCGAGAGCGACGGAACATCCCCATGGGCACGGTAGCTGTGTCAGGTGCATTCAGCAGTGCATGGGATGAACTTCTGTGAGCGAACTGAAAATCGCCACAGGTGCAGAAGCAGCATCGGACATGTTCAGCAGTGTGTGGCACAAACTTCCGGGAGCACTGCAACATCCCTGCAAAGCACGGCAGAGGCTTGGGGTGCATTTGCCAGTGCAGTGGACAAACTACTGGGAGCAACCAGAAACATCCCCGCGGGCACTGGAGCAGCATCAGGCACCTTGGCAGTGTACAGGGACAAACTTCCAGGAGTGACCAGAACATCCCCACGGGTGCAGTAGCTGCATCAGTTGTATTCAGCAGTGCACTGGATGAACTTCAGTGAGCGACCTGAATATCCCCATGGCCAGATGATGGCGTTTGATCAATATTTGTGCCTTGTGAAACTTGCTGCATGCTATGCATATTTTCCGCTGCAGTTTGAACAATGAATGGTCTAAAGGTCTGATCTCTTGCAGCTTGTGAAGCTGTCCGTGAAAGATCAGCAAGTCCTTCAATCTGGACAGAATTATGATTAGCAATTTTGTCTTCTGATCCAGGTTTAGCCAACAAGGCAGATTGGTCCTGCATAGTCCTTGTAGGAGTATTTTCTGGTGGATAATTTGTAGAAGCATTGGAATGTTCTTGCAATCCATTCAAAGACCTATTTGATCCTGCATCCAATTCAATTCGCTGTCTCTCCATCCTGGTCAGTTCTAATGAAGATGTAGACAGCAGTCCAGTGGAAACTATTGGAGCTCTTAAGTCATTGTTCTGCAACTGATATGGTAGAGATGTAGAAGTAGCAGCATGAACATGAACAGATGAATTAGGACGTTTGGCAGATGCATTGTTCAACTTATCACAAGACATCTGCACCTTTAACTTGGCATTCGGACATACCAAGTCAGGTCCTGGAACGCTTGTGTCCTTAGCGTTACCATCACTTGGGCATGCATACGCATCTTCTGTGTGCAATTTTTTTCCTCCACTGTCATCAACTGAAATTGCTGGTGATGAAACGTCTTCACTCGCTCTCAAGATTGGCATCTCAGGAGGTAGAGATGAGTATTCCAAGTTCTGAACTGGTGCAGCACTCTTCGGATTTGATGAAGGAAAGACTTGGTTCCCATCAAACTCGGAGCAAATATTTGTGATGCTGGATGGGCCGAATCTGTCCATCAATTCTTGTGTGAACCTTGTCCAGCCAATCCTTCTACCTTCTCTGCCGTAGGTAGCCTTAAGCCAACACCACCATTGATTGGCCCTCCCACATAGGTGATAGGATGCAAAATCAACCCTTTCACCCCTCTCTACACCTTGTTTTTCAAAGTAGAATTCAGCTTTGGAGATCCATTCAGTTGGATCTCCGCTCTTAAAGGTTGGGAATTCGATTTTTACCTTAGGCTTGGTGTAGTGGCTAGGGCTGTCTAGTGCTGCCATGCTACTGGCCTTCGATCCAAGACCTCATTGTCGCTGTACTCATCATAGGGGTCATGGGGCTGGTGCAAATTTGGTGGCACCTCCCTTCTGCACCCTAGACTCATGTGCACTCTCCCCCTTTCTTGAGAGGGAAGCTGTTCATGGTGAAAATCTTCCTCCTGCTCATGGTGCCGTGAGATCTCCGAATGCAGCCTTCTAGGTTGCTGTGGCAGTATGCTGCTCCTGGCTTTCTCAGTTTTGACTTGTTTTCCAGCCACTTGTGGTGTGTCTCTCTTCAATTGCTCAAGAGAATGGATGATAGAAGATAATTGATGTTTGATATCACTTACCTAGACATCGAGTGAGCTTCGGTTCCTCTCTAAGGTCAGAATTCTTTGAAAGTCTCGTTAGTTCGCTGTTGTGGTGAAGGTGAATGCTGCCTGAATGACATGGTGATGTACTGCCTCTTCAATTTGATGTTGAACATGCTGATCTCTCAATGAGAGCACCAATTTGTTGGTGTGATTGTGCTACTTCTCAACTGGATGGTGATTGTGCTGACCTCTCAATGACAGCACCAATTTGTTGGGGTCCCATTTTTTTCTCCAACTTTTCTACACCTTAGGGGTCAGCACGCCTACTAAAACCTCTCCTAACTTGCTGTCCTGTTTGATTCTTGAGTTCTTTTCTTGAATTTTTGCCCCCTAAGCTGTCCTTCAGGATTAACTAATGTATATAGGATATGTTGGATAGGCAAGACAACTCTTAAACTTATCACAACTTGCCTTGGTTGAAGAAGACAACTCTTGACTTCAACCTAAGCTCTTAAGCAAGGAAGACAACTCTTCACCTTGACTTAAGCCCAAGTTATCTCAAGACAACTCTTAAAAGATAACCAAAATATAAACAAGAATAAAAGCAAGAATGCTAACCTTGATTCTTGATTAATGAATGAGAAATATACAAAATTCAGAGCATATGTCCTCCTCATAAATAATGGGCTGTATTTATAGTCCTAAGACAGCCTTATCCTAATTCAACTAGTACTTAGGTTTCTTATCCACTTAGGATATGTTTTCCTAAGTCAACAAGCTTTTCTAAGTCAATTAAAACATTATCAAGATAGACCTTATCTCATTGTTTCCTAATTCTACTAGGATTCTTGGTCTTTCTTGAATTTCTACCTAGACTAGAATTCCTACCTTATCTTATATATTTACAGCGGCTGCACTTCCTCTTGCCTAATCCTTCTAGGACTAGGACTCTGAATACGTATCCTTCTACCCTTAGAAGTCTTCTTGTCGTGATATCCTATTGCCACTGGAATTCATCATGCGTGTCCTGCTGCTAATAGAACTCTTCTTGGCATAGATGCCCTGCTGCTGCTGGAATTCTCCTTGGGATGGATGTCCTGCTGCTGCCAGAACTTTGCTTGGCATAGATGTCCTGCTGCTGCTGGAACTCTGCTTGACGTAGATGTCCTCCTACTACTGGAACTCTTCTTGACATGGATGTGTTGCTGCTACTGGAGTTCTTCTTGATGCGATTATCCTTCTTCTGCTGGAACTCCTGTTGGTGTGAATGTCCTTCATTAAATAGGATTAAGTCAAATACTGGTCGGGCCTCACTACTGGGCTGCATGCTTGCTGTTGCCATGCTTGTTGTGCACAATTTCTGGCCCATGCTCTCCTTTGCTGCCTCATTTTCTGCCCGTTGCATTTCCTGCATACTTAGATTCTCAACAGTTTGGCAGTGTGCGGGATAAACTTCCGGGAGTGACCAAAACATCCCCGCAGGCTTGGTGGTAGCATTGGGCATGGGACGAACTTTGGAGAGTGACCTGAACAATCCCACCGGCGCAGCAATGGCATCTGACACGTTTGGTAGTGCACGGGATGAACTTCTGAGACCAACCAGAACATCCCAGTGGGTGTGTCAGAGCCTTCGGGCACACTCAGCAGCTTATGGGACAAACTTCTGGGAGCAACTGAAACATCACAGCAGGCATGGTAGAGTCGTTGGGTGTGTTCAGCAGCACATGGGATGAACTTCTAGGAGCGGCCGAAACATTCCCACGGGTGCGGCATCTGTGCTGGAGACATTTGGCAGTGCACAGGACGAGCTTCCAAGAGTGACCGGAACATCACCGCAGGTGTGCTAGAGGCTTCAGGTGCATTGGGCAGTGTGCAGAAAGAACTTGTAGGAGCGACGGAAGTATGCTCGTGGGCATGGAAGAGACGTCTGGTGCATTTGGCTGTCCACAGAACAAACTTCAGGGAACGACCAGAACATCCCCGTGGGCACGGGGGCTGCATGGTCTGCGTCCGGTAGTGTGTGGGATGAACTTCTGGGAGCGACTGGAACATCCCTGCAGGCACAGCAGAGGCATCAGGCACGTTCGGCAGTGCACGGGATGAACTTCCAGGGAGCGACCAAAACATTCCCGCAGGTGCAGTAGCAGCTTCAGGCACATTGGGCAGTGTGTGGGACAAGCTTCCAGAAATGTTTGGAGCATCCCCGTGGGCACGGCGGAGGCATCAGATGTGTTTGACGGTGCTCGAGACAAACTTTCAGTAGGGAGAGGAACATCCTCTTGGGCACGGCAGTGGTGTCGTGCACGTTCGGCCTTGCAAAGGATGAACTTCCAGGAGCGACCAGAACATCCCCGTAGGCATGGCAGAGGCAACAGACACATCTGGCAGTGCTCAAGACAAACTTCTGGGACCGACTTGATCATCCCCGTTGGCGTGATAGAGGCATTGGGCTGTGATCGATGGTGCACGGGACGAACTTGCAGAAAGCAACCAGAACATTCCCACAGCCATGGTAGCGGCATCATACACATTATGCAGTGCACGTGACGAACTTCTGGGAGCAACCAAAACATCCCTACAGCTGCGGCAGAGAAATCTGGCGTGTTTGGCAGTGCGTTGGATGAACTTCGAGGAGTGACTGGAACATCCATGTGGGCATGGAAAAGTCCTTGGGCATGTTTAGTCAGTGTATGGGTATGAACTTCAGGAGCAACTGGAACATCCCCTCGGGTGCACAGCGGCGTCGGGCATGTTTGTCAGTGCTTGGGATGAACATCTGGGAGTGACTGGAACATCCCCGCAGGTGCGGTAGAGGCTTTTGGTGCATTGGTTAGTGTGCAGGACAAACTTTCCAAAGTGACCCAAACATCCCTGCAGACATGGCAGCGGGCATCGAATGTATTCAGCAGTGCACGGGACGAACTTCTGGGAGAGACCAGAACATCCCAGCAATCTGGCAGAGGAGACGAGCGCGTTTCGGCAGTGCGTTGGACAAACTTCTGGGAAACACCGGAAAATTGCCACAAGCTTGGCAAAGGCGTCGGATGCGTGCAGCAGTGCATGGGATGAACCTCCGGGAAACACCGGAAAATCCCTGCAGGGCTCGGCAGAGGCGTCGTACGCATTCAGCAGTGCTCAGGATGAGCTTCCGGGAATGACCGGAACATCCCCATAGGCGTGGCAGAGGCGGTGGACAAGTTCGGCATGTGCAGGTCAAACTTTTGGGAGCAACCAGAACATTCCCTCGGGCAGGGCGGTGGTGTCGGACACGTTCGGCAGTGCAGTGTGCGTGACGAACTTCTGGGACCGACTAGAACATCCTCACAGGCGCAGCAGAGGCATCTGGCTTGTTCAGCAGTGTGCAGGACAAACTTTGGGGAGCGACTGGAACATCCCCACGGATGCAGCAGAGGTGTCGGTCGCATTTGGCAGTGTGCAGGATGAACTTTGGGGAGTGACCGGAACATCCCCAGTGCGTGTGGCAGAGGCATCAGGTGCTTCAGCAGTGCAGGACGAACTTCCAGTAGTGACCAGAAAATCCCCTGCTAGCTGTGCAGAGGCATCAGACGTGTTTTGCAGTGCTCGGTATGAATTTCAGGGAGCTACCAGAGCATCCTTGCAGGCACGGCAGAGGTATCAGGCATGTTCGGCAGCATGCTGGATGAACTTCACAGTGTGACTAGAACATTCCCGCAGGCGCAGGATCGAAGACATTCAGCAGTGTGCGGGACAAACTTCCTGGAGCGACCAGAACATGCCTTTGGGCTCAGAAGAGGATTCGGGCTCGTGGGGCAGTGCAAGTGATGAAGTTCTGGAAGCGATTGGAACATCCCCATGGGCACAACAAAGGCATCAAGGACGTTCAGCAGTGTGCAGGATGAACTTCCAAGAGCGACCAGAACATTTCCATAGGCATGGCAGTGGCGCCGGGCACATTGGCAGCGTGAAGGACAGATTTCCAGGACCGACTGGAACATCCCCACAGGTGCGGCTGCAGCATCAGACGCGTTGGGTAGTGCATGGGATGAACTTCCATGAGTGGCTGGAACCTGCCAGCAGGCATGGGGGAAACATTGGGCGTGTTCGGCAATGCGTGGGATGAACTTTCAGGAGTGACTGGAACATCCCTGTTCACGCATCTAATGCTTCGGGCATGTGTGGGTAATATCCGGACAAACTTTTGGAAGCAACCAAAACATCATTACGGGCACAGGAGAGGCATTAGGTGTGTTTGGTGGTGCACGGGATGAACTTCGGGGAGGGACCAAAACAACCCTGCACACGACTACTAAAACCTCTCCTAACTTGTTGTCCTGTTTGATCCTTGAGTTCTTTTCTTAGATTTACATCCCCTACGTTGTCCTTGAGGATTAAATAATGTATAAAGGATATGTTGGATAGGCAAGACAACTCTTAAACCTATCACAACTTGCCTTGGTTGAAGAAGACAACTCTTGACTTCAACCTAAGTTCTTAAGCAAGGAAGACAACTCTTCACCTTGTCTTAAGCCCAAGTTATCTCAAGACAACTCTTAAAAGATAACCGAAATATAAACAAGAATGGAAGCAAGAATGCTAACCTTGATTCTTGATTAATGAGTGAAAAGACTACAAATTCGGAGCATATCTTCTGCTCACAAATAATGGGCTGTATTTATAGTATTAGACAGCCTTATCCTAATTCAACTAGTACTTAGGTTCCTTATCCACTTAGGATATGTTTTGCTAAGTCAACAAGGTTTTCTAAGACAACTAAAACATTATCAAGATAGACCTTATCCCAATGTTTCCTAATCCTACTAGGATTCTTGGTCTTTCTTGAATTTCTACTTAGACTAGAATTCCTACTTTGACTAAATCTTTCTGTCCTTATCTTATCTCCTCTCTTACAGCTGCTGACCTTCATCTTGCCGTTTCCTTCTAGGATTAGGACTTCCATATGGCATGTCCTTTCATTCCAAGATTCTCTTTGACGTGATCATCTTGTTGAAGTCAAACCTGCCATGACATCCTGCTGCTGCTGGAGTTCTTCATGCCGTTCATGTTCTTCTCCTGCTCAGATTGCATCATGCATATCCTGCCAATGCTGGTGTCCTTCTTGCCTTTGATGTCTGTGGTCAATTAGGACAAAGTCAGAACCTGGGCATGCTTCACTGCATGCCGCATGCATGCTAGTTGCGCGCACTTTCTTGCTTGTTACTGCCTCTCTTGTTGCTTGGCGCCTCGTGCGCATTCGCTCACACTTACTTTGCCTCCTAAGGTCCTCAACAGTTCGGCAGTGCACAAGACAAACTTCTGGAAGTGACCAGAACAATCCCGCGGGTGAGACAGAGGTGTAGGGGTGCATTCAGCAGTGCGTTGGACGATCATCCGGGAGTGACCCAAACATCCCCGCGGCATGGCAGCAGAGGCTTCGAGTGTGTTGAACAGTTCATGGGACAAACTCCCTGGAGCGATCGAAAAATCCTCTCGAGTTCGGAAGAGGCATCAGGCATGTTCGGCAGTGAGCAGGGATGAACTTCCAGGAGCTACTGGAACATTCCTACAGGTGTGGTAGAGGCATCAGGCGTGTTCGGCAGTGCACGGGATGAACTTACAGGAGCAACTGGAACATCCCCGTGGGCACAGCAGGGCTTCAAGTGCATTGGGCAGTGTGCAGGATGAACTTCTAAAAGCGACGAGAACATGCCCATAGGTGTGCACAACAAACTTCTAGGAGCGACCACAGCATCCTCGTGGGAGTGGCAGCAACATCGGGCATGTTTGGCAGTGAACGGGATGAACTTCTGGGGCTGATCAGAACATCCCTGCCAATGCAGCAGAGGCTTCAGTTGCATTTGGCAGTGCATGGGACAAACTTTCGAGTGTGACCGGAACATGCCTTGAGGCATGGTAGCAGCATCAGGCACTTTCGGCAGTGCGCTGGAAAAACTTCTGAGAGCTACCCGAACATCCCCGCAGGCAAGTTAAAGGCGTCGGGTGCATTTGGCATTGCACCTGATGAACTTCCAAGAGCAACCAGAACATCCCCGCGAGCGCAATAGAAGATTTGGATGGGTTGGGCAGTGTGCTGGATGAACTTCTAGGAGTGACCGGAATATCCTCGCGGGCTCAGCATAGGTGCTGAACATGTTTGGCAGTGGTCAAGACAAACTTCTGGTAGTGACCGGAACGTCCCTGCAGGTGCAGTGGAGGCGTCGGCCATGTTTGGCTGTGCGTGGGACCAACTTCCAGGAGCGTGTACGGGATGAACTTGCAGGAGTGAGTGCAGCAGAGGTTTCAGACACATTCAACAGCATTGGGCGCGTTCAGCAGCATTGGGCACATTCAGCAGAGCAGCAGAGGAGATAAGATAAGGACAAAAAGATTTAGTCAAAGTAGGAATTCTAGTCTAAGTAGAAATTCAAGAAAGACCAAGAATCCTAGCAGAATTAGGAAACATTTGGATAAGGTCTATCTTGATAAGGTTTTAGTTGTCTTAGAAAACCTTGTTGACTTAGGAAAACATATCCTAAGTGGATAAGGAACCTAAGTACTAGTTGAATTAGGATAAGGCTGTCTAGAACTATAAATACAGCCCATTATTTGTGAGCAGGGACATATGCTACGAATTTTGTATATTTTCATTCATTAATCAAGAATCAAGGTTAGCATTCTTGCTTCTATTCTTGTTTATATTTCAGTTATCTTTTAAGAGTTGTCTTGAGATAACTTGGGCTTAAGACAAGGTGAAGAGTTGTCTTCCTTGCTTAAGAGCTTAGGTTGAAGTGAAGAGTTGTCTTCTTCAACCAAGGCAAGTTGTGATAGGTTTAAGAGTTATCTTGCCTATCCAACATATCCTTTTATCATTAGTTAATCCTGAAGGACAGCTTAAGGGGACAAAAATCAAAGAAAAGAACTCAAGAATCAAATGGGACAGCAAGTTGGGAGAGGTTTTAGAAGTCATGCTAACCCTTAAGGTGGAGAAGAGTTGGGACAATAAATCAGGACCCCAACAGAATTGGTAGGACATTGGCCAGATAGGCACTCATTGGCACTTTTCTAGATGGCCTTGTACCTTGGCTAAGCTGAGAAGTGAAGATGAGGGATCCAAACTCTCTCACTCAATGCATTCGGTTAGCAAGACTCATTAATGATGGGAGAAGCATCACCCGCAGCACAACTAAGGTCATCAAACCCTCAGACAAACTGGGTAAGGCACCCTTATCAAGTAAGACAGCAACCCCCAAAAACAAAGGACCTTCTCAAACTATCCACCGAAGAAATCAACAGGAGGATTGAAAGAGGCCTATGTTTTAGGTGCAACGATAAGTGGCAAGTTGGCCACAAGTGCAAGAAAGGGTTGTTCAACATCATTGAGGTAGTAAGTGATGAAGAGCACGAGGAAAGCAGTGAGGAAGAACAAGACAGCCGTATGGACAGCGAGGAAGAAGCAGAGTCAGAACACTCCCCAGATCATGCAGAAGAAGGCAAAATCAACTTGCATGCAGTAGGGGTAACCACCAAGCCTACTGCCATGAGGTTATTCGCAACCATTAACGGAAAAAAATGTTTTAGTGTTGACAGATAGTGGAGCTACTCATAACTTTATCAACTCAAAATTGGTCAAAACACTTCAACTACGTCCGAATAAGATTGCACCCTTTGAGGTAAGAGTGGCAAGTGGATAGAAGCTCAAGTGCGCACAAGTAATCCAGGCAGTAGCTATGCAGATTCAAGGAGTCAAAATAGAGGCAGAACTGCATGTGTTAGCCCTGGCAGGTCTTGATGTGGTTTTAGGCAATGCTTGGCTTAAAACCATAGGCAAGATAATGTTCGACTATGAATCCATGGCCATGCACTTCCAATGGAAGGGAAGGAACTGCACGTGGGAGGCATTCACCATCAATGCGGCGCATCATTGTGAGGTAAGGACCCTTGAACGACTATACAGAAAAAGGGCACAATGTTTTGCGGTTCTCTTGGCCACAAAAGAGGAAAACACAGCCGAACATCATTCACACGAAGACATACCAATGGGAGTAAGGAACCTATTGGAGCAATTCGGAGATGTCTTAGGACAGCCACAAGGACTACCACCCTCAAGACATTACGACCATGCCATCCCATTAATCGACGAAACCAAGGCAATTAATGTAGCACCTTACCGGTATGCACACTTCCAAAAGAATGAGATCAACAGACAAGTGGAAGAGATGCTACAGCAAGGTATTATCCGACCTAGCACCTCACCTTTTTCTTCTCCCATTTTACTTGTTAGAAAGAAAGACGGAACTTGGAGGTTTTGCACCGATTATTGGGCACTCAACCAAGCAACTGTCAAGGATCGTTTCCCGATCCCAACAATTGATGATATGCTGGATGAGTTACATGGAGCCAAAGCTGTTCACCAAGCTGGATCTCAAGGCCAGATATCATCAAGTATGCATGAAAGAAGAGGACGTGCAGAAGACAGCATTTCGGACTCATAGTTGACACTACGAGTACCTAGTCATGCCCTTCGGACTATGCAATGCACCCTCCACCTTTCAAGCAGCCATGAATGACATCTTCAAACCTTATTTGCACAGGTTTGTTTTAGTTTTCTTTGATGACATTTTGGTCTATTCCAGGAACCACAATGATCACATAGAACACTTAGCAAAAGTGGTAGAAGTGTTAAGAAGAAATCGTTTTGTCATCAAGCCATCCAAGTGCACATTCATGCAAGAGGAGCTTGAGTACCTCGGTCACATCATATCCGAAGATGGAGTGAAGGTAGACCAACAAAAAATAGGAGCCATGCAAACATGGCCAACTCCAAAGAATGTCACAGAACTTAGAGGATTTCTAGGTTTGATAGGCTATATCGCCGATTTGTTCGCAAATATGGTGCCATAGCAAAACCATTAACGCACTTGCTGAAGAAGGACAGATTCCTATGGAAGAGTGAAGATGCATTCAAATTGTTGAAGCAAGCCATGTGCGAGACCCCGGTGTTAGCACTGCTCGACTACAACCAAACCTTCAAGCTTCACACTGACGCATGTCAAGATGGAATAGGTGTTGTCCTAAGTCAAGCCGGAAGACCTATTGCATACATGAGCAGAGTCTTAGGGCCCATGAAAAAGGAATGGTCAATATATGCCAAGGAGATGTTGGCCATCATCCATGCAGTCAAGGTATGGCGACCTTACCTTCTTGGGAGGAAATTCCTGATCATTACAGATCAACAACCCTTGAAAAGCCTCATGGAGCAGAAAATTACCACCCCAGAACAGCAAAAGTTCCTTGTCAAGTTACTGGGTTATGAGTATGAAATAATATACAAACCAGGCAAGGAAAACAAGGTGGCAGACGCATTGTCCAGAAGCAATGGAGGTCAAGCATTGTGGACAGCATGTGAGCCTAATGATGCATGCCTCACTGCCATCAGCAAAGCAGAGTAGAATGTATGGACAGAAGTCAAAGAGGCAATAGAGATTGATCCCCGAAGCAAAGAGCTCACTGAGAAGATCAAGAATTTCAACCCTAAGATCAAGCTATCCTTTTGGTCGGAAGGATTCAAGGCAGAAGAAAAGAAGAAAGCCAGCAATTGTGACATTTGCCCATGGATAAAACCAGAAGATGGCAAGACCAAGGGATTGCTACAACCTTTGCCATTACCCATACAAGTTTGGAAAGACTATAATGACATCCAGCAGCAGTTTTCCAACTTTCAACTTGAGGACAAGGTAAGTTTTCAAAAAAGGGGGATTGTTGAGAACCTAAGTATGCAGGAAAGGCAATGGGCAGAAAATGGAGCGGCAAAGGAGAGCATGGGACCAGAAAATGTGCACAATAAGCATGGCAACAGCAAGTATGCAGCCCAGCAGTGAGGCCCAACTAGTATTTGACTTAATTCTAATTAATGAAGGACATTCACACCAACAGGAGTTCCAGCAGAAGAAGGATAATCGCATCAAGAAGAACTCCAGCAGCAGCAACACGTCCATGTCAAGAAGAGTTCCAGCAGTAGGAGGACATCTACGCCAAGCAGAGTTCCAGCAGCAGCAGGACATCCATGCCAAGGAGAATTCTATCAGCAGCAGGACACGCATGATGAATTCCAGTAGGAATAGGATAGTCGCAACAAGAAGAATTCTAAGGGCAGAAGGATACACATTGAGAGTTCTAGTCCTATAAGGATAAGCCAAGAGGAAGTCCAGCTCGCTGCAGAATACAAGATAAGGTAGGAATTCTAGTCTAGGTAGAAATTCAAGAAAGACCAAGAATCCTAGCAGGATTAGGAAACAATGGGATAAGGTCTATCTTGATAATGTTTTAGTTGACTTAGAAAAGCTTGTTGACTTAGGAAAACATATCCTAAGTGGATAAGGAACCTAAGTACTAGTTGAATTAGGATAAGGCTGTCTTAGGACTATAAATACAGCCCATTATTTGTGAGGAGGACATATGCTCCGAATTTTGTTATTTTCTCATTCAATAATCAAGAATCAAGGTTAGCATTCTTGCTCGCATTCTTGTTTATATTTTTGGTTATCTTTTAAGAGGTGTCTTGAGATAACTTGGGCTTAAGACAAGGTTAAGAGTTGTCTTCCTTGCTTAAGAGCTTAGGTTGAAGTTAAGAGTTGTCTTCTTCAACCAAGGCAAGCTGTGATAGGTTTAAGAGTTGTCTTGCCTATCCAACATATCCTTATATATATTAGTTAACCCAAAGGACAGCTTAGGGGACATAAATATAAGAAAAGAACTCAAGAATCAAGCGGGACAGCAAGTTAGGAAGGATTCCAGTAGGCGTGCTGACCCCTAAGGTGTAGAAAAGTTGGGGAAAAAAATAGGGACCCCAACAGTTTGGCAGTGCGTGGTATGAACTTTGGGAAGCAACTGAAACATCCTTGCAGGAGTGGAAGTGGTGTCGGGCACGTTTGGTAGTGTGCGGAATAATTTTTTGGGACGACCAGAAAATTCCTGCAGGTGCGGCAGAGGCATCGGCACATTCTCCAGTGCATGGGACGAGCTTCCAGGAGTGACTGGAATATCCCTGTGGACACGGCAGTGGGTCATGTGCATTGGACAGTGCATGGGAAGAACTTCTGGGAGTGACCAGTGTCCTTCTGCCCCAGGGTGATGTTTTGGTTGCTTCTGGAAGTTCATCCTACACATTGCCCAACACGCCCGAAGCCTCTGCCACATGCAGTGGAATGTTCTGGTTGCTCACGAAAGTTCGTCCCGTGCACTGCCGAACGTGTCCAACACCACTGCTGCACCCAACAGGATGTTCCAGTCACGCCCAGAAGTTCATCCCACGCACTGCCCAACACGCTCGAAGCCTCTTCCTCACCCGTGACAAAGTTCCTGGTCACTCCCAGAACTTCATTTTGTGCACTGCCAATTGTGTCTGACGCTGCTGCCATGCCCGTAGAGATGTTCAGGTCATTCCCAGAAGTTCATACCATGCTCTGTGGAATGTGCCCAATCCAGCTGCCACATATACGAGGATGTTCTGGTCGCTCCCGGAAGTTCATCCCACGCATTGCCCAGCGTGGTTAACGCCGCTGCCGCTCCTGCAGGGATATTTCGGTCACTCCTGGAAGTTTGTCCTGTGCATTGCTCAGCACGCCACGTGTCCGATGCTGCTGCCACATCTATGGGCATGTTTTGGATGCTCTGGGAAGTTCATCCCAATGCCCAATGCTTCTAAAGCCTCTGCCGTATCTGCAGGGATGTTCCGGTCACTCCTAGAAGTTTGTCCCATGCACAGACAAACATACATGATGCTGCTGCCATGCCCACAGTGTGTCAACAGGAAGTTCATCCGGTGCACTGCTGAATGCATCTGAAGCCTGTGCTGCGCCCACGGGGATGTTCCGGTCACCCCTAGAAATTCGTCCACCACACAGCCTGACACGCCTGATGCTGCTGCCACAACCACAGGGATGTTCCGGTCACTTCCGGAACTTTGTCCCACACGCTACCAAACATTCCAGAAGATGCTGCTGTGCCCGTGGGGATGTTCCAGTCGGTCCTAGAAGTTCGTCCCGACCACTGCCGAACGCATCTGATGCCTATGTCGAGCCCATGGGGATTTTCCAGTCACTCCTGAAAGTTCATCCTGCAAACTGCCAAAAGCACCTGACACTGCTGCCGTGCCCATACAGATGTTCCAGTTTCCCCTAGAAGTTTGTCCTGCACACTGCCGGACGCGTCCGATGCTGCTGCTGCACCCGCGGGGATGTTCCGGTCACTCCTAGAAGTTTGTCCCGAGCACAGCCGAACATGCACAATGCCTCTACCATGCCCATGAGGATTTTCTGGTCACTCCCAAAAGTTCATCCTGCGCACTGCCAAACGTGCTTGATACCACTGCAACTCCAGTGTAGATGTTCCTGTCTCTCTGTGAAGTCCATCCCATGGCAGCAATTCCTCTGCTCCGCCCATGGGGATGTTCCGGTCGCACCTGGAAGTTTGTCCTGTGCACTGTCCAACATGACCAAAGCCTCTGCCATGCCCATGGTGACGTTCTGATCGCTCCCAAAAGTTTGTCCCATGCAATGCCAAGCACGCTGACACCGTTGCAATGCCCACGAAGATGTTTTGGTTGCTCTCGAAAGTTCATCCTGTGCATTACAGAACACGCCCGATGCCTTTGTTGTGCCTGCAGAGATGTTTCAGTCACCCCCAGAAGTTCGTCCCACACACTGTCGAGCGTGTCAAACACTGCTGCCACTCCCACGGGGATGTTCTGGTCGCTCTCAGAAGTTTGTCCCCTGCACTTCTGAATACGCCCTCACATCGGCTGTGGCCATGTTCCGGTCACTTTTGGAAGTTTGTGCCATTTACTGCTGAACGCGCCCAATGCCTCTACCATGCCTGCAGGGATGTGCTGGTTGATCTCCGAAGTTTGTCCTGCACAATGCTGAACATGTCCAAAGCCTCTCACGTGCCAGTGGGGATGTTCTGGTCGCTCATGGGAGTTCATCTTGGGCACTACCAAACATGCCCGACACCTCTGCCAAGCCCGTGGTGATTTTCTGGTCACTCCTGGAACTTTGTCCCACGCACTGCCAAATGCAGCTGCCACACCCTCGAAAGTTTGTCCCATGCAATGACCAATGCACCGGAAGCCTCTTGCACGCCTGGGGGGATGTTCTGATAGCTCTCAAAAGTTTGTCCCGCAAACTACCGAACGCGCCTGACACCTCTGCCATGCCCACGGGGTTGTTCCAGTCAGTCTGGGAAGTTCATGGCATGCACTGCTGGATGCGCCCGATGCCGCTGCCGTGCCCACGGGGATGATCCGGTCACTCCCCAAAGTTCATTGCACACACTGCCAAATGCACCCGATGCCTGTGCTGTGCCCATGAGGATATTTTGGTCGCTCCTGGAAGTTTGTCTCGTGCACTGCCAAAGCCATGCCCATGGGGATGTTCCAGTCGCTCCTGCCTACTGACCAACGCGCCTGAAGCCTCTGCTGCACCCATGGGGATGTTCCAATTGCTCCCAAAAGTTCATCCCACACACTGCCGAATGTGTCCAATGCTGCCGCCATGCCCGTGGGGATGTTTCAGTGGCTCCCAGATTTCGTTCTGCACACTGCCCAATGCACCTGAAGAATCTACTGTGTGAGCAGAGATGTTCTGGTCACTCCCCAAAGTTCATCCCATGCACTGCTGTATGTGGCTGATGCTTCTGCCGCACCTGTGGGGATAATCCGTTCTCTCCCAGAAATTTGTCCCGAGCACTGCTGAACACGTCCAACACTACTACCAAGCCCATGGAGATTTTCTAGTTGCTCCAGGAACTTCATACCACGAACTGCCGGATGTGTCAAATGCTGCTGCTGTGGCCAGGGGGATGTTCCGGTTGCTCTCGGAAGTTTGTCCCACACACGGCTTAACTCCCTAAAAGCCTCTGCCCCTCCTGCGGGGATGTTACGCCAGCTTCAGGAATTTCATCCTGCACACTGCCGAAGGCACCGGAAGCGCTTCCATGCCTGGGGGATGTTCCAGTCACTCCTGAAAGTTCGTCCCGTGCACTGCAAAACTGTTGGAGTCCCAAGTTTTTCCTAACTTTTATACACCTTAGGGGTCAGCACGCCTACTGAAATCCTTCCTAACTTGCTGTCCCATTTGATTCTTGAGTTCTTTTCTTATATTTACATCCCCTAAGCTGTCCTTCGGGTTAACTAATATATATATAAGGATATGTTGGATAGGCAAGACAACTCTTAAACCTATCACAACTTGCCTTGGTTGAAGAAGACAACTCTTGACTTCAACCTAAGCTCTTAAGCAAGGAAGACAACTCTTAACCTTGTCTTAAGCCCAAGTTATCTCAAGACAACTCTTAAAAGATAACCGAAAAATATAAACAAGAATGTAAGCAAGAATGCTAACCTTTGATTCTTGATTAATGAATGAGAAATAACAAAATTCAGAGCATATCTCCTCCTCACAAATAATGGGCTGTATTTATAGTCCTAAGACAGCCTTATCCTAATTCAACTAGTACTTAGGTTCCTTATCCACTTAGGATATGTTTTCCTAAGTCAACAAGCTTTTCTAAGTCAACTAAAACATTATCAAGATAGACCTTATCCCATGTTTCCTAATCCTACTAGGATTCTTGGTCTTTCTTGAATTCCTACTTAGACTAGAATTACTATTTTGACTAAGTCTTTCTATCCTTATCTTATCTTCTCTCCTACAGCTGCTGAACTTCTTCTTGCCATTTCCTTCTTGGATTAGAACTTCTGCTGTGGCGTGTCCTTCCTCTCCAAGACTTCTCTTTGGCATGGTCCTCTTGCTGAAGTAAACCTGCCAAGACATCCTGCTGCTGGAGTTCTTCAGCGTCACTCTCCTTCTCCTGCTCGGATTGCTTCATGTGTGTCCTGCCAATGCTGGTCTTCTTCTTGGCTTGGATTTCTGCAATTGATTAGGACTGAGTCAGAACCTGGCCGTGCTTCACTGCTTGCTGCGTGTAGGCTTGTTGTAGCACATTCTGGCCTGTTGCTGCCTCTCTTGCTGCTTGGTGCCTTTGCTGCCTAGCATTTGCACTCACGCTCCCTTTGCCTCCTAAGGTCCTCAACAATCCCCTTTCTTGGAGACTCACCTTGTCCTCAAGGTGAAAGTTGGAAAAATGCTTCTGGATGTCATTATAGTCTTTCAAACTTGTCTGGTACTGGCAAAGGCTGTAATAACCCCTTTGTCTTGCCACCTTCTGGTTTGGTGCACTGACAAACATCACATTCCTGGACTAGCTTTTTGATCTCAGCCTTTAGTCCTTCCCACCAAAAGAATAGCTTGATCCGCATGTAAGTACAGAACCATCCTGAATGTCCTCCTTCCCGTGAGTTGTGGAAGTGATTCAAGATCTTTCCTCTCTAGTCCTGGTATGTTTGGTACATACACCTGCTGGTTGTGCCAAATATATCCATTCTTAAGGGTGAATTTACTAACCTTAGGGTCAAAATTCTTGATCTTCTCATGAGCTCTTGGCTTTGAGGGATCAATCTCTATTGCCTCCTTGATTTCTGTCCATACATTCCACTCTGCTCTGCTAATGGCAGTGAGGCATGCGTCATTAGGCTCACATGCTGTCCACAATGCTTGACCTCCATTGCTTCTGGACAATGCATCTGCCACCTTGTTTTCCTTGCCTGTTTGTATATTATTTCATACTCATAACCCAGTAACTTGACAAGGAACTTTTGCTGCTCTGGGGTGGTAATTTTCTGCTCCATGAGGCTTCTCAAGGGTTGTTGATCTTCCTAAGTTATTTTCCCACGCACTGCCCACCCTGCCCTGAAGCCTTTGCCATGCCCATGGGGATGTTCTGGTTGTTCCCGGAAGTTCGTCCCTCGCACTATCGAAAGCACCCAACGCCTCAGCCATGCCTGCAGGCATGTTTTGGTCACTCTTGGAAGTTCGTCCCGTGCACTGCCAACCCCGAAGCCTCCATTGTGCCACGGGGATGTTCCGGTCACTCCCAAAAGTTTGTGCCACACACTGCTGAATGTGTCCAATGCTGCTGCTGTGTCCGCAGCGATGTTCCGGTGGCTCCCGGAAGTTCATCCCGCGTACTGCCTAACGCAATGACACTGCCGCACCCTCAGGGATGTTCCAGTTGCTTCTGGAAGTTCATCCTGTGCACTGCCCAATTGTTGGGGTCCCTGATTTTTTCCCCCAACTTTTCTACACCTTAGGGGGTCAGCACGCCTACTGGAATCTTTCCTAACTTGCTGTCCCATTTGATTCTTGAGTTCTTTTCTTATATTTACATCCCCTAAGCTGTCCTTCGGGTTAACTAATATATATAAGGATATGTTGGATAGGCAAGACAACTCTTAAACCTATCACAACTTGCCTTGGTTGAAGAAGACAACTCTTAACTTCAACCTTAGCTCTTAAGCAAGGAAGACAACTCTTAACCTTGTCTTAAGCCCAAGTTATCTCAAGACAACTCTTAAAAGATAACCGAAAATATAAACAAGAAAGTAAGCAAGAATGCTAACCTTGATTCTTGATTATTGAATGAGAAAATAACAAAATTCAGAGCATATCTCCTCCTCACAAATAATGGGCTGTATTTATAGTCCTAAGACAGTCTTATCCTAATTTAACTAGTACTTAGGTTCCTTATCACTTAGGATATCTTTTCCTAAGTTAACAAGCTTTTCTAAGTCAACTAAAACATTATCAAGATAGACCTTATCCCACTGTTTCCTAATCCTACTAGGATTCTTGGTCTTTCTTGAATTCATACTTAGACTAGAATTTCTACCTTATCTCGTATTCTACAGCGGCTGGACTTTCTCTTGGCTTATCCTTCTAGGACTAGGACTCTCAATGCAAATCCTTCTGCTCTTAGAATTCTTCTTGTCGTGACTATCCTATTGCTACTGGAATTCATCATGCGTGTCCTGCTGCTGATAGAACTCTTCTTGGCGTAGATCTCCTGCTGTTGTTGGAATTCTCCTTGGCATGGATGTCCTGCTGCTGCTGGAACTCTGCTTGGCATAGATGTCCTGCTGCTGCTGGAATTCTCCTTGGCATGGATGTCCTGCTGCTGCTAGAACTCTGCTTGGCGTAGATGTCCTCCTACTGCTGGAACTCTTCTTGATGCGATTATCCTTCTTCTGCTGGAACTCCTGTTGGTGTGAATGTCCTTTATTGATTAGGATTAAGTCAAATAATAGCCGGGCCTCACTGCTGGGCTGCACACTTGCTGTTGCCATGCTTGTTGTGCACATTTTCTGGCCCATGCTCTCCTTTGCTGCCTCATTTTCTGCCCATTGCATTTCCTGCATACTTAGGTTCTCAACACGAACGTGTCTGATGCCTCTACCGTGCCCACGGGGATGTTCTATTCCCTCCTGGAAGTTCATCCCGTGCACTGCCGAAGTGCCCCACTCCACTGCCGTGCCCACGGGGATGTTCCGGTTGCTCCCGGAAGTTCATCTCATGCACTGCCAAATGCGCTCGAAGCATCTGCTGTGCCCACGGAGATGTTCCGATCGCTCCCAGAAGTTTGTCCTGTGTACTACAAAACACAGCCGAAGCTGCTGTTGCACCCACGGGGATGTTCTGGAAACTCCCGGAAGTTTGTCCAGTGCACTGCCAAATGTGCCCGATGCCTCTACTGTGCCTGCAGGGGCTGTTTCAGTTGCTCCTGGAAGCTCCTCCCGTGTACTGCTTAATGCGCCCGAAGCCTCTGCTGCACCTGTGGAGATTTTCCAGTAGCTCCCGGAAGTTTGTCCAATGCACTGCCAAATGTGCCCGACACCTCTACCATGCCTGCAGGGATGTTTTCGGTTGCTCCCGGATGTTCGTGCGGTGCAATGCCCAACACACTCGAACCCTCTGTCACACCGAGCGAGGATGTTCCGGTGGCTCCCGAAAATTCATCCCATGCACTGACCAACACACCCAAAGCCTCTGCTAGAACTCTGCATGTCCTGCCAATGCTGGTCTTCTTCTTGGCTTTGATTTTCACGATTGATTAGGACTGTGTCAGGACCTGGCCATGCTTCACTGCTTGCTGCATGCAGGCTTGTTGCACACACTTGCTGGCCTGTTGCTGCCTCTCTTGCTGCCTGGCACCTTGCGTGCATTCTCTCATGCTCCCTTTGCCTCCAAAGGTCCTCAACAGTTCGGCAGTGCATCGGGACAAACTCCGGAGTGACCAGAACATCCCTGAGGAGCAGCAAAGGCTTTGGCATGTTGGGCATTGAACGGGATGAATTTGTGAGAGCGATCAAAACATCCCCGCGGGTGAGGTACAGGCATTGGTTGCATTCAGTACCACATGGGCAAACTTCCGGGAGAATTCGGAACATCCTCATGCGCGCTGCAGAGTCGCCGGGCACGTTTGGCAGTGCTGGGACAAACTGTGGGAGTGACCGGAACATCCCCATGGGTGCAGCAGAGGCATCAGACGCGTTCGGCAGTGCTTGGGACAAACTTCCAGGAGCAACTGGAATATACCCGTGGGCATGGCAAAGGCGCAGGTTGCATTCGGCAGCGCGTGGACGAACTTCCGGGAGCAATTGGAACATCTCCGTGGGCAAGGCAGAGTCATCTGGCGCATTCGGCAGTGCGTGTGACGAACTTCCTGGAGCAGCCAAAACATCCCAGCCGGCATGCGGCAGAGGCTTCAGGCGTGTTGGGCAGTTTGCTGGACGAACTTCCAGAGGCGACCAAAACATCCTGGCGGGCGCAGAAGAGGCACTTGGCACGTTTGGCAGTGTGCAGGATGAACTTCCAGGAGCGACCGGAGCATCCCTGCAGGTGCGGCAGAGGTGTCTGATGCATTCAGCAGTGCTCAGGACGAACTTCTCAGAGCGACCAGAACATCACCACGGGCATGGCAGATGCTTTGAGCACATTTGGAAGAGCGCGGGACTAACTTCCAGGAGTTAATGGAACATCCCTGCAGGTACAGCAGATGCTTTGGGCGCATTTTGCAGTGCGCAGAATGAACTTCCGGGAGCGGCCGGAACATCCCCGTGGGTGCAACAGCAGCATTGGACACGTTCAGCAGTGCGCAGGGCAAACTTCCGGGAGCAGCCGGAACATCCCGGTGGGTGCAGCAGAGACGTCAGGCATGTTTGACAGTGCACGGTACGAAACTTTGATGAGCGACCGTAACATCCCTGTGGGCACAGCAGCGGCATCGGACACTGCAGTACTGTGCAGCAAGAACTTCAGGGAGTGACCAAAACATCCCCACGGGCGTAACAGAGGCATTGGGCACATTTTGCAGTGCGGGGGATGAACTTCCGGGAGCGACTTGAACATCCCCGTGGGCATGGCTGCAGTGTCCGACATGTTTGGCAGTGCACAGGACAAGCTTCCAGGACTGACCAGAACATCCCCGTGGGCATGGCAGAGGCTTTGGGTGCATTGGGCAGTGCACGGTACAAACTTCTGGAGTGACCGGAACATCCGCACAGGTGCGGCGGAGGTGTAAGGCACCTTTGCAGTGCGTGGGATGAACTTCCGGGAGCTAGCGGAACATCCCCCTGGGCACGCAGAGGCTTCTGGGTGCAACTTTAACGTCCCCCAGGCAGAC
>BNST01001840.1:0-31760 GCA_019650275.1 Xylocarpus granatum | reverse complement strand
TGTTGAGAACCTAATTATACAGGAAAGGCAATGGGCAGAAAATGGGGCAGCAAAGGAGAGCATGGCCCAGAAAATGTGCATAACAAGAGTGGCAACAGAAAGTATGCAGCCCAGCAGTGAAGTCCAACCAATATTTGACTTAATCCTAATTAATGTAGGATACTCGTGATGAGTTCCAGTAGCAATAGGATAGTCGCGACAAGAAGAATTCTAAGGGCAGAAGGATATGCATTCAAAGTCCTAGTCCTGGAAGGATAAGCCAAGAGGAAGTCCAGCTGCTGTAGAAAACAAGATAAAGTAGGAATTCTAGTCTAGGTAGGAATTCAAGAAAGACCAAGAATCCTAGTAGGATTAAGACACAAAGGATATGGTCTATCTTGATAATGTTTTATTTGACTTAGAAAAGCTTGTTGACTTAGGAAAACATATCCTAAGTGGATAAGGAACCTAAGTACTAGTTAAATTAGGATAAGGCTGTCTTAGGACTATAAATACAGCCCATTATTTGTGAGGAGCTCATAAGCTACGAATTTTGTTATTTTCTCATTCATTAATCAAGAATCAAAGGTAAGCATTCTTGCTTCTATTCTTGTTTATATTTCGGTTATCTTTTAAGAGTTGTCTTGAGATAACTTGGGCTTAAGTCAAGGTTAAGAGTTGTCTTCCTTGCTTAAGAGCTAAGGTTGAAGTTAAGAGTTGTCTTCTTCAACCAAGGCAAGTTGTGATAGGTTTAAGAGTTGTCTTGCCTATCCAACATATCTTTATATATATTAGTTAACCCGAAGGACAGCTTAGGGGATATAAAATAAGAAAAGAACTCAAGAATCAAACGGGACAGCAAGTTAGGAAGGATTTCCAGTAGGCGTGCTGACCCCTAAGGTGTAGAAAAGTTGGGGAAAAAATCGGGACCCCAACAATCCGGCAGTGCACGGGATGAACTTCTCGGAGCAACCAGTACATTCCTGCAGATGCGGCAGCAGCTTTGGACATGTTTGGCAGTGCCTGGGACAAACTTCCTGGAGCAACTAGAACATCCCTGCGGGCGTGGCTGAGCTTTCGACTGCATTCGGTAGTGTGCAGGACAAACTTTTGTAAGTGTCCGGAACATCTGCCGAGCGTGGCAGCAGCGTCGGGCACATTTGGCACTGCAAGTGACAAACTTCCAGGGAGCAACCGGAATATCCCTGCGTTGCAGCAAAGACATCTGGCACGTTCGGAAGTGCAAAGTACGAACTTTGGGGAGAGACCGGAACATCACCAGGGGCGTGGCTGTGGGAAGAACTTCTGGGAGCGACTGTAACAACTCTGCAGGTGCAGCAGCTATGTCGGGCTGGTTTGACAGTTTACAGGACGAACTTCGAGAGTGACCAGAACATCCCTGCGGGTGCAGCAGAGGCATCAGGCACGTTCGGGCATGGGCAGGATGAATTTCCAGGAGTGACTGAAAAATGCCAGCAGGGTTGGCAGTGGTGTAGGACACGTTTGGCCGTGCTCGGAACGAGCTTCCGGGAGCGACCAGAAAATCACCGCTGGCTCAGGAGAGGCATCGGACGCATTTGGCAGTGCTTGGTATGAACTTCTGGGAGCGACTGGAGCATCCCTGCAGGTGCGGCAGAGGTGTCGGGCGCGTTCGGCAAGGCATTGGGCGTTCGTAAGGCTTGGGCGTTTGGCAGTGCAGGGAGGAACTTCCGGGGGCAACCGAAAAAATTCCTCTGGGCTCGGCAGTGGCATCGGACGTGTTCGGCAGTGCTCAGGAGGAACTTCTGGGAGCACGGAACATCCCTACAGCCAGCAGCGGCATCGGACATTTTGGCAGTGTGCAGAACAAAATTCCGGGAGCGACCAGAGCATCCCCGCGGGCATTGCAGTGGCATTGTATGCATTCACCAGTGCATGGGACGAACTGCCAGGAGCGACCGGAAAATCCCCACGTGCTCGGCAGAGGCATCTGACGAGTTTGGCTGTGCTCAGGATGAACTTCCGGAGTGACGGGAACATCCCCGCGGGCACAGTAGCTGTGTCAGGTGCATTCAGCAGTGCATGGGACGAACTTCTGTGAGCGAACTGAAAATCGCCACAGGCACAGAAGCGGCATCGGACATGTTCAGCAGTGTGTGGCACAAACTTCTGGAGCACTGCAACATCCCTGAAGGTGCGGCAGAGGCTTGGGGGCATTTTCCAGTGCAGTGGACAAACTACCGGGAGCAACCAGAACATCCCTGCGGGCACTGGAGCACCATCGGGCACCTAGGCAGTGTACGGGACAAACTTCCGGGAGTGACCGGAACATCCCCACAGGTGCAGTAGCTGCATCAGGTGTATTCAGCAGTGCACGGGGATGAACTTCTGTGAGCGACCTGAATATCCCCATGGCATGGAAGCAGTGTCAGACATGTTCAGCAGTGTGTGGGATGAACTTCCGGGAGCGACTGTAACATCCCCACGGGCGCAGCAGAGGCTTGGGGCGTGTTTGGCAGTGCACGGAACAAACTGCCAGGAGAGACTAGAACATCCCCGCGGGCACTGATGTGGCATCGGGCACCTTGGCAGTGCGCAGGACAAACTTCCGGGAGTGACATGAATATCCCTGCAGGCGCTGGAGTGGCATCGAGCGCATTCGGCACTGCATGGGATGAACTTCTGGGAGTGACTGGAACATCTCTGCAGGCCTGGCAGAGGCATCAGGCGCATTTGTCAGTGCATGGGAAGAACTTCGGGTGCAACCGGAAAATCCCAGCAGGGCACGGTAGAGGCTTCAGGCGTGTTGGGCAGTGCAGGGGTCGAACTTACTGGAGCGACTGGAACATCGCCACAGGCGCGACTGCGGTGTCGGGCGTGCTTGGCAGTGTGCAGGATGAACTTCTGGGAGTGACCGGAACATCCCCGTGGGCTCGTTGGGTAGTGTGCAGGTCGAACTTCTGGGAGCGACCATAACATCGCCGCAGGCTTGGTAGAGGCATCTGGCACGTTTGACATTGTGCAGGTCGAACTTCCGAGAACCACCATAACATCGCCGCAGGCTTGGTAGAGGCATCTGGCACATTTGACAGTGTGCAGGATGAACATGCGGGAGCGATCAAAACATTCCTGCAGGCATGGCAGCGGCTTCAGACACGTCCGGCAGTGCACGGGATGAACTTCTCGGAGCAACCAGTACATTCCTGCAGGCGCGGCAGCAGCATTGGACATGTTTGGCTGTGCCTGGGACAAACTTCCTGGAGCAACCAGAACATCCCTGCGGGCATGGCAGAGCTTTTGACTGCATTCGGCAGTGTGCAGGACAAACTTTTGTGAGTGTCCGGAACATCTGGCGAGCGCGGCAGCAGCGTCGGGCACATTTGGCACTGCAAGTTATGAACTTCTGGGAGCAACCGGAATATCCCTGCGGTCGCAGCGAAGACATCTGGCACGTTTGGCAGTGCACAGTACGAAACTTTGGGGAGCGACCGGAACATCACCAGGGGCGCGGCTGCGGGAAGAACTTCTGGGAGCGACCGTAACAACTCTGCAGGCGCAGCAGCTATGTCGGGCTGGTTTGACAGTTAATGGGAAGAACTTCCGAGAGTGACCAGAACATCCCTGCGGGCGCAGCAGAGGCATCAGGCACGTTCGGGCATGGGCAGGATGAATTTCCGGGAGCGACTGAAAAATGCCAGCAGGGTTGGCAGTGGTGTTGGACACGTTTGGCCGTGCTCGGAACGAGCTTCCGGGAGCGACCAGAAAATCACCGCTGGCTCAGGAGAGGCATCGGACGCATTTGGCAGTGCTTGGTATGAACTTCTGGGAGCGACTGGAGCATCCCTGCAGGTGCGGCAGAGGTGTCGGGTGCGTTCGGCAAGGCATTGGGCGCGTTTGGCAGTGCACGGGAGGAACTTCCGGGGGCAACCAAAAAATTCCTCTGGGCTCGGCAGTGGCATCGGACGTGTTCGGCAGTGCTCAGGAGGAACTTCTGGGAGCGACCGGAACATCCCTACAGCCACGGCAGCGGCATCGGACACGTTTGGCAGTGTGCAGAACAAAATTCCGGGAGCGACCAGAACATCCCCGCGGGCATTGCGGTGGCATTGTATGCATTCACCAGTGCGTGGGACGAACTTCCAGGAGCGACCAGAAAATCCCCACGTGCTCGGCAGAGGCATCGGACGAGTTTGGCTGTGCTCGGGATGAACTTCCGGGAGCGACGGGAACATCCCCGCGGGCACGGTAGCTGTGTCAGGTGCATTCAGCAGTGCATGGGACGAACTTCTGTGAGCGAACTGAAAATCGCCACAGGCGCAGAAGCGGCATCGGACATGTTCAGCAGTGCGTGGCACAAACTTCCAGGAGCACTGCAACATCCCTGCAGGCGCAGCAGAGGCTTGGGGTGCATTTGCCAGTGCAGTGGACAAACTACCGGGAGCAACCGGAACATCCCCGCAGGGCACTGGAGCAGCATCAGGCACCTTGGCAGTGTACGGGACAAACTTCCGGGAGTGACCGAAACATCCCCACGGGTGCAGTAGCTGCATCAGGTGTATTCAGCAGTGCACCGGATGAACTTCAGTGAGCGACCTGAATATCCCCATGGCGTGGAAGCAGTGTCGGACATGTTCAGCAGTGTGTGGGACGAACTTCCGGGAGTGACTGTAACATCCCCACGGGCGCAGCAGAGGCTTGGGGCGTGTTTGGCAGTGTACGGAACAAACTGCCGGGAGAGACTAGAGCATCCCCGCGGGCACTGGAGTGGTATCGGGCACCTTGGCAGTGTGCAGGACGAACTTCCAGGAGTGACATGAATATCCCTGCGGGCACTGGAGTGGCATCGAGCGCATTCGGCACTGCATGGGATGAACTTCTGGGAGCGACCAGAACATCTCCAAGGCCTGGTAGAGGCGTCAGGCGCATTTGTCAGTGCATGGGAAGAACTTTCGGGTTCGACCAGAAAATCCCTGCAGGGCTGGTAGAGGCTTCGGGCGTGTTGGGCAGTGCGCAGGTCGAACTTCCTGGAGCAACCGGAACATCGCCACAGGCACGACTGCGGTGTCAGGCGCGTTTGGCAGTGTGCAGGACGAACTTCTGGGAGTGACCGAAACTCCTAGAAGTTCATCCTGTGCACTGTAGAGCTGTCCAGTGCTGCTGCTGCGACCACATGGATCTTCTGGTCGCACCTGGAAGTTCATCCAAATCACTGATGAATATGTCCGACACCTCTACAGAGCACGCTGGAAGTTTTAGGTTGCTCCCAGCAGTTCGTCTCATACACGGCCGAATGCACCAGATGCCTCTATCACACCCACAGGGATGCTCCAATCGTTTGCGAAAGTTCATCCCACGCACTGCCGAACGTGCCTGACACTGCTGTTGGACCCATGGCAATGTTCCGCTCGCTCGCTGCTGCACCCGCAGGGATGTTCCAGAGGTTCCAAGAATTTTGTCCCGCGACACTGCCCAATGCGCCCGAAGCCTCTGCCACGCTTGGAAGTTCATCATGTGCACTGAAAAACGTGTCCAACGCTGCTGCCGCACCTGCAGGGATGTTCCGGTCGCTCCTGGAAGTTCATCCCGTGCACTACCCAATGCCCCAGAAAGCCTCTGCCACACTCGTGGGGATGTTCCAGTTGCTCCCAGAAGTTTGTCCCGAGCACAGCCAAACACGTCCGATGCCTCTGCCGAGCCCACGGGGATTTTCTGGTCGCTCCCAGAAGTTCATCCCGCGCACGGCCAAATGTACACAACGACTCTGCTGTGCCTTCGGAGATGTTCTGGTGCCCCCCAGAAGTTCATCCTGCGAGCTACCAAATGCGCCCGACGCCCAGGCACGGCAGAGGTGTCGTGTGCAAGACGAACTTCTGGGAGTGACCAGAATATTCCCGCGGTCGTGGCAGCTGTGTCGGACACATTCGGCACTGCACATGACGAACTTCCAGGAGAGACCGAAACTTCCCGGTGCGGCAGAGGCATCTGACGCATTTGGCAGTGAGCAGGACAAACTTCAGGGAGCGACTGGAACATCCCTTCGGGCACGGCAGAGGCGTCGGGCACATTCGGCAGTGCATGGGACGAACTTAGGAGAGCGACCAGAACATCCCGGCAGGCACAGCAGAGGCGTGGGGCGCATTTGGCAGTGCGCGGGATGAACTTTCGGGTGTGACCAGAACATTCCCAGGGGCGCGGCAGCGGTGTCAGACACGTGTGGCAGTGTGCAGGACGAACTTCCTGGGGTGACCGGAATATCCCCGCGGGAGCGGAAGAAGCTTCGGACGTGTTGCTCAGTGTGGGGGACTAACTTATGGGAGCGACTGGAACAACCCCTGCAGGCACGGCATAGGCGTCGGGCACATTCGGCAATGCGTAGGATGAACTTCTGGGAGCAACCGAAAAATCTCTGCAGGGTTACCAGAGGCATCGACCGCATTAGGCAGTCCATGGGACGAACTTCCAGGAGCGACCAGAACATTCCCGCGGGCGCGGCAGTGGCATCGGGCATGTTCGGCAGTGCGTAAGACAAATTTCCCGGAACGACCGGAACATCCCTGCAGGCATGGTAGGGGCTTTGGGCACATTGTGCAGTGCGGGGGACAAACTTTTGGGTGCGACTGGAACATCCCCATGGGCATGGCCGTGGTGTCGAAACGTTCAGCAGTGCACAGGACGAACTTCCGGCAGCAATGAGAACATCCCAGCAGGCGCAGCAGAGGCTTGAGGCACATTTGGCAGTGCATGGGACGAACTTCCAGAAGTGACCGAAACAAACCCACGAGAAAGACCAAGAATCCTAGTAGGATTAGGAAACAGTGGGATAAGGTCTATCTTGATAATGTTTTAGATGACTTAGAAAAGCTTGTTGACTTAGGAAAACATATCCTAAGTGGATAAGGAACCTAAGTACTAGTTGAATTAGGATAAGGCTGTCTTAGGACTATAAATACAGCCCATTATTTGTGAGGAGGATATATGCTCCGAATTTTGTTATTTCTCATTCATTGATCAAGAATCAAAGGTTAGCATTCTTGCTTACATTCTTGTTTATGTTTTTGGTTATCTTTTAAGAGTTGTCTTGAGATAACTTGGGCTTAAGACAAGGTTAAGAGTTGTCTTCCTTGCTTAAGAGCTAAGGTTGAAGTTAAGAGTTGTCTTCTTCAACCAAGGCAAGTTGTGATAGGTTTAAGAGTTGTCTTGCCTATCCAACATATCCTTATATATATATTAGTTAACCCGAAGGACAGCTTAGGGGATGTAAATATAAGAAAAGAACTCAAGAATCAAACGGGACAGCAAGTTAGGAAGGATTTCAGTAGGCGTGCTGACCCCTAAGGTGTATAAAAGTTGGGGAAAAAAATTGGGACCCCAACAGTTTGGCAGTGTGCGGGACAAATTTGTGGGAGCGACTCAAACATCCCCGCGGGCACATCGGAGGCATCGGGCACGATCAGCTGTGTGCAAGGCAAACTTTCGGGAGCAACCGGAACATCCCTGCAGGCACAGCAATGGCACCCAGCGCATTCGGCAGTGCATGGGACGAACTTCCGGGAGTGGTCATAAAATCCCTGCTGACTCGGCAGAGGTGTCGGACGAGTTCAGCAGTGCTCGGGATGAACTTCTGGGAGCGACCGGAACAACCCCGTGGGCATGGCAGCGGCGGCGGGCACATTCGGCAGTGCATGGGATGAACTACTGGGAGCGACTGGGACATCCCCTGGGGGCGTGGCAGAGGCTTTGGGTCCGTAAAGTAGTGCGTGGGATGAACTTCCAGGAGCGACTGGAACATCCCTGCAGGGCATGGCAGAGGCATCGGGTGCATTCAGAAGTGTGCGAGATGAACTTACTGGAGCAAATGGAATATCCCCATGGGCGCGGCAGTGGCATTGGGCACGTTCAGCAGTGTGCAGGACGAAGTTCCGGGAGCAACCAGAACATTCCCGTGGGCATGGCAGAGGCATCGGGCAAATTCAGCAGTGCTTGGGATGAACTTCGGGAGTGACCAGAACATCCCCGCGGGCATGGCAGAGGCGTCGGGCACGTTCAGCAGCGCACAATGAACTTCTGGGACCAACCAGCACATCCCCACGGGTGTGGCAGCGGTGTTGGGTGCATCGAGCAGTGTGGGGATGAACTTCTGAGATTGACCAGAATATCCCCGTGGCACAGCAGAAGTGTCAGGTGCGTGAGGCAGTCCGCAGGGACGAACTTCCAAGAGCTACTGGAACATCCCCCCAGTCATGGCAGAGGCATTAGGCGTGTACGGCAGTGCTTGGAACCAAATTCAGGGAGCGACCAGAACATCCCCCCAGACGTGGCAGCGGCATAGGGCTTGTGCGGCAGTGCACAGGACAAACTTCCGGGAGCAACCGGAACATCCCCGTGGGCATGGCAGAGCTGTCGGGCTCGTACGGCAGTGTGTTGACAAACTTCCGGGAGTGACCAGATCACCCCCGCGGGTGCGGTAGCGATGTCGGATGCGTTCGGCAGTGCACAGGATGAACTTCTGAGAGTGACCAGAACAACCCCGCCGGCATGGCAGAGCATTGGGCATATTCAACAGTGTGCGGGACGAACTTCCCAGGAGTGACTGGAACATCCCCATGGATGCGGAAGAGGCGTTGGGCGTGTTCGGCAGTGTACGGAAACGAACTTCCGGGAGTGACCGGAAAATCACGTGGGTTTGGCAGAGGCATCGGATGCATTCGGTAGTGCTTGGGACGAACTTCTGGGAGCGACCAGAACATCCCCGTGGTGCACCAGAGGCTTCGGGCACATTAGGCAGCATGCGGGGCGAACTTCCGGGAGTGACCGGAATATACCCGCGGGCACGGCACAGGCATTGAGCACGTTCTGCAGTGCGCGTGATGAACTTCGGGGAGCGACCAGAACATCCCCAGGGTGTGGCAGCAGCATTGGGCGCATTGTGCAGTGCACGGGATGAACTTCCGAGATTGGCCAGAACATCCCCGTGGGCATGGAAGAAGCATCGGGTGTGAGAGGCAATGCACAGCACAAACTTCTGAGAACAACTGGAACATCCCCATGGGTGCAGCAGAAGCATCGGGTGCATGAGGCAGTGCGTGAAACGAACTTCTGGGAGTGACCAGAACATCCCTCGTGGGCGCAGCAGACATGTCGGGCAGGTTGGCAGTGTGCAGGACGAACTTTGGAGAGTGACCGGAACATCCCACGGTGCAGCAGATGTCGCCGGTGTATTAAGAAGTGCACGGGATGAACTTCTTGGAGCTACCAGAGCATCCCGCAGGGTGTGGCAGGGGCTTTTGGCGCATTGGACGATGCACGGGATGAACTTGTGGGAGCGACCGGAACATCTCCACCGGCACAGCAGAGGTGTTGAGCGCAATCTGTAGTGCACAGGGATGAACTTCTGGGAGCTACTGGAACATCCGCCCAGGCGCGGCAGAGGCTTCCGGTGCATTGGGCTGTGTGCGGGACGAACATCCCCGTGGGTGCGGCAGATGCAGCGGGCGCATTCAGCAGTGCACAGGGTTGACTTTTGGAAGTGACCAAAACATCCCCTGCAGGCACGGCAGAGGCGTAGGGCACATTCGGCAGTGCGCGGGACAATCTTCCGGGAGCGACCTGAAAATGCCCGCGGGCTCGGCAGAGGCTTTGGGCGCGTTTGGCAGTTCGTGGGATGAACTGCCATGAGCGACCGGAACATCCCCGTGGGCACAACAAAGGCATCGGGGCGTGTTCGGAGCTCGCGAAATGAAGTTCCGGGAGCAACCGGAACATCCCACCAGGTGCAGCAGTGGCGTTGTGTGCGTTCAGCAGTGCACGGACAAACTTCCGGGATCAACCAGAATATCCCTACGGGCCCAGCAGAGGTTCAGGCGCGTTGGCAAGTGCACGGACGAACTTCCGGGAGTGACCAGAACATCCCTGCGGGTTCTGGTCGCGGCAGAGGCTTCAGGCACGTTGGGCTTTACACAGGACGAACTGCCATGAGTGACCATAGCATCACTGCAGGCACGACGGCGGTGTCGGGCTATTTTGGCAGTGTGCAGGATGAACTTCCGGGAGCAACCGGAACAACCTAGCCGGTGTGGCAGTGGCATCGGGCGCATTGGGCACTGCACAGGCCGAACTTCTTGGAGTAACCGGAACATCACTGCAGGCAGGCAGAGTGTTGAGAACCTAAGTATGCAGGAAATGCAACGGGCAGAAAATGAGGCAGCAAAGGAGAGAATGGGCCAGAAAATGTGCACAACAAGCATGGAAACAGCAAGTGTGCAGCCCAGCAGTGAAGCCCGGCCAGTATTTGACTTAATCCTAATTAGTGAAAGACATTCACACCAACAGGAGTTCCAGCAGAAGAAGGACAATCACATCAAGAAGAACTCCAGCAGCAGCAACACGTCCATGTGAAGAAGAGTTCCAGCAGGAGAAGGACATAGACGGCATGAAGAACTCCAGCAGCAGCAGGACCTCATGGCAGGTTTGACTTCAGCAAGATGTTCACGTCAAGGAGGAGTCTTGGAATGGAAGGACACGCCATAAGGGAAGTTCTAATCCTTGAAGGAAATGGCAAGAAGAAGTTCAGCAGCTGTAGGAGAGAAGATAAGATAAGGACAGAAAGACTTAGTCAAAGTAGGAATTCTAGTCTAAGTAGGAATTCAAGAAAGACCAAGAATCCTAGTAGGATTAGGAAACAATGGGATAAGGTCTATCTTGATAATGTTTTAGTTGACTTAGAAAAGCTTGTTGACTTAGGAAAACATATCCTAAGTGGATAAGGAACCTAAGTACTAGTTGAATTAGGATAAGGCTGTCTTAGGACTATAAATAGAGCCCATTATTTGTGAGGAGGAGATATGCTCCGAATTTTGTTATTTCTCATTCATTAATCAAGAATCAAAGGTTAGTATTCTTGCTCACATTCTTGTTTATATTTTTGGTTATCTTTTAAGAGTTGTCTTGAAATAACTTGGGCTTAAGACAAGGTTAAGAGTTGTCTTCCTTGCTTAAGAGCTTAGGTTGAAGTTAAGAGTTGTCTTCTTCAACCAAGGCAAGTTGTGATAGGTTTAAGAGTTGTCTTGCCTATCCAACATATCCTTTTATATATTAGTTAACCTGAAGGACAGCTTAGGGGACGTAAATATAAGAAAAGAACTCAAGAATCAAATGGGACAGCAAGTTAGGAAGGATTTCAGTAGGCGTGCTGACCCCTCTGGTGTAGAAAAGTTGGGAAAAAAAATCGGGACCCCAACACAGAGGCACTGGGCGCGCTAGGCAGTGTGCGAGATGAACTTCGGAGAGCGACAGGAACAACCCCGCGGGCATGGCAGGCATGGCAGGCACATTGGGAGCATTCAGCTGTGTGCGAGGCGTACTTCCGGGAGTGACCTGAACATCCCCGTGTGCATGGCAGAGAAGTCAGGCACGTTCGGCAGTGTGCAGGACAAACTTTCGAGAGGTACGGGAACATCCCCCTGAGTGCGGCAGGCACTTCCAGCACATTGGCGGAGTACGGGATGAACTTCTGGGAGTGACTGGAACATCCCCGCATGCGCAGCAGAGGCCTCTAACACGATGTGCTGTGCATGGGATGAACTTCTGGGAGGTACTGGAACATCCCCCCGGGCACAGCAGAGGCTTCTGGCGCGTTGGGCAGTGCGTGGTATGAACTTCCGAGAGCAACTGGAACATCCTCCCGGATGCTGCAGCAGCGTTGGGCGTGTGCGTGTTTGACAGTGTGTGGGACGAACTTCCAGGAGGAACCGGAACATCCCCATGGGTGCAGTAGATAAAGCGGGCGGTACTGCAGTGTGCGGGACAAACTTATGGGAGCGACCAGAATATCCGTGTGGGTGCGGCAGCAAAGTTGGGCGCATTGGGCAGTGCGTGGGACAAACTTCTGGGAGCGACCGGAACATCCCCGTGGGCATGGCAAACGTGTCGGGAAGGTTCGGCAGTGCGCGGGACAAACTTCGGGGAGTGACCGGAACATCCCCACGGGCACAGCAGATGTGGCCGGCGTATTTAGAAGTGTGCGGGACGAACTTCTTGGAGCTACCGGAACATCCCCACGGGTACAACAGATGTGGCCGGCGTATTTAGAAGTGCGCGGGACGAACTTCTTGGAGCTACTGGATCATCCTGCAGGGTGTGGCAGGGGCTTTCGGCGCATTGGACGATGTGCGGGACGAACTTCCAGGAGCAGCTGGAACATCTCCACCAGTGCGGCAGAGGTGTTGAGCATGATCTGTAGTGCACAGGGATGAACTTCTGGGAGCTACTGGAACATCCGCTCAGGTGCGGCAGAGGCTTCCTGCGCATTGGGCTGTGTGCAAGATGAACTTCCCCGTGGGTGCGGCAGATGTGGTGGGCGCATTGGACAGTGCATGGGTTGACTTTTGGAAGTGACCAAAACATCCCCACAGGCACGGCAGAGGCGTAGGGCACATTTGGTAGTGCTGCGGACAATCTTCTGGGAGTGACCCAAAAATGCCCGTGGGCTCGGCAGATGCTTCGGGCGCGTTCGGCAGTACATGGGACGAACTGCCGTGAGTGACCGGAACATCCCCGTGGGCACAACAAAGGCATCGGGTGTGTTCAGCAGCTCACAAAATGAAGTTCCGGGAGCAACCGGAACATCCCACCAGGTGCAGCAGCGGCATTGTGTGCGTCCGGCAGTGCATGGGACAAACTTCCAGGATCGACCGGAATATCCCTATGGGTGCAGCAGAGGTTTGGGCGCGTTGGCAAGTGCACCAGACGAACTTTCGGGAGCGACTAGAACATACCCATGGGTGCAGCAGAGGCTTCAGGCACATTGGGCTTTGCACAGGACGTACTGCCATGAGTGACCAGAGCATCACTGCAGGCACGACAGCGATGTCGGTCTATTTTAGCAGTGCACAGGGATGAACTTCCGGGAGCAACTGGAACAACCTGTCCGGTGTGGCAGTGACGTCGAGCGCATTGGGCACTGCACGGGACGAACTTCTGGGAGTGACCGGAACATCACTGCAGGCACGGCAGAGGCACTGCATGCATTAGGCAGTGTGCGAGATGAACTTCGGAGAGCGACAGGAACAACCCCGCGGGCATGGCAGGCACGTCGGGAGCATTCGGCTGTGTGCGAGATGTACTTCCGAGAGTGACCTGAACATCCCCATGTGCATGGCAGAGAAATCGGGTGCATTCAGCAGCGCACAGGACAAAGTTTTCGAGAGCTACCAGAACATCCCCCTGAGTGTGGCAGGCGCTTCAAGCACATTGGGCGGAGTGTGGGACGAACACCTGGGAGCAACTGGAACATCCCCGCATGCGCGGCAGAGGGCTCGAACATGATCTGCTGTGCATGGGATGAACTTTCGGAAGGTACTGGCACATCCCCCGGGTGCAGCGGAGGCTTCTGGCATGTTGGGCAGTGTGCGGTACGAACTTCCGAGAGGAACTGGAACATCCCCGTGGATACTGTAGCAGCATTGGGCATGTACGCATTTGACAGTGCGCAGGATAAACTTGTCTCACATCTCCTATCTTTTTTCTCAACAATGAAATGTGAAACACTGGATGTAGTTTGGAGTTTAACGGTAGTCTTAGGCGATAAGCTACTACTCCAATATGCTCAACTACCTCATATGGTCCAAAATACTTTCTAGCCAGCTTTGCTGTAGTTGTCTTTCCAGCCTTTATTTTCCTCCTAGGATGGATTTTAAGATAGACATAGTCACCTACCTTAAATTCCACTTCCTTCCTTCCCTTGTCTGCTTGTTTCTTCATTCGGTCCCTTGCATTCTCAAGCTCATGCTTGAGTTTCTTAAAGACCTCATCTCTTGACTGAAGTGCGACATCCACTTCATGTATGCTGCTGTTCCCCATGGTATAACTTGACATTCCCAGGGGGTAACCTTCCATATACGGCTTGGTATGGTGTCATCTTGATTGCCGCATGATAGGTAGTATTATACCACAGTTCTGCCCATGGTATGTACTCCTCCCAATCATTTTGATGATCATGGCAAAAATGCCTTAAGTACTGCTCTAGGGTTCGATTGGTTACCTCACTTTGGCCATCTGTTTGTGGATGAAAGGCGGATGAGGCGACCAAGTTGCTGCTGAGCTGTGTGAAAAGCTCCTTCCAGAATTTGCTCATGAAAACAATATCTCTATCGGACAGCATTGTCCGTGGTATGCCATGAAGTCTTACCACATTTTTGATGAACTCTTGGGCTACTTCTTTTGCCGTGTATGGTTGCTTGAGTGGCACAAAGTGTGCACTCTTGCTGAGTCTGTCTACTACAGTTAATATCACCGTGTAACCTTTGCTATTGGGCATTCCTGTGATGAAGTCAATTGTTAAGTCTTCCCAAACCAGTCCTGGTACTGGTAAAGGCTGTAATAACCCCTTGGTCTTGCCACCTTCTGGTTTGGTGCACTAACAAACATCACATTCTCGGACTAGCTTTTTGATCTCAACCTTAAGTCCTTCCCACCAAAAGAATAACTTGCTCGCATGTAAGTACGGAATCATCCTGAATGTCCTCCTTCCCGTGAGTTGTGGAAGTGATTCAAGATCTTTTCTCTTAGTCCTGGTATGTTTGGTACATACACCTGCTGGTTGTGCCAAATATATCCTTTTAAGGGTGAATTTACTAACCTTAGTGTCAAAATTCTTGATCTTCTCCATGAGCTCTTGGCTTTGAGGGTCAATTTCTATTGCCTCCTTGATTTCTGTCCATACATTCCACTCCGCTCCGCTAATGGCAGTGAGGCATGCGTCATTAGGCTCACATGCTGTCCACAATGCTTGACCTCCATTGCTTCTGGACAATGCATCTGCCACCTTGTTTTCCTTGTCAGTTTGTAGATTATTTCATACTCGTATCCCAGCAACTTGACAAGAAACTTTTGCTGCTCCGGTGTGGTAATTTTCTGCTCCATGAGGCTTCTCAAGGGTTGTTAATCCGTAATGATCAGGAATTTCCTCCCAAGAAGGTAGGGTCGCCATACCTTGACTGCATGGATGATGGCTAACATCTCCTTGGCATATACTGACCATTCCTTCTTCATGGGCCCTAAGACTCTGCTCACGTATGCAATATGTCTTCTGGCTTGACTCAGGACAGCACCTATTCCATCTTGACATGCGTCAGTGTGAAGCTCGAAGGTTTGGTTGAAGTCGGGTAGTGCTAACACTGGGGTCTCACACATAGCTTGTTTCAACAACTTGAATGTGTCTTCACTCTTCTCTGTCCATAGGAGTCCATCCTTCTTCAGCAAGTCCATTAATGGTTTTGCTAATGGTGCCGTATTTGTGAACAAATTGGCGGTAGTAGCCTGTCAAGCCTAGAAATCCTCTAAGTTCTGTGACATTCTTAGGAGTTGGCCATGTTTGCATGGCTCCTATTTTTCATTGGTCTACCTTCACTCCATCTCTAGATATGATGTGACCGAGGTATTCAAGCTCCTCTTGCATGAATGTGCACTTGGATGGCTTGATAACGAAGTGATTTCTTCTTAACACCTCAAGCACTTTGGCTAAGTGTTCTATGTGATCATCATGGTTCCTGGAATAGACCAAAATGTCATCAAAGAAAACTAAGACAAACCTGCACAAATAAGGTTTGAAAATGTCATTCATGGCTGCTTGAAAGGTGGAGGGTGCGTTGCATAGTCCGAAAGGCATGACTAGGTGCTCGTAGTGTCCACTGTGAGTCCAAAATGCTGTCTTCTGCACATCCTCTTCTTTCATGCATATTTGATGATATTCGGCCTTGAGATCCAGCTTGGTAAACAGCATTGCTCCATGTAACTCGTCCAGCATATCATCAATTGTTGGGATCAGAAAATGATCCTTGACAGTTGCTTGGTTGAGTGCCCAGTAATCGGTGCAAAACCTCCAAGTATCGTCTTTCTTTCGAACAAGTAGAACAAGAGAAGAAAAAGGTGAGGTGCTAGGTTGGATAATACCTTGTTGTAGCATCTCTTCCACTTGTCTTTCGATCTTGTTCTTTTGGAAGTGTGCATACCGGTAAGGTGCTACATTAATCGCTTGGTCTCATCGATTAATGGGATGCCATGGTTGTAATGTCTTGAGGGTGATAGCTCTTGTGGCTCTCCTAAGACATCTCTGAACTGCTCCAGTAGGTTCCTTACTTCCGATGGTATGTCTTCGTGCTTGTTCTGCCCTTCTTGATGTTCGGCCATGTTTTCCTCCATTGTGGCCAAGAGAATTGCAAAACATTGTGCCCTTTTTCTGTATAGTCATTCAAGGGTACTTACCTCACAATGATGCACTGCATTAGTGGTGGATGCCTCCACGTGCAGTCCCTTCCCTTCCATTGGAAGTGCATGGCCATGGATTCGTAGTCGAACATTATCTTGCCTATGGTCTTAAGCCAAGCATTACTAAAACCACATCAAGGACTGCCAAGGCTAACACATGCAGTTCCGCCTCTATTTTGACTCCTTGAATCTGCATTGCTACTGCCTGGATAACTTGTGCGCACTTGAGCTTCTGTCCGCTTGCCACTCTTACCTCAAAGGGTGCAATCCTTTTTGGACATAGGTGAAGTGTTTTGACTAATTTTGTGTTGATGAAGTTATGGGTAGCTCCACTATCTATCAACACCAAAACGTTCTTTCCATTAATGGTTGTGAACAACCTCATGGCAGTAGGCTTGGTGGTTGCCCCTACTGCATGCAAGTTGATTTTGCCTTCTTCCACATGATCAGGGGAGTGTTCTGCCTCTGCTTCCTCCTCATGCTGCTTTCCTCGTGTTCTTCATCACTTACCACTTCAATGATGTTGAACAGCCCTTTTTTGCACTTGTGGCCAACTTGCCACTTATCATTGCACCTAAAACATAGGCCTCTTTTGATTCTCCTGTTGATTTCTTCAAAGGATAGTTTGAGAGGATCTTTTGTTTTTGAGGGTGCTGTCTTACTTGATGAGGATGCCTTACCTAGTTTGTCTAAGGGTTTGGTGACCTTGGTTGTGCTGCGGGTGATGCTTCTCCCATCGTTGATGAGTCTTGTTGACCGAATGCACTGAGTCTGAGAGTTTGGATCTCTCATCTTCACTTCTCGGCTTAGCCAAGGTACAAGGCCATCTAGAAAAGTGCCAATTAGTGCACTATCTGGCTAATGTCCTACCGATTCGGCCAACCTCTCAAATTCTTCAAGGTAGCTTTCTAGAGATCCCTCTTGCCTAATCTTGGCAAGCTGTCCCTCGTAACTTGTCATGGTAGATGGGCCAAATCTGTTCACTAGCTCTTGCATGAGCCTTGTCCAGCCTATCCTTCTACCTTCTTGGCCATAGGTGGCCTTAAGCCAATGCCACCATTGGTTGGCTCTCCCACATAGGTGATAGGATGCAAAATTAACCCTTTCACCTCTCTCAACACCTTGTTTCTCAAAGTAAAATTCAGCCTTGGAGATCCATTCTGTTGTATCTCCCTTCTCAAAGGTAGGGAACTCGATTTTTACCTTAGGCTGTGTGTAATGGCTTGGGCTGTCATAGTGCCAATCCTCCCTCCTTGTGGTGCGCCATGGTTCTGCCTCAGGGTGATTCCGCACCCTTCTTGGTTGCCATGATGCGGGCCTTCTGTCCAGCACCTCCTCATCATTGCTATAATCATTGTAGCGATCATGGGGCAGGTGTTCGTTTGGTGAAGTATCCCTCCTGCTTCCCAAACTCATGCAACTTTTCCCCCTTTCTTGAGAGGGAAGCTGCTTCTGGTCAGATTCGTCCTCATGCACTTGGTGCTGTGTAATTTCTGATTGAAGCCTCCTAGACATTTGTGGTAGGTGGCTGTTTCTGCCCTGCTCAGTTTGGACTTGTTTTCCGGCCACTCGGGTTGTATCTCTTTTTAATTGTTCAAGAGAATGAATGATAGATGATAGTTGGTGTTTGATATCTCTTACCTGGTCATTGATCGCATGCTAGTTCCTCTCCAAGGCAAGGATTCTTCCACGGTTAGTGACTGAGAAGCCTTCCCCGGTCTGTTCTTGTGGTGCGGGTGAATGCTGCCTAGATGACATGGTAACCGTGATGCCTTTCAGTTGAATGGTGTCCGTGCTGGTTTCTCAATGAGAGCACCAATTTGTTGGGGTGATCATGCTACCTCTCAATGAAAGCACCAATTTGTTGGGGTCCCAATTTCTTGTCCCAACTTTTATACACCTTAGGGGTTAGCACGACTTCTAAAACCTCTCCTAGCTTGCTGTCCCATTTGATTCTTGAGTTCTTTTCTTTGATTCTTGTCCCTAAGCTGTCTTTTGGGATTAACTAATGATAAAAGGATATGTTGGATAGGCAAGACAACTCTTAAACCTATCACAACTTGCCTTGGTTGAAGAAGACAACTCTTAACTTCAACCTAAGCTCTTAAGCAAGGAAGACAACTCTTCACCTTGTCTTAAGCCCAAGTTATCTCAAGACAACTCTTAAAAGATAACGAAATACAAACAAGAATGCTAACCTTGATTCTTGATTAATGAATGAAAATATACAAATTCGGAGCATATATCCTTGCTCACAAATAATGGGCTGTATTTATAGTATTGGACAGCCTTATCCTAATTCAACTAGTACTTAGGCTCCTTATCCACTTAGGATATGTTTTCCCAAGTCAACAAGGTTTTCTAAGACAACTAAAATATTATCAAGGTAGACCTTATCCCAATGTTTCCTAATCCTACTAGGATTCTTGGTCTTTCTTGAATTTCTACTTAGACTAGAATTCCTACTTTGACTAAATCTTTCTGTCCTACTAGCTGCTGACCTTCATCTTGCCATTTCCTTCTAGGATTAAGACTTCCATATGGCATTCCTTCCATTCCAAGACTCTCTTTGATGTGATCATCTTGTTGAAGTCAAACCTGCCATGACATCCTGCTGCTGCTGGAGTTCTTCATGCTGTCCATGTCCTTCTCCTGCTCGGATTGCATCATGCATATCCTGCCAATGCTGGTGTCCTTCTTGGCTTGGATGTCCGTGGTCAATTAGGACAGTTTCAGAACCTGGCCATGCTTTACTGCATGCCGTGTGCAAGCTTGTTGCACGCAATTTCTTGCCTGTTGCTGCCTCTGTTGCTGCTTGGCACCTTGTGCGCATTCGCTCACGCTTCCTTTGCCTCCTAAGGTCCTCAACACAAACGTACCCAACGCCGCTGCTGCACCCGCTTCGTTGTTCCGGTTGCTCCCCAAAGTTTGTCTCGCACACTGCCAAATGCGCCTGACAGCTCTGCAATGCCCAGGTGATGTTCTGGTTGCTCCCCAAAAATTCATCCCGTGCACTGTCCAACGCGCCTGAAGCCTCTGCCGTGCCAGTGGGGATGTTTCGGTTGCTACCAGAAGTTTGTCCCCCGCACTGCCAAACGTATCCAATGTCGCTGCCATGCCTGCGAGAATGTTCCGGTCGCTCCTGGAAGTTCATCCCGCGCACTGCCGAACGTGTCCAATGCGGCTGCCACGCCTGCGGTAATGTTCCGGTTGCTCCCGGAAGTTTGTCCCGTGCACTGCCAAATGTGCCCAACACCTCTGTTGTGCCAGCTGGAATGTTCTGGTTGCTCACGGAAGTTCATTCCGAGCACTACCGAATGTGTCCGATGCCTCTGTCGAGCCGCTGGAATTTTCCAGTCGCTCCCTGAAGTTTGTCCTGCGCTCGGCCAAATGTGCCTGACAACTCTGCCGTGCCCACAGGGATGTTCTGGTCGCTCCTGGAAGTTCATTCCAAGCACTGGAGAATGTGTCCGCTACCACTGCATGCCCGTGGGGATTTTCCTGTTGCTCCCAGAAGTTCATCCCATGCACTACTGAATGCACTGACACCTCTGCCATGCCCATGGGGATTTTCAGTCACTCCCGGAAGTTCATTCCTCACACTGTAGAAGACACCTGACACCGCTGTAGCATCTGCAGGGATGTTCCAGTTGCTCCCGGAAGTTCATCCTGTGCACTGCCAAACATGTCTGATGCCGCTGCCACGCCCGTGGGGATGTTTTGGTTGCTCATAGATGTTCGTCCCGCATACTGCCCAGTGCACCTGAAGCATCTGGTGTGCCTACGGGATGTTCCAGTCAATCTAGGAAGTTCATCATACACACTGCCGAAACATGGCCGATGCCACTGCCGCACCAGCTGGAATATTGTGGTCGCTCTCTGGAAGGTTGTCCCGCACACTGCCTAACATGCCCGACACCTCTGCCATGCCTATGGGGATGTTCCGGTCCCTCACGGAAGTTCATCCGTGCACTGCTGAACGTGCCCAGTGCCCATTCTGTGCGTGCGGGGATGTTCCAGTTGCTTCCAGAAGTTCGTCCCGTGCACTGCCAAATGTGCCCAAAGCCTCTGCCACACCTGCTGGGATGTTCCAGTAGCTACCAGAAGTTCATCCCGCGCACTGCCCAACGTGCCCAAAGCCTCTGCCACACCCGCTGAGATGTTCCTGTTGCTTGCAGAAGTTTGTCCCATGCACTGCCCAACGCACCTGAAGCCTCAAGACTCGCCTGAGGGGATGTTATGGTCGCTTCCAGAAGTTTGTCCTGCACACTGTCGAACGCGCCCGATACCTCTGCTGCACCCACAGGGGATGTTCCGGTTGCTACTGGAAGTTTGTCCCGCACACTGCCGAATGCACCTGACCCACTACCATGCTCGTTGGTATGTTCTGGTTGCTCCTGGAAGTTCGTCCCGAGCACTGCCAAGAGCGCCCAGACACCTCTGGCGCATCTATGAGGATTTTTCAGTCGCTCCCCAAAGTTCGTACTGCACACTGCAAAACATGCTGATGCCTCCGCTGCGCCTGCAGGGATGTTATGGTCACTCCCAGCGGTTTGTCCCCAACAAAACCCAACTCATCTAAAGCCTCTTTCACACTCAAGGGGATGTGCCGGTCACTCCAAGAAGTTCATCTAGTGCACTGTCAAACATGTCTGATGCTGCTGTGCCTACGAGAATGTTACAGCTGGCCCTGAAAGTTCGTCTTGCGCACCGCAAAATAGATATCACAACTCAGCCATGCCCACAGGGATGTTTCGGTCACTCCCAAAAGTTGATCCAGTGCACTGCTGAATACATCTGACACCTTGTCGAGCCAGCAAGGATTTTCTACTCACTCCTAGAAGTTCATCCCACGCACTGCCCAACATGCCCGATGCCTCTACCACACCCGCAGGAAAGTTCCAGTCACTATTGGAAGCTCATCCTACACACTGCCAAACATGGCCGATGCCTTTGCTGCACCCGCAGGGAAGTTCCGGTTGCCCCCAGAAGTTCGTACCGTGCACTGCCCAATGCACCTGAAGCCTCTGCCATTTCCGCAAGGATGTTCCAGTCATTCCCAGAAGTTGGTCTGACCAACTACTGAACATGTCTGATGCCGCTGCCGCTCCTGCAGGGATGTTTCGGTTGATCACAAAAGTTCATCCTATACAATGCTAAACCCACCTGACACCTCTAATGAGCCCACGGGGATTTGGCGGCTGCTCCCAGAAGTTCATCCCACGCACTGCAGAATGCGCCCATGCTGCTGCCGTGCCTGTGGGGATGCTCCGGTCACTCCTAGAAGTTCATCCTGTGCACTGCCGAATGTGCCCGACGCCTCTGCCTCACCCACCCAATGTCTCGACCTCACCCGGAAGTTCGTCCTGCACACTGCCAAACACGCCCAACACCACTGCCACACCCTCAGGGATGTTCCCGTCGCTACTGGAAATTCATCCAGCACACTGACCAATGCATCCGAAGGGCATCACTAGGTACTCATAGTGTCCACTATGAGTCCGAAATGCTGTCTTCTGCACGTCCTCTTCTTTCATGCATATTTGATGATATCTAACCTTGAGATCTAGCTTGGTGAACAGCTTTGCTCCATGTAACTTGTCCAGCATATCATCAATTGTTGGGATTGAAAAACAATCCTTGACAGTTGCTTGGTTGAGTGCTCGATAATTGGTGCAAAACCTCCAAGTTCCATCTTTCTTTCTAACAAGTAGAATGTGAGAAGAAAAAGGGAAAGTGCTAGGTCAGATAATACCTTGCTGTAGCATCTCTTCCTCTTGTCTTTCAATCTTGTTCTTTTGGAAGTGTGCATACCGGTAAGGTGCTACATTAATCGCTTTGGTTTCGTCGATTAATGGGATGGCATGGTCATAATGTCTTGAGGGTGGTAGTCCTTGTGGCTCTCCTAAGACATCTCTGAATTGCTCCAGTAGGTTCCTTACTCTTTTTGGTATGTCTTCGTGTGTATGATGTTCGGCTGTGTTTTCCTCTTTTGTGGCCAAGAGAACCGCAAAACATTGTGCCCTTTTTCTGTATAGTCATTCAAGGGTACTTATGATGTGCTCAATCATGGAAATGAAGTTATTGCTATCCAAGAAAAATTAATCCTCATTAACAAAGGATATCCATGCCAAGAAGAATTTCAGCAGCAGCAGAAAATATCACTAGGCAAGGAGTTTGAGATCAAGTAGGGTTTTACATAGGATTAGGAACCCGATATATTAGGCTTATCTTCATAGAAATCTAGATGACTTAGTAGTCCTTATTTACTTAGGAATCCTTATCATAGATGAATTAGGCGTTTTAGTATAAGTTAGACATGGAAAGGCTGTCATTACTATAAATACGGCATTAGTGCTTGTAATTAAACAGTTTTGAGAAATAAGCGGAATTTTTGCTTTGTTGCATCCAAATTCTTATCTAAACAAATTCCTTGTTTAGTGGCGAATTATCTATCGATTCTTATCACTCTTCCTTCTTTCTATCTTAGAGTGTGGCGAATCAACCTAGTAATCTTGTTTGTGGCGATTTGATCTTATCAAACTTGATTAACTAGTTTTCTCTATTAAACTTTTCATAGGCTATCCCTATCACATTCCCACTTCAAAATTCGTACATAACCCTTCCGCTTTCTTAAAACACCCCTACAGACCCATTAACTTACTCCAATTACGAATTTTCATCCACCCAACAACTATACTATATACCAGCACCTTTTTCCATCCATAAAACCCTAAAAAAAATATACCCATTAGATCTTGATTCACCATTGGAGATCCTTGAGGCATATCAACTTACCTCACAATGATGCGCTGCATTGGTGGTGGATGCCTTCCACGTGCAGTCCTTTCCCTTCCATTGGAAGTGCATGGCCATGGATTCGTAGTCGAACATTATCTTGCCTATGGTTTTGAGCCAAGCGTTGCCTAAAGCCACATCAAGACCTGCCAGGGCTAACACATGCAGTTCCGCCTCTATTTTGACTCGTTGAATCTGCATTGCTACTGCCTGGATCACTTGTGCGCACTTGAGCTTCTGTCCGCTTGCCACTCTTACCTCAAAGGGTACAATCCTTTTCGGACATAGCTGGAGTGTTTTGACCTGTTTTGTGTTGATGAAGTTATGGGTGGCTCCACTATCAATCAACACTAAAATATTCTTGTCGTTTATGGTTGCGAACAGCCTCATTGCAGTAGGCTTGGTGGTTGCCCCTACTGCATGCAAGTTGATTTTGCCTTCTTTCGCATGATCCGGGGAGCGTACTGCCTCAGATTCCTCCTCGCTATCCATGCGACTTTGGGCATTTGTGCTGGCAATGGGGTTGGTGTCCAGAACACCTGACCTGTTGCATGGAATGTCTGGATTTTTAGTGTTCAATCTGCAACCCAAATAATCCTTGTTGTGTCCAGGGAATTGAGGGTCTAAAACAGGTGCAGATGATGGCGTTTGATCAATATTTGTGCTGCTATGCATATTTTCTGCTGCAGTTTGACCAATGAATGGTCTAAAGGTCTGATCTCTTGCAGCTTGTGAAGCTGTCCGTGAAAGATCAGTAAGTCCTTTAATCTGGACAGGAATATGATTAGGAACTTTGTCTTCTAATCCAGGTTTAGCCAACAAGGCAGATTGGTCCTGCACAGTCCTTGTTGGAGTATTTTCTAGTGGATAATTTGTAGGAGCATGCACTTGTAATCCATATGATTCTGCATCCACTTTAATTTGCTGTTCTTCCACTCTTGGTAGTGCTAAAGAAGATGTAAAAGTAGTAGCATAAACCTGAATAGATGAATCAGGACATTTGGTAGATGCATTATTCGTCTCATCACAAGACATCTGTATCTTTATCTTGGCATTCGAGCACACCAAGTCCTGTCCTGAAGCACTTGTGTCCTTAGTGTCGCTATCATCTGGAAGGGCATATGCATCTCCTGTGCACAATTCTTTTCCTCTACTGTCATCAACTGGAATTGTTGGTGATGAAACATCTTCACTTGTTCTCCAGATTGGCATCTCAGGAGGCAGAGATGAGTATTCCAAGTTCTGAATTGGTGCAGCACTCTCCAGATTTAATGAAGGAAAGACTTGGTTCCCATCAAACTCGGAGCAAATATTTGTGATGCTGGATGGTCCGAATCTGTCCATCAATTCTTGTGTGAACCTTGTCCAGCCAATCCTTCTACCTTCTCGGCCATAGGTGGCCTTAAGCTGATGCCACCATTGGTTGGCTCTCCCACATAGGTGATAGGATGCAAAATCAACCCTTTCACCCCTCTCTACACCTTGTTTTTCAAAGTAGGATTCAGCTTTGCAGATCCATTCGGTTGGATCTCCTTTCTCAAAGGTAGGGAACTCGATTTTTACCTTTGGCCGTGTGTAGTGGCTTGGGCTGTCATAGTGTTGCAATTCCTCTCTCCTATTTGTCTGCCAACGTTCTGCCTCATGACGACTCTGCATTCTCCTTGGCTGCCATACTGCTGGCCTTCAATCCAAGACCTCATCGTCGTTGTATTCATCATAGGGGTCATGGGGCTGGTGCAAATTCAGTGGCACCTCCCTTTTGCTCCCTAGACTCATGCGCACTCTCCCCCTTTCTTGAGAGGGAAGCTGCTCATGGTCAGATTCATCCTCATGCACCTGGTGTCGCAAGATCTCTGAATGCAGCCTTCTAGGTTGCTGTGGCAGTATGCTGCTTCTTCTTTGCTCGGTTTGGCTTTGCCTTCCTGACACTTGGGGTGTATCCCTCTTCAACTGCTCCAGGGAATGGATGATGGATGATAGCTGCTGTTTTATATCACTTACCTGGTCATTGAGTAAGCGTCGGTTCCTCTCTAAGGTCAGAATTCTTCCAAAGTCCTCCTTAGTTTGCTGTTGTGGTGAGGGTGAATGCTGCCTTGATGACATGGTGACCATGCTGTCCTCTCAATTGGATGGTGATTGTGCTGCCTCTCAGCAAGAGCAACAATTTGTAGGGGTGATCGTGCTACTTCTCAACTGGTGGTTGTGCTGATTTCTCAACGAAAGCACCAATTTGTTGGGGTCCCGATTTTTTCCCCAACTTTTCTACACCTTAGGGGTCAGCACGCCTACTGGAATCCTTCCTAACTTGCTGTCCCATTTGATTCTTGAGTTCTTTTCTTATATTTACGTCCCCTAAGCTGTCCTTCGGGTTAACTAATATATAAAAGATATGTTGGATAGGCAAGACAACTCTTAAACCTATCACAACTTGCCTTGGTTGAAGAAGACAACTCTTAACTTCAACCTTAGCTCTTAAACAAGAAAGACAACTCTTAACCTTGACTTAAGCCCAAGTTATCTCAAGACAACTCTTAAAAGATAACGAAAAATAAACAAGAATGTGAGCAAGAATGCTTACCTTTGATTCTTGATTAATGAATGAGAAATATACAAAATTCGTAGCATATAAGCTCCTCACAAATAATGTTGAGAACCTAAGTATGCAGGAAATGCAACGGGCAGAAAATGATGACCTGTGGAGATGTTCCCGTCACCCCTGAAAGTTTGTCCCGTGCACTATCGAATGCGTCCAATGCCGCTGTGGTGCCTGCAGGGAATTTTTGGTAGCTCCTGGAAGTTCGTCCCAGGAACTGCCGAATGCGTCTGATGCCTCTGCCGCACCAGCGGGGATGTTCTGGTCACTCCTAGAAGTTCGCTCCGTGCACTACCAAATGTGCCCGAAGCGTCTGCCGCGCCCTCAAGTATGTTCTGGTAAGTTCAAGAAATTAATCCCATGCATTGCCGAAACGTATTTAACGCCACTGCCTCGCCCATGGAGATGCTCTGGTCACTCCCGCAACTTCATCCCACGCATAGCCGAACACGCCCTAAGCATCTGCCACACCTGCAGAGATGTTCCCATCACCTCCGGAAGTTGTCCCGAGCACTGCCGAACGCGTCTGATGCCACTGCCGTGCCCGTGGGGAATTTTTGTTAGCTCCCGGAAGTTCGTCCCGAGCACTGCAGAACACGTCTGACGACTCTGCTGCACCCGTGGGGATGTTCCAGCACTACTGGAAGTTTGTCTCGTGCACTACTGAATGTGCCCGAAGCCTCTGCCATGCCCTCAGGTATGTTCCGGTAGGTCCGGGAAGTTCATCTAGTGCACTGCCGAACGTATTTGATGCCGCTGCCATGCCCTGCGGGGATGATCCGGTCGCTCCCTAGATGTTCATCCCACACACTGCCGAACGCGCATGATGCCTCTGCCGTGCCCACAAGAATGTTCTGGTTGCTCCCAAAAGTTCATCCCGCGAACTGACAAACTTGCACAATGCCACTGCCGCACCCGCAGGGATAATTTGGTCATCCCGGTAGTTCATCCCACGCACTGCAGAACATGTTTGATGCCATTGCCACACCCTGCAGGGATGCTCCAGTCACTCCTGGAAGTTCATCCCACTCACAGCCGAGCACGCCGTAGCCTCTGCCATGCCTGCAGGGATGTTCCAGTCGCTCCTAGTACTGGTGAACGTGTTTGATGCCTCTGCCAAGCCCGCGGGTATATTCGGTCGCTCCCAGAAGTTCGTCCCGCGCACTGCAAAATGCACCCGGCGCCACTGCTGAGCTCGCAGGGATGTTCCGGTCGCTCCTGCAAGTTTATCCCATGGACTGTCGCATGCGCCCTGACACCTCTAACTGCACCCGGGGATGTTCTGGTCGCACCCAGAAGTCAGCCCTGCACACTACCGAACACGCCCGATGCATCTGCAGCTCCCTCAGGGATGTTCCGGTCGCTATCGGAAGTTCATCCTGCACACTGCTCAACGTACCCGAAGTCCTTGCCACGCCCGCGGAGATGTTCCAGTCACTTCCAGAAGTTCATCCTGTGCACTGCCCAACACACCCGAAGCCTCAGACTCTCCTGAGGGGATGTTCCGGTCGCTCTCAGAAGTTTGTTCCATGCACTGCCAATTTGTTGAGAACCTAAGTATGCAGGAAAGGCAATGGGTAGAAAATGGGGCAGCAAAGGAGAGCATGGGCCAGAAAATGTGCACAACAAGCCTGGCAACAGCAAGTGTGCAGCCCGGCAGTGAGGCCTGGGTGTTCCTAATCAATGAAGGATATTCATGCCAACAAGAGTTCCAGCAGAAGAAGGATATTTACATCAAGAAGAACTCCAGCAGCAGTAAGACGTTTATGCCAAGCAGAGTTCTAGCAGCAGCAGGACATCCATGCCAAGCAGAGCTCCAGCAGCAGCAGGACATCCATGCCAAGAAGAGTTCTATCAGCAGTAGGACACTCATGATGAGTTCCAGTAGCAATAGGATAGTCGCGACAAGAAGAATTCTAAGGGCAGAAGGATATGCATTCAGAGTCCTAGTCCTACAAGGATTAGGCAAGAGGAAGTGCAGCTGCTGTAAAATACAAGATAAGGTAGGAATTCTAGTCTAGGTAGAAATTCAAGAAAGACCAAGAATCCTAGTAGAATTAGGAAACATTTGGATAAGGAACCTAAGTACTAGTTAAATTAGGATAAGACTGTCTTAGGACTATAAATACAGCCCATTATTTGTGAGGAGCTAATAAGCTACGAATTTTGTTATTTTCTCATTCATTAATCAAGAATCAAAGGTAAGCATTCTTGCTTACATTCTTGTTTATATTTTTGGTTATCTTTTAAGAGTTGTCTTGAGATAACTTGGGCTTAAGTTAAGGTTAAGAGTTGTCTTCCTTGCTTAAGAGCTAAGGTTGAAGTTAAGAGTTGTCTTCTTCAACCAAGGCAAGTTGTGATGGTTTAAGAGTTGTCTTGCCTATCCAACATATCTTTATATATATTAGTTAATCCCGAAGGACAGCTTAGGGGATATAAAATAAGAAAAGAACTCAAGAATCAAACGGGACAGCAAGTTAGGAAGGATTCCAGTAGGCGTGCTGACCCCTAAGGTGTAGAAAAGTTGGGGAAAAAATTGGGACCCCAACACGATTGCACTGACTGCACTGCTGCACCCACAGGGATGTTCTGGTTGGTCCCAGAAGTTCGTCCCACATACTGCCAAATGCACCCTGAAGCCTCTGCTGTGCCGGTGGGGATGTTCCAGTTGCTTCTGGAAGTTCGTCCCACGCACTGCCGAATGCACACCACACCGATGTTGCGCCCGTGGGGATGTTCCAGTCGCTCCCAGAAGTTCATCCCTTGCAAGCTGAACGTGCCCGACGCTGATACTGCACCGGCGGGGATTTTCGGTTGCTCTCGGAAGCTCGTCCCACACACTGCCATACACACCTCACGACGTTGCTGCACCCGCAGGGGATGTTCTGGTCACTCCCCGAAGTTCATCCTGTGCACTGCTGAATGCAGCCGATGCTTCTGCTGCGCTAGTGGGGATGTTTCGGTCGCTCCCTGAAGTTTGTCCCATGCACTGCAAAATGCGACCAACACCTCTACCGCGACTGCAGGGATGTTTTAGTCGTTCCCCAAATGTTTCGTCCCGCGCACTGCAGAACATGCCTGACACTTCTGCCGCTCCTGCAGGGATGTTTCGGTCGCTCCCGAAAGTTTGTACCATGCACTGCTCAATGCACCCAAAGCCTCTGCCATGCCCATGGGGATGTTCTGGTCAGTCCTAGAAGCTTGTCCCGTGCACTGCCAAACATGTCGGACACCACAGCCATGCCCACGGGGATGTTCAAGTCACTCCTAGAAGTTCATCCCGCGCACTGCAAAATACGCCTGATGCCTCTGTTATGCCCATGGGGATGTTCTGGTCACTCCCTGAAGTTCTTGCTACATAGTGCTGCAGTGTCCGATGCTGCTGCTGTGCCCACAGGGATGTTACGGTCACTTCTGAAAGTGCGTACCATGCACTGTCAAACACGCCTGACATCTCTGCTGCACCCACTGGGATGTTCTGGCTGCTCCCAGAAAGTTTGCCCTGCACACTGCTGAACGTGTCCAATGCCACTGCCGCACTCACGGAGATGTTCTGATTGCTCCCGGAAGTTTGTCGCACGCGCTGCCGAACGCAACCTGCACCTTTGCCATGCCCACGGGTATATTCTAGTTGCTCCTGGAAGTTCATCCCAAGCACTGCCGAACGCGTCTGATGCCTCTGCCGCACCCATGGGGATGTTCCGGTCACACCCACACGTTCGTCCCGGCACTGCCGAACGTGCCCGGCGACTCTGCAGCGCGCGTGAGGATGTTCGAATTCTCCCAGAAGTTTGCCCATGCAGTGCTGAATGCAACCGATGCCTGTACCTTGCCCGCGGGGAAGTTTCGGTCGCTCCCAGAAATTCATCCCGCGCAATGCCCAACGTGCCGAAGCCCTTGCTGCTCCCTGCAGGGATGTTCTGATCGCTCCGGAGTTTGTCCCGCGCACTGCCGAACGCTCCTGAAGCCTCTGCCGTGCCCGCGGGGATGTTTCGGTTGCACACGGAAGTTCATCCCGCGCACTGTCCAACGTGCCCGAAGCCTTTGCCATGCCCACGGGGATGTTCCGGTCGTTCCCAGAAGTTTGTCCCGAGTGCTGCTGAATGTGTCAGATGCCTCTTCTGAGCCTGCAGGGATTTTACGATCGCTCCCAGAAGTTTATCCTGTGCACTACCGAACGTGCCCAAAGCCACTGCCGTGCCTGCAGGGATGTTCCAGTTGCTCCCAGAAGTTTGTCCCGCGCACTGCCGAATGCACAGGAAGCATATGCCGTTCCCTGCAGGGATGTTCTGGTCGCTCCCAGAAGTTTGTTCTGCACCCTGCCCGAATGCGCCCGAGCCCCTGCTATGCCCGCGGGAATATTCCGATCGCTCCCAGAAGTTCGTCCCGAGCACTTCCCGAACTCATCCGATGCCTCTGCTGAGCCCACGAGGATTTTCCGGTTGCTCCCCAAAGTTCGTCCCGTGCACTTCCATACAAGCCCGACACCTATGCCCCACCCGCGTGGATGTTCAGGTCACTCCTGGAAGTTCGTCCTGTGCACGGCCCAACGCGCCTGAAGCCTCAGATGTGCCTACACAGATGTTTCTGTCGCTCCCAGAAGTTCATCCCACGCATGGCCAAGCAAAGAAGCCTCTGATGCACCTGCAGGAATGTTCCGGTCTTTCCAGGAAGAATGTCCTGTGCACTGCCAAGTGCACCTGATGCCAGTGCCGCGCCTGCAGGGATGTTCCGATCACTCCCAGAAGTTTGTCCCGCGCACTGCCGAGCTGCCCAGATGCTGCTGCTGTGCCCAGGGGATGTTCCGGTCGCTCCCGGATATTCGTCCGCGCACTGCCAAATGCGCCCGACACCTGCCGCGCCCACGGGATGTTCCAGTTGCTCCCAGAAGTTTGTCCCAAGCACTGCCAAACGCATCCGACGCCGCTGCAGTGCCCGCGGGAATGTTCCCGTCGCCCCCCGAAGTTCGTCCCATGCACTGCCAAACACGACCGAAGCCTCTGCCGCGCCCGCGGGGATGTACTAGTCGCTCCAGAAGTTCATCCTGTGCATGGCCAAGCGACCAAAGCCTCTGACATGCCTGCGGGGATGTTCCGGTCTTTCCAGGAAGAATGTCCTGTGCACTGCCAAATTGTTGAGAACCTAAGTATGCAGGAAAGGCAATGGGTAGAAAATGGGGCAGCAAAGGAGAGCATGGGCCAGAAAATGTGCACAACAAGCCTGGCAAAAGCAAGTGTGCAGCTCGGCAGTAAGGCCTGGGCGTTCCTAATCAATGAAGGACATTCATGTCAACAAGAGTTCCAGCAGAAGAAGGATATTTGCATCAAGAAGAACTCCAGCAGCAGTAAGACGTTTATGCCAAGCAGAGCTCCAGCAGCAGCAGGACATCCATGCAAGCAGAGCTCCAGCAGCAACAGGACATCCATGCCAAGAAGAGTTCTATCAGCAGTAGGACACTCATGATGAGTTCCAGTAGCAATAGGATAGTCACGACAAGAAGAATTCTAAGGGCAGAAGGATATGCATTCAGAGTCCTAGTCCTACAAGGATTAGGCAAGAGGAAGTGCAGCTGCTGTAAAATACAAGATAAGGTAGGAATTCTAGTCTAGGTAGAAATTCAAGAAAGACCAAGAATCCTAGTAGAATTAGGAAACATTTGGATAAGGTCTATCTTGATAATGTTTTAGTTGACTTAGAAAAGCTTGTTGACTTAGGAAAACATATCCTAAGTGGATAAGGAACCTAAGTACATAGTTAAATTAGGATAAGGCTGTCTTAGGACTATAAATACAGCCCATTATTTGCGAGGAGGAGATATGCTACGAATTTTGTATATTTTCTCATTCATTAATCAAGAATCAAAGGTTAGCATTCTTGCTCACATTCTTGTTTATATTTTCGGTTATCTTTTAAGAGTTGTCTTGAGATAACTTGGGCTTAAGTCAAGGTTAAGAGTTGTCTTCCTTGCTTAAGAGCTAAGGTTGAAGTTAAGAGTTGTCTTCTTCAACCAAGGCAAGTTGTGATAGGTTTAAGAGTTGTCTTGCCTATCCAACATATCTTTATATATATTAGTTAACCTGAAGGACAGCTTAGGGGATATAAAATAAGAAAAGAACTCAAGAATCAAACGGGACAGCAAGTTAGGAAG